>ML677387.1:1094226-1136447 GCA_007922305.1 Dermatemys mawii | reverse complement strand
GATCCCTGCCCCGGGGTGTCCCCACCCCAGCTCCTTGTGCCCCCCGCGGTGGATCCCTGCCCCGGGGTGTCCCCACCCCAGCTCCTTGTCCCTCCCCCGGTGGATCCCTGCCCCGGGTGTCGGCTCCCCCTGCCCCAGCTCCTTGTGCCAGGCGGCCCGGGCCCGTCCCCGCCTCAGCTCCACCCCCGGCCGGCGCGGGGAGGCGGCTGGCGCCGGGCTGAGGAGGCCGCGCCGCGCAGGCTCCATAGGAGGCGGAGCGGCCGCTGCCCCCGCCAGCAGCCGCCCGAGCTGGAGCCGGGGATGGGGACGGCGGTGGCCTGGGCCCGGGCCCGGGCCGCGGGGAGCTGCCTCTGCCTCCTGCTCCTCGCGGGGCCGGGCCTGCCGGCGGAGCGGCCGGGTGAGTGCGGCCCGGCGGGTCCCAGCAGAGAGTCCCCAGCCTGGGAAGCGGCAGCGCTGAGGGACCCCCCCCCCAGGGAGGTCCTGACTCCAGTGGGTCCCAGCACAGACCCCAGCTTCAGGGCGGGGAAGGGCTCAGTCCAGGACCCCACAGAGCTCAGGAGGCTGCGAGCCCCTGGTGTCAGGGGCAGCCGCCGGCCCTAGCGCACAGAATGGGGGTGCTGAAGTCCAGCAGGGCCCTGGGGCCTTTGGCATGGGGTGCACTCTGCGCCGCAGGGCCCCATGTCCAGAGAGCTCTCGGGGGGGAAGGTGGGGACCCAGGAGCCCGGCCAAGGGGGAGGCTTTGGGGAGCTACCTCACAAAAGGATCTAGCTGGGATTCAGGATTCCAAACTTGCCCTTTTGTTTTCTGCTTTGAAAATGGCCCTTGTTTTTGAACCGCATTTGGCTGAGTTATCAAAATCTCATTTATGTAAGGCATGTCCTCAGTGAAGTTTTCACACCAGGGAACTGGTGTCCTTAAAGGCAGATATGGAAAAGATCCTTCACATCTCCGTTTTTGCCCATGTAAACCTGGAGTGTAGGATGCTCTGCCTCAGGGTTCTCAATTTCATTACACCACAATCCCCTTCTGACAACAAGGGCGCTGAAGAAGAGAGTTTTGATTGATATTTTAACGTATGACATGGATGTTGCCTTTTTAGTTTGTGTGGTTTTTAGCTGAGTTGATACAGTCACACCTCCCAACCTGGAGATGGTTTTGGCATGCAGACTCTCATGGGAAGCTGCATCTCGGGTGATCTGTGCATAGTCTAGCCCAGGGGTTGGCAGCCGTTCAGAAATGGTGTGCCGAGTCTTCATTTATTCACTCTAATTTAAGATTTTGCGTGCGGATAATACATTTTAACATATGTAGATGGTCTCTATAAGTCTATAATATAGAACTAAACTATTGTTGTATGTAAAGTAAATAAGGTTTTTAAAATGTTTAAGAAACTTCATTTAAAATTAAATTAAAACGCAGAGCCCCCCAGACCGGTGGCCAGGACCGGGCAGTGTGAGTGCCACTGAAAATCAGCTCGTGTGCCGCCTTTGGCGCTCGTGCCATAGGTTGCCTACCCCTGGTCTAGCCTAAGAAGTGTGAGCTTCGGGGATCAGTATGACTGCAGGAAGCTGGTGACTTTAAATGATACGGGCAGATCTTTGAAGGTGGATTTGGTTTGCACATACCACAGTCCTGCATCCTACATGCATTTCAGTAGCCTGATCACATATTTGCTGAAGACCAGTAGGCACATAGGCTCCTCAACAGCAAAGGTTAAACTCTTAGCATTCTGGGTCTGTATCCTAGATTGTGTACAGCTGTCCTACGCAGCTTGGCATTTGCATTTAGGAGAACCTGGTTTGTATAAATCTCTAAATAATACATAAAAGTGAGCCCAAGCAATATCTTCAAAATGCAGCTGAAACATCTTCATTTCCCCAAAGCCAGGAAAGGTGAAAACTTGCTTCTGCTGGGAAGTATACTCTTTGTATTCTAATCCTGGAGGAGGCATCAAATGCAGTAAAATTCTAAGGTTGCTTCCCTTCCCATCCCCCCCAGTGCTTTAATGTTGTTGATGGAACAGATTGTTGTGCATGAGCATAAACTAAATTGTGCAGTTCACCTTTTCTGTTACTCAATGTAATTATTTAATTACATTTCTAATAATGCATCTGCCTTCCACAGTAATGGGTATCTTTTTATAAATGCATTTTAATAATCATGAGTAGGTTAGAATTAATTATTGCTAATTGTGAAGTTTTTCTGAGTTGCTAGGTTTAACTTATTGTGTATCTGAGTCATTCAAGGTTATGGTAAATGAGGTAATTCCTGGACTGGAGGTACTGCCACAGCAAGTCCAATGCACACGTGGTCAATGATGTTTGTTTTTCACATGTGCTTCCATGTGAAAGTTTTTTCTCCCAGAAGGCTCAATATTATGAATTGGAAATTCAGTAGAATACTTTGAAGTAGGGAAACCCAGCTGCTGCAGTATTAGTGGAGGTCTTCTGTGTAGTAAAGTTCATAATAACCATGAGAAGGAGCAAGCAAAATCAGCTGGTGTCAAAGTCTAGTCTTTTCCCCCCCTTAAGAGGATGTGATATACACACCCAGAGTGAAAGAAATAAATCCACGCAATACGAGCCAAAAGATTCCAGGAAAAGGGGAGCTCTGTGCATGAGTCACGCTGTACAGTTATTGCTGCTCCTGGGTCCTGGGATGCTGCCAGGAGTAGGGTCTTCTCTCCATGACAGAATCTCTGTACCTATTGATCTCTTTGTTTAGAGAGGTGGGTGAGTCTTTTACCTGCCTTTATTGCTCTGACTTGGCTAACAGCAGCTGGAACTAATGCACTGGATCACACAGGTGGTATGACCTATGCTAGGAAAACGATCTGCTTTTAACTACTAGTTTGTTGCCCATCATAGCAAAGCTTCAGTTGACTTTTTGTTTGCACCAGGGTCTTTAACACCACTTGAAGGAACTGGGGAGCAGTTGGAAGTCACTGGCAATGTGTCACAGTCAGGGTATATCTTCTAATGTAGACACAGAGTATATGATTTGTTAATACAGTTAAACCATGGAAAGATCTGTAAATGTGTCTAAGTTGTAAACGTTGGGGTGGGAGAAGCCATATGATATCAGTTATCATCTACAGATCCTCTTGCTGGAGCAGAAAGGGCCCTAACTGCTTCATATGCTGCCTTAAAACTGTACAGGGCTTACATGGTTGCATGCTATATTTTAATGGTTCTCAATCTCGCACGCATGGTAAACCGCTTGCAAAGTTTCTCTTGTGACACTCCTTCCCCTCCCACTTCCGATTCCACACCTTCCACTTGGCAATTTGAGCCTGGTTAATTGGAAAAGTCATTAGGATAATATTAATGAGATAAAATAATTGCAATGGGTGTAGCTGGTCTTCTGCTTGGGAATGTGGTCAAATGACTAGACCGGGGTGGACAAATTTTTTGGCCTGAGGGCGACATCTGGGTGGGGAAATTGTATTCAGTATCATGAATGTAGGGCTGGGGTAGGGGGTTGGGGTATGGGAGGGAGTGGGGGGTGCGGTTTTCAGGAAGGGGCTCAAGGCAAGGGGTTGGGGTGCAGGGCAGGGGGTTGATGTGCAGCTTGTAAGTTTCACTCATGTGAAACTTACAAACTGCCTTAGGATTTTACCTTGTGTTTAGCTAACTTGAGCAAAGGACTCCCCTCTTTTCCCTAGTGAAGACCAGGGTTGAGTGTATCTGAACCTGTTCTGATCAAGAGGGAACAGTGTGTGTTGGATCGATTAACAGTGGTCTGCACACTGCAGAATTACCTCGGTACCTTCCAAGATCTGTTTGTCTAGTTTATCCAGCTGAGCTAAGGAAGCATCGCTTGACAGCCGATCTTTCTTGTAAGAGGGAATTGCTTTTTGTTTTAATTTCTTTAATTTTACTCTGCTTTCTTAATTTCTTTTCCTGACTGAATGTCAAATCCTTGGAATCTAGTGCCCAGTCTAGGACTGTTAAATGTGGAAACAAAACAATTGTTACCACTGTTCTTTTGTTTAAAGAAACAAACAGGAATACCATAATCAGATCATTCTATTTAACAGGGTGTTACCATATTAAAGAGTGAATATAATCATAACACCTATAATATCTTTTTTAGAGATTTTCAGTTTATTTGGACAATTGTTTGAAAGCAGTTTTTTGCTTTTTAAATTTTAAATTGTTCTGATAGTACACATTCTGCTGAGCAGGAATGAGAGAAATGCAACTTCTGATAGACTGTACAGAAAATGCATGCTGTTCAGAGGAGAAAGGGGAGGGAAGGTCAGTGCAATGTATGTAAGGTACAGTTCCAAATTGGGAAGGGAGGTGAGGAGAAAGGAGAGGAGAAGGTGAGGGGAGAGAAGTGCTTATTGGGGTATGTAGTAGAAAATGATATCATCCTTTTCTTATCGCCACCTCCTCGTCTCCCAGATCAATTGAGATGCAGCTTCCCATGAGAGCCTCATGTCCACCATCATCCTTCAGTTACTCTAGCTCTGCTAGTTGTTTCAATCCCTCATCTTTCAGTTCTATGTGCACAACTGGTGCCTTCAGCATAGCATGCAGCATTATGAAATCTGCCATGTTTTGTGGTGTCTTAATGTTTTACCCTGAAGGAGTCCCAAAATGTTCCACAAAGTATAAGGGGTTCCCTTCACCCACTGCTCAGATTCAGCCACCTCTTGGTGTGGGATATGGAAATTGTTTAACAGTGGACAGTAATGATACACAAAAATTTGGGACAGACCAACTCTGGACTTGTGGAGAAGAATCTCTGCAGTTGAAAATGGAAGTGCTAAAAGTGGCAAGTGGGGAGTCATCACCTGTGAGAGTGTAGATGGTGTGGCTTATCCCAGGGAAGGAAGCTGCCCTTCCTTCTGTTATCTTTTGACCGAGGATGTGAGTGTCCAACGTTCTTTACCCTCTCTAGACTTTATGAACAAGGGCTATTGTGAGCTGGGGTTATAGCCTTCTGGCATATCCTCCAGTCAGTAAATCAGAGTAACCGAAGAGTGTTTTACTGCAGTACACACACTACACCTTCCTTTTTTCCAAGAAGTCTTGTAGCTCTGTGAGCGGCTACACTTTGCTAGTGTGATTTGAAACTCTCTGAGTGGGCAGCAGGGTGTGGGAGACTGGAATTGAAAATACTTAAATTGCTTTTGCTTCTAAGCTTGTATATTGTTGGTGGAACAGTGCTTGACGCTCCAGTCTTCATTTGTCACTGCAGCAGTGTCAATATAGAATCTGCCTGGTCCTTAAAACTAATTCTGGGCATCAGACTCAGTTGGTGGTGAGGAAAATGATTAGCTTTTCAGGGCTATGAAGAGTCTTCCAGATTCTGTTTGCCACTGAAGATAGGCAAAGCAGGTCTTCTTTTATGTAGGCTTGTTTTTCAGTCCCCTTATAGATCACTGTTAGTTTTAGTTTTGTTACTGTGCCCAAAGGTGTGTGAGATGCCTTGCGGAAACAAAACCAGAGAGAGCTTAAAGCCAATACGTCTAGACATGAGCAAGCTTGTAAAAATAGGAAAAGAGGAGGGGATGAGGAAGCACAGCAGTATTTCCATAAAGGCTAATGTATTGTGTTCGTATGTTGGCTCAGCTTACATGTGTGCACATTTGAAGACTTGTGCACACATTTGATTTATTGGGTCCCCTCTCATGAACATTGGAGAAAAACTGAGTCTTACGGAGCGATCTGAGAGGGTGGCTCGGTGGATTGGAGCTGGGAGGATGTCCCTTGCTTAGGGAGAGGAGTAAAAGAATGCATGGAGGAGTCTATGGGGAAAACTAGATGAAGGGGGGTATCTAGATTGGCATTGCTGACAGCAGAGAGTGAGAGGGGTGCTATACACAAAGCTAGATCAGATACATAGCTAAGATGAGTTATGTAGGGCCTTAGTGATGGCAAATTTAACCAGCACTTTTTCACAAGATCACAGTACAGTGGAGAGCTAGCTTCCAGGACACAATGTTGTAGAATAAGATACAAGTCTGGTAATGTTTAAAACCTCTGAACTGAGACTTGAAATACCTGGTTCTATTCCTCACTCTGCCACTGGCCTGCTGGATGACCTTGAGGAAGTCACTTCAATTCTCTATGCCTCAGTTAACCTCTCTGTAGAGTGGGGATAATAATATTGACCTCTTTTGAAAGGGCTTTGAGATCTGCTGATGAGAGGTGCTGTATGTGAGCTAGATTTTATTATTAATGGCAGTATCACAAATGTGATTTGGATTGGATTATCAATCTAGTGGCAGCTTGAGGTGTTGCCTTGTTGGGGACTGGAGTCCTGGTTCTGAGATTAGTCCCTCACATTCAGATCTCTTCTCCCATGAGGGGCTGAGCCAGGTGCAGACAGCCCATTGTTCTCTGACATACACAAAGAGATGTATTCAGCTGTTCTCTACCTGAAACCAGACCCTGTCAACACACTGAGAGGCTGGGCCATGGAAGCCAAAGTTTAATTTAGCAATTAACTAGATGCCATCGTACAGAGAGGCAAGAATCCGTTTATATGAGAGCACTTTAAAAAGGCCAAAGACATGCAGAGTATCATGTTGTGGGCAAAGCAGACTTGGATAAACTCTCTGGTTAAAAACTGGGGGTGGTTTAGGTTCATGTCTCTCTTCTCAGTGAAGTATCCATCATTAAACCTACAGTTTAACGTACAGTTCCTTTCTGGATTAGCAAGGCAGAGCTAAGTATCTCATTGTAAGAGTGTCCTCCTTTTTGTCAACCCTTTCAACAATGATCTGCTAGAGCAGCGGTCCTCAAAGTTTTTTGGCCGAGGCCCGTTTCTGAGGTTCGGGTATGTCCGCCAAAATGCCGCCGAACAGAAAGCTTCTGCTTTCTGCGACGGCATTTCGGCAGTACAAAAGTAGACCGCTGCCGAGTTCAGCGGGATCGGTAGCAGCGCCAGGGTCTCGCGCACCCCACTTTGAAGATCCCTGTGCTAGAGAGAAGCACAAAGCTGTGCCGTAGGTAAGTTTATTCCTTGCTCCCGTCTTGATCAGGAATGTCTGAAAGGTACTGCATAAGTGTAAAATAGACAGAGCTCCCTGAAGGAGAGATCCATGTCCTTCTTTGTCTGTGCTGTGCGGAGTGCACTGAGCAGTCAGTGAACAGCAGGACTGGTGCAGGAGTCTACTAGTAAGTAAAACTCAATGTTTTCTCTTCACTGACAAAAAGGCTTCTTTGTTTAAATGAGAACTGACAGGCCTTAGGATTTTATAGTGAGATAACCAAGTGGAGACAGGGCATCAGTAGCTTTTACTGCAAAGTACCTAGGGAGGCTGAACCCTCAATCCTTTGTCTGTGATGGATTTCACCTAGTTTTCTTCATGGTGAAACTACAGAGCCTTGTCTCCAGTATGTTTTGACATCAAGGTTGCTGCTGCCAGGGTAAAAACACAGTTTGTTTGTCAGTGAAGACATAGCTCAAGTGTGAAGGGGCTTATAATTCTACAGTGACACCTGTGCTGAATCAAGAGCAGCCCCAGGGGACCCCAACTCAGATCTAGGGAGTAGTCATGGTGACACAAGGCAGTGTCGTCAAATCAAAATGTTACTAGTCTGTGTATAGCACATGTGGACCCTGCCCCCAAAACTGACTGTTATTTGTTCAGAGCCAAATACTTGAACTGGAAAGGTAAATTTTATTCAAAGAAAAAGACAGAAAATACATCTGGAACTTAGAGTTTTGGTAGACTTTAAAAGAGCAATTCCAAAAATTAAGCACCCAAAATAGCTTTCTTGGGGGTTCATCTTAAAGGTTACAAGCAAACAAAAGCATCTGGGGTTAGCCCAGGGGAGATCCACAAGCCAAAATTAAAGAATAAACCTGATTGCATTTATCTAAACGTGCCCTATCCACATGATTGCTTCTAGGTATGGAAGATAATTTTTCATATCTGATTCAAACTTTGCACAGTATTACTGCCCATAGCATTGCTGCTCTGTTCCTGCTTCTCTGGAGAACAACAGAGGAAGGACAAGTTTCTTTCCTTATTTTAATAAGTTTTAGTCTTCTCATTGGCTCTTTTGGTCAGGTGCCCACTCTTTTTCTTTTACCTGTGGTCTTGTTAACCCTTTATAGGTAAAGCAAGCAGAGAACAGACACCAAGAGGGATTTTACAGCTAACTGTTCATAAAAGGGAGCTACCCCCCACTTCATTTATTACGCTACTTATATGGCTCCCATTACTGTAGTACCTGAGCACCCAACAATGTGTCTATCCTCATAACACCCAGGAAAGGTAGGGCAGCGCTATTGTCCTAATTATACCAATAGGTAACTGAGGCACAGAAAGGCTAAGTGACTTGCATTAGGTCACTCTAGGAGTCTGTGGCAGAGTCGGGAATTGAACCTGGCTCTCTCAAATCCCAAACTTGCACCTTAACCCCTGGACTATCCTTCTAAAGAGAAGTTGTCAGTCCTTGGGTGTGGTCTGTCTGTTTTATTTCCTTAGTGACATGAATGTTGCAGTATTTGCTTTTTCTTTTCTAGGTTTCCAGCTGACCTCTCATTTGTCTTCATATGAAATTATACATCCACAGAGGTTAACAAGAGAACGGCGAGCGGCCTCCAATTCCTCTTCAGTAAAGGTACTCAGAAATGTTTAAAATCATTCTCTGCTTCTGAATCGGCTCCGTCCAAAGCTGGCCCTAAAGTCAGTTCATCCCCGAACAATGGAACTGCAAATGATTGCCAGTATCCAGCCTCCCACAACAGATGCAAGACATTGTGCTGGCTTTCAGATGATGGTGGTTAGTGCGTCATAGACCCATCAAGCCATGTAACTTCCCCACAGTAGGACAGAGTCTGTGCACTTTAAGGCTCTCGAAGCTTAAACTGACTGTCAGTTTGTCAGGATTAAGGAGATTTCTGTAACTGGGGCATAATACTGTATCAGAGATGTCTTGCAGTTGACTGCAGTGGTAAGCCAGTGCTTGCTTATGTTGTGATAATTAATGTAATCACCAGTCTTCATTAAATAAACAGATCCCAACCTACTGGGATAGTACCAGGCAGTGGAGAGAATAGGCCATAAAGGACCAGAACATACATGCATTGTCCTTTCCCAGCTGAGAAGATTATATGAAAAGCACTAAGCTTCTTTCCAGGAGACTTAGAATCATGCTATTGATGGAGTAATTAAACTCAGAAAGCTAATTTTGAAACGAGCGAGTCAGAACCATGCTGGGATTTGTGTCTGGAGCGTCATGTGATAGTATGGGCTCACCCGTATTTTGTTTATGCCAGCAGTCTGAAATCAGCAAAAGGATGAAGAATGGGAGTTTCCTTATTAGCCCAGTCTCATGGGTTTTGTAGGTGTGGAAATGGCAGAGGCAGGCAGTCATTTGCCTCACAGGCGTATGGGAACTAAATGCATGTGAACTGAGAATGCACGCGCATAGTGATGGCCTTAAGTAAACCCTCACGGCTGAGTTATAGCAGCTGAATATAAGGCTTTGAACATAAGGCTTTCCTTAACGGCAGGGCTGATGGAGCTGACATGAGTGGCACATTTAGAGTAACTGGGTATGTAGGTGCTGTTCACTCCAGGGTTTTGGATGATGGCGGAGAGAGCGTTTTTGTTACTACAAGGTGTCAGTGTTCTCTCTCTTGTGTTCAGGACAAGGTGTCATACGTTGTTCACGTAGAAGGAAGGAAACACATAATTCACCTAGAAAAAAACAAGTAAGTGACTCGCTTTCCCTCTGGCTTCTGGTAAGTCTTCCCTGAGGTTATTCACTTCCTATCAACTGCCTTAGATTTATACAGGCTGTTTCCAGTCCTGGATGTGGTTTCTAGGTATCATGCCTTTTTCAGTCCTGGAGGTGGTATGTCAGAAGTGTGTTTGCCAGTGTTCCCTCTAATTTTTGACAGGCTGTGTGTGCAAAAAATTCCTTCTGTGCAAATTTTTGTGCGTGCGGTGTTTCACCATGTGCGTGAGGCTTTAGGATCTGTGTGCACGCGCACAGCTTAGAGGGAACCGTGGTGTTTGCATATTGGCTCTGTTAAACCCATACAGGAAAACAGCTGAAAGTGGATTAACTCTCCTTCCCTCCCATCCCTCCACAGCAGGATACCAAGAAAACATTTTTCTGCTTTGATGATGTGGTGATCAGCCTCAAGTGCAGGAAGTGACTCTTGCCCAAAAGGGATCTGGGCAGGGATTAATAGGACACCATCTCTCTTCAGACAAACACCTGCCTTTTTTAGCTGCTGGCTTGTGACTTCTGCAATTTGATTTTTAAATTCTCTCCCTAGTTGCTGTGGTAAAGATCCACACAAATGAGGAAACTGGTTATACACACACAATGCTGTACTGTTCAGAGTAAACACACTCTGAACAGAGAGGTTTTTTTCTAGTCCTCATACAGTGATTTTTAAGGGTTACTAATAACAACAATAGGTTAAAATCAGTCAGAAGTGTGTTTTTAAGTTGATGTTCCTCATAATCAGCATGTTGTAATAATAAACAAAAGAGACAACTTCGTCAACTTACTAGGCTATGGGGTCTCAGGCTGTCATTCATCAGATCCCTGGTCCTCAATAGCATGGGAATTTGACTTCTCTGCTCTCTGCTGCTTGGCCATCTTTGAATTCAGTAGTGGACCACACTTTCAAAAAATATTTCCCAATATGCTTTCCTCCAAAACCGGAGCTAAAGAAGCCAGCTGCAGCCTGTTGGCCTCTGACTGCTGCACTTTTCTATTCCCTGCCTTCCAGCTAGTGAGCACTTAGCTCTGTTTTGATGTTTCCTCTTGTCTTTTTGTGTTTCATCCCTGAGGAGGTGGTAGATTCCTGCATTAAATATCCTGTTTCAGTACCTTGAGTATTGCCATAGTATAGTTACATAAAGGAATAGGTCCTAGCAGCTGCATATTGATTCATGGGTTTGGGGTTGTTTTTAATATGTTTATTATTTCAATACAGATTTTTCAGTACTGTCACTGTTGACGGGGATCTGTTTGTTTTCTTATTGCATCAACCTTTTTGTGTCTCCCCCCGCACCCTTTTTCAGAGAACTTTTACCCAAAGATTTCACAGTGTACACCTACAGCGAGGAAGGAAAGTTGCAGTCTGAAAATCCGGACATGCAGGTGGGTTTTCTTTCTTTTGTGTCCTTGTTGAAGCAGGGTGATTAGTAATGCAGCTGTATGAAGTTCTAAAGAGTAATATATTAAGAAGCCAACTGGAGTATCTTCCAAAGGGGTAGTTTCTAATCTGCAAAATGCACAACACATTTCACTCCTCATGTGGGAAGACGCCTTGAATTTGGCCTTTGGCATGTAACTGTAGAAAAATCACACTTTTCTGTGATGGGCGGGAGAGCGGGTGGGTGGGTGTGCACTCGTGTTTTATTTAAAAAACTGGCTTTTTTCCTGTTTGTTCTGTGTTTTTTTAAATCTTAATTTTTTAATTAAAAAAGGAAATACTTGCCCTGATTAGTCTTTGAGCATCTTTTCTGTTTATATTCTGGTTATACTGGTGTTTCTACACTGTAAGTACAAGAGCAGCATAATGTTTTGGTTGTTTGGTGAACGCCACCTCCCCTTGCAGGACATCCCCTGTCTGCCATGCATCAGAGCAATCAAGGGGGGCAAAACACCATGTAGGGGTTGACCTTAGTGACTGTCACATACAATTCTTTATGGCACTTTGAAGCAGTATAAAACCAGATATAGAATAGAACAACTTTCACAGACTGTCTCCCTCCCCCAGCTGCTTGGATCAGGAAATGTTTGTGATCCTACAGCACTAGTGGTCCCTGAGTTATAATCAGAACTGCTTAACTAGAAAATGTGGGCACAGCTCTTCTCCCCATATGGGCAAGCTGCTGCTGCCACCCACCTGGTGTCACCAGATGCCATTAGACGTTACGTTTTCAGAGAATGATTAACTGGTTTCAAGGAACAAACACAAGTGGCGCCTCATGTCATAACAAGAATATGCACATTTTATTTTCCCTGCCCCCGGGTTGTTTAAAATAAGTCTGCTCTATCGTTTGTGTGCGGTGTGATGCACAGGATCTCTTGCTTGGAAATGGAGCAGTTCAGTGTTAGGGGTTATTTTCCCCCCTTGCCTTTTTATGGAAAGGCAGTACCTGAATCAGAGGAGGAGCACAGTTTGTGCTTCTAGTGTGGCTTTAGTTCAGCCAGAGGCCATGACAAGCCCTGTTGCTCCAGAGGATTATTCCATGCTTCAAGAACTTGGTAAGGCACGAGGCCAAAGAACAAATGATTTCAGCCGCCTGACAACTACCATGATCTCCAGAAATATGTCTGCTAGAGAATCTTAGAGCTACAGCTGCAATGCAGTGACCATTCTGCGTGGCACAGAATGAAATGCATTTGCCTTGTACCCACCACCGAGGATTATTTACAAAACCGGGCCAGGTAGAGGAGAGAGTATGTTGGGCATGCTTCTGTATGGGGTTTTGTGATGGGGGTGTGATGTATTTAGCAGGCTGTGAAACCGCATGTTTCGCTCCCAGAGGACAGAATTGCTGCATTAGAACGGATCGTTTCGTGTCTTGTCCTGGGATCTGATTGGAAGTCTAGCTTGAGTGGATAATGGCTTTCATCTGGCATTGTTCTGTTTTCCGGGCTGGTTGAGGCATGCTTAGGCAGCACAGAGTGTCTGTCCATTGGCGATAATAGCAGATGTTTACCTCGCTCTAGCCAGAGAGAGGCTATACACAAGCCAAGGGTGTATCATGCAAAATTCATTCCCGGCAGGCTGACTGGCTCACTGGCAGGGCTTAAATTCAGCTGGAGCTGACCGGAGCGGAGCTCCCGTAAATATTTTCAAACCTGCAGGAACTTTAGTGCCCTGGAGGTCCAGGAAATACTCGGGGAGAATTTAAGCCCTGCTCACTGGTTCACAGCGACTGGGCTGAGCTTAAAATATTTATTGGGAATAGGGTAAGAAGGGGACAACAAACAACACTGAGGTTGGACAGCTCAGCTTCAAGTCCAGAGACTGTTCACAGATGGTGTTTCTGAGCCTGGTTGATTAATATTAGAACAGACATTAGGAGAATGGACTTCAGTGTAGACATACCTGTAAAATCTTAAAACTCTGCAGCAGCAGTGCACAGCTGTGCCACTGCAGTTGTGCTTCTGTAGTGTTCAATGTAGCCCAATAGTTTACAATCTTTTTTCATTTCCAGACTCCTAAAAAATGTCAAATAGAGGTATGGACCCCTTTGGAAATGTTAGACCTAGTCTGCAGACCCCTGGGGGTCTAGGGACCATAGATGGAAAACCACTGGCATGGACACGACTTCCACTGACGGGTGAGATTCTTCCATCAGTGTAGCTAATCCACTTCTCTGAGATGTGGTATCTAGTTTGACAGAAGAATTTTTCCGTCAACCTGGGGCGGTCTACACAGCCACTTAGGTTGGCTTAACTCCTCTGCTTAGAGGATGGATTTTTCGTACCCCTCAGTGACGTAGTGATGCTGACCTAATTTTCTAGTGTTGGCCAGGCCTAAGAG
Source organism: Dermatemys mawii (assembly GCA_007922305.1). Classification (NCBI taxonomy): domain Eukaryota; kingdom Metazoa; phylum Chordata; order Testudines; family Dermatemydidae; genus Dermatemys; species Dermatemys mawii. The sequence continues at coordinate 1,122,953 of ML677387.1, read as the reverse complement.
TATATTTCGGGGTAGGCAACCTATGGCATGTGTGCCAAAGGCGGCACGCAAGCTGATTTTCAGTGGCACTCACGCTGCCTGGGTCCTGGTCACCGGTCCAGGGGACTCTGCGTTTTAATTTACTTTTAAATGAAGCTTCTTAAACATTTTAAAAACCTTGTTTACTTTACATAGTTTAGTTCTATAGTTATAGTCTTATAGAAAGAGACCTAAACACATTAAAATGTATTACTGGCACGCAAAACCTGAAATTAGAGTGCAGAAATGAAGACTCAGCACACCGCTTCTGAAAGGTGCCGACCCCTGGTATATTTGCTACTGTTCAGGTAAGCGAGCTAATGGGGTGGGATTTAGGCCTGGTCTGCATTAGAAAGTTAGGTTGCCATAACTATGTTGTTGGGAGGTATGAAAAATCCACATGCGTGAGTGGTGTATTTAAGCTGACCAAAGTTCCTATGGAGACTGCGCTAGGTCAATGAAAGAATTCTTCTGTCAACCTAGCTGCTGCCTCTTGGGAAGGTAGATTACCTACAGCCAGGGTGTAAATTCTCACAGAATGTTTCCCAGAGCCCTTCCCATGCCATGAAAACTCCAGAGGGGTTGAAAATACTTACCAGAGCTCTGATCCAGACACCTCCAGCTGAATTTAAGCCCTGCCTACACTGACAAGAGAATTGTTCATGGTGTCTACATTGAAGTGCTACAGTGGTGCAGCTATACTCTTAGACAATTCAGTAGTGCTGAATTACTGGTCCTGTAGGGCTGTGAAATGGACCTGCCCTTATGGTACAAGGATCTGGCTTTCATTGTTTTTAATAATAATACAAGAGTCTTAGAACATCTGGTATTTAGATTAATAGTACCACATGTTTACCTGTGTAGGGATAAACACCTGTGTGGTACTGTTCCATGCACATATTTCTTCAGGCTAAGGAAAGAGATCTCATCCTACCATTAGTGCAGCAAGGTGAACAATAGCAGCAGCAGTTGTAGTCAGTTGCATTGTGTATGTATAGAAATAATATATAATTAATTTCTTTATTTTTTTCCCTTAGGATCACTGCCATTATCAGGGATATGTGGAGGGGATACCAGATTCCATTGTTGCTGTCAGCACTTGCTTTGGACTCAGGTAACAGACCTCTTCTTGTGTATGTAGTTATCACAACTATGCATTGTTATAATCCAATTCTCTGAAACAGAATCTTGTTCTCTTGTTGTTTTAATTAGTTTTGAGCCAAACTGTATTTCATCTGTTGGTGCTCAGCTGCATTAGAGTATTGTGCTTAATTAACACCATCATGTTTTTGTAGTCTTTTGTTGATACAAAACTAACAAGTATTTTGATTAAAACAAAATTATTTGCTTGGTGTGATTACCATTTGTCCTCAAAAATTCCAATCTGGAATTCCTCCCCACCCCTCCAAAACATCTGACTTCACTGTTCAGCCATCAGTAAATCCAACAGAAATTGTTGCATCTGTTCTTAGTATTTTTACAATCTTGTATAGAAAGTTAATTTAAATGATCATTTTTGTATTGCATGCAATTATTCTTCAGTGTTATGGAGTTTTTAAATAAAATCTTGATTAGCGATTTTACTGAGACTTGACATTTAAAGTATTTTATGATCAGCTTTAATTTGAAAAATCTTTGACCTGAGGTAATTTCAGCACCTTTAAGATTTTCTTGATTTGTATGATATTGACAGCCACATCACTGTTCTTTACTGCTTTGCTGTGGCAGAAATGTAAATGGCAACATTAACTGAACGGAAACATTTCTGTTTTCAGAGTCAGTGATTAAGGCCCCAATACTGCAAACTCATATGAATATGCTTAACATGGCACACATAGGTTATTCCACTGAAATCACAAGAGTGCTTTGCATGCTTAAAGTTAAGCACAGCACACACGTGTCTGCAGGAGTGGGGCTAGATTTGTTCTCTATTTCTTTCTGTCAGATGTTTGTTTTTCCCTCCCCCATCCTTCTCAAAGGTCTTCATAACGGCAGCCTCTGGATTTAGTCTAGTAGTTGCTTGGCAGTAATGTGTATTAATGCGATTGTTAGGGGACTGCTGCAAGTGGAAAATGTCACATATGGAATTGAGCCGATGGATTCCTCCTCTGTCCTCAAACACATCATATATCGAATGGAGAATGTGAAGAAGGAGCCCATGATGTGTGGAGTTAACAACACAGACCCTGAAAGAGAACACCCCGAGGACGAGCATCATCCCAGCATGACTCAGTTGCTGCGAGTGAGTATTTTAGTGTCCTCTCTACGTTGCAGTTTGGAATTGCTTTTCTGACTGTTCAGTAAGATGGAAACGATGCAGCAGGTTTCTCTCAGAGCTTACCACAGTTAAGGATTCTGACTCAGGCATTTTTCTACCTGCTGTAAGAACTCCATAGGTCTATCATCTTTGAACAAAAGGATTACAGTTTCCTTCAGGGTGTATTAGTACAAAAGAAGTAGCAAGGTGGCTCAGGATAGATTGCGAGGTGTTGACAGAGCTGCATGACGGGGGATGATGGGGGCAGGAGTGCTGCTGTCTGGATTGAGGCTCATCACAGAGTTCTATGTCAGGAGCCAGAATGGCAGATGCTTTGCTGAAACTGGGGCTGTTACACCAGTCTCATAACCATCAAAGTAACAACCTTTGTTTGGGATTTCTTGTTTCACTTAAAGTTTAAATTTGAACTAAAAAGATGGGAGCAATAAAATGTGTGAGGCATGTGAAAAACACTTATGCTTATTCTCTTTACAACATTTGTTAGCAGCTACTAACAGTTAATATTTATCGCAGCTGCTGCCATTTTCCCTGCTTCATCTACAGAGAAATATATGTTGCCTTTCTGAAAAAACATGAATGGGAATAAAAAATAATCCCTAACTTTTAAAATGTAGCAGGGCTTACTGGTTATGTGGCCAGTCTTTAGTCAAAAACATGTGCAGAGCAATTATTACTTAGTATGCGATTTTTTTATTTGCTTTTGTCTTTTGGGTGTGTTTTGAATGTGCAGAAAGAATAGGAAACATGGCAGGTGACCAGCTTGTCTTAACAAAGAAATCTTCAGTGAATTTAAACTTGAAAAGGACGCTTACTAGAAGTGGAAACTTGGACAGATGATTAGGGAGGAGTATAAAAATATTGCTTGAGAATGCAAGGGTGTAATCAGGAAGGCCAAAGCACAACAGGAGTTGCAGCTAGCAAGGGATGTGAAGGGTGACAAGGGTTTCTACAGGTATGTTAGCAACAAGAAGGTGGTCAGGGAAAGTGTGGGACTCTTACTGAATGGGAGAGGCAACCTAGGACCGATGATGTGGAAAAAGATGAAGTATTGAATGCTTTTCTCGTTTCTGTCTTCACATCTGCAAAAATTAGATCCCAGACTGCTGCATTGAGCAGCAGAGTGTGGGGAGCGGGTGAGCATCCCTGAGTGGTGAAAGACAGGTTAAGGACTATTTAGAAAAGCTGGACGAGCACAAGTGCATGGGACTGGATCTAATACATCTGAGGGTGCTGAGGGAGTAGGCTGATGTGATTGCAGAGCCATTGGCCATTATCTTTGAAAACTCGTGGCAAGCACAGGAGGTCCCAGATGATTAGAAAAAGGCAAATATAGTGCTCATCTTTAAAAAAGGGAAGACAGAGAATATGGGGAACTACAGCCTCAGTCCCTGGAAAAATCATGGAGCAGGTCCTCAAGGAATCCATTTTGAAGCACTTGGAGGAGAGGAAGGTGATCAGGAACAGTCAACATGGATTCACCAAGGTCAAGTCATGCCTGACCAACCTGATTGTCTTCTATGATGAGATAACTGGCTCTGTGAATATGGTGAAAGCAGTGGACACGATATATATTGAATTTATCAAAGCTTTTCATACAGTCTCCCACAGTATTCTTGCCAGCGAGTTCAATAAGTATGAGTTGGATGAATGGACTATAAGGTGGGTGGAAAGCTGGCTAGATTGTCTGGCTCAACGGGTAGTGATCAACGGCTCAATGTTAGTTGGCAATCGGTATCAAGCAGCGTGCCCCAGGGGTCGGTCTTGGGGTTAGTTTTATTCAACATTTTCATTAATGATCTAGATGAAGGGATGGATTATACCTATAGCAAGTTCGCGGATGACACTAAGGATGGAGGAGAGGTAGATACGCTGGAAGGTCCAGAGTGACCTACACAAATTTGGATTGGGCAAAAAAAATCTGACAAAGTTCACCAATGCAAGTGCTGAGTCCTGCACTTAGGACAGAAGAATTCCATGCTCTGCTATAGGCTGGGGACCGACTAGCTAAGTGGCAGTTCTACAGAAAAGGACCTAGGGATTACAGTGGACGAGAAGCTGGCTATCAGTCAAGAGTGTGCCCTTGTTGCCAAGAAGGCTAAGAGTCCAGTGGGGGGAGGGGGCAACGAAAATGATTAGAGGGTTGGGGCACATGATTTATGAGGAGAGGCTGAGGGAACTGGGCTTATTTAGTCTGCAAAGGAGAAGCATGAGGGGGGATTTCAACTACCTGAAGGTGGGTTCCAAAGAGGATGGAGCTTGGCTGTTGTCAGTGGTTGCAGATGACAGAACAAGGAGTAATGGTCTCAAATTTCAGTGGGGGAGGTCAAGGTTGGATATTAGGAAAAACTATTTCACTAGGAGGGTGGTGAAACACTGGAATGGGTTACCTAGGAAGGTACCTTAGAGATTTTTAAGGCTTGGCTTGACAAAACCCTGGCTGGGATGATTTAGTTGGGGTTGGTCCTGCTGTGAGCAGGGGGTGGGACTAGATACCTTCTGAGGTCTCTTCCAACCCTAATCTTCTATAATTCTATGATTACATTAGTAAAGCACTTGTTTTACTGAGTGTGAAATATGAGCATGGTTAGGATGAGCTCACTTTGTTTACACAGATGAACTTGGTAAACTTGTAGTTGACTACAAAGAAAATTTGTTGGGTTTTTTTTCTTCCTGTTTGCAGAGGAAAAGAGCAATACTTCCCCAGACAAGATATGTGGAGCTGTTCATAGTTGTGGACAAAGAAAGGGTAGGAATATATATTGTTTTTTCCTTAGTTCTTTGCTTATGGTGGAGGGAGATGTTACATAAACACTCCCACTCAAATAATAATAAAACATTTTAAGGCAGAGTAATAATGTAACTTTCTGTACTAAAACATTCTTTCAGCCCTCATTATTACAAATGGATTTATTAAAGGACAATACCAGACATAACCTAGACAATTCAAATATATACAATGTTACTACCAGTGCAAAATAGGATATACAGTAAACCTTCAGAGGGTCAGAGCTTTACATTCAAGGATTCTAATGGTCAAAGGAGAATATTTCCCTGCCTGTTCTGCCTCTCTTGAACAGATGATGATCTGGCTGCATCTATAAAGGTGCTGTCTACTAGTTTGCTCTCTTCTCGGGCTTTTTGTCTGACAGCAGGTCCAGTCTGTATCTTCCAAACATGAGACTTGGAGCCTGACAATAATACTTAAAATGTGATGTTCTTCCTCTTGTGATCGACAGGATTATAAGACACATCTTATTTCCATTAATAAACCCCTTTATCTTGCAGTATGACCTATTGGGTAGGAGTGAAACTGCTGTGAGAGAAGAGATGGTGCATCTAGCAAATTACCTGGATAGTGTAAGTTAAAGCTGTACTGTGTCTAAATTGGCAATAATATTGAATGTTGTAGCCTTGCAACTTAAGTGTTTAATTTTATAAACTGACCATCTTGGTCTGTTGTCATGTCAGAATGCTGCTAAGCAGGGTCAGGACCTGGTCAGTAAGTGGATGAACAAGGGAAATCCAGTGTCCCACTGGAAGTGATGTTGATGATTCAGTGGGAAGCACTCCTCTCTTGGAGTTACTGTTGAACCAACGACATCTCACCATGGAGCTAGAGGGAGCTGTAAGGTGGTGGTAGTATTTATTTACCAGGGATTGAGGTGCATTCTCCATAACAGGAAATCTTGAAATCAAGATTGATTGTTTTTATAAAAGATAATCTTGAGTTTAACCATAACTATTAGTTTTGAAGCAGGAATTCATTCAGGGAAGTGTAGTGAGCTGTATTATCCAGGTGAGGTCAGACTAGATGATCACAGTTGTCTCTTCTGGCCTTAAGAACTATCGATATGTTGTGCTCTGTTTTAATTTGACTTTGATTTGCTGGGGATGCTATTGGTTCGTGCTCAGGATCCTTTCTATTTGTCTATCTTGTTTTTTTTCTATAGCACCCTATCATTGTGGTATATAGGCACTAGTCCTTTAGCCCGATTTGGAAAAATGACATCCATATTACACAGGAAAACTGAAAAATTAGACGTTGGCACTGTGATTATATATAATATTAAACAACAATCAGATCTGGCCATCCTCAGCTTCACTCTGCATTCCCCTTTTCAGATGTACATTATGCTGAATATTCGCATTGTGCTGGTTGGCTTGGAGATCTGGAAGTATGAAAACTTGATTAGCACAGATGGAAGTGCCGGTGATGTGCTGGGGAACTTTGTACAGTGGCGAGAGAAGAATCTTGTCACACGTCGACGACATGACAGTGCCCAGTTTGTTTTGTAAGTGCTGGGAATCTTTTTCCCCATCCAGAAATAATTTTGGGAAAGGGCTTTGCCAGGAGAGTTTGCTTACTTATATTAACTTCTAACTTCAAACATAAAGGTTACATTTAGTTAAGAGTCCATGGTGATGGCTTTACTATGAGCAGTCAGAAACAATCTGCTGCACATGCTGTTTACTGAACCAGGAGAACATTCAGCACCAACTTGTTTCATCTTTCAGAAGCTTCCTCTACCACCCACTAGAAGACTAACATCTGGTTCCTGACAAATGGGGATATCACTAAAATTAGAACAATTTTTGTGTTGTTCCAAATATGTTGCTGCTTAATTTCTCTTATCACAAAGCTCACAGCTGTGGGTGACTTCATAGATAAGTCTTTGTCACATAATTTATTGGATAGATTTGTAGATCTAGGTTTTTTCCCTTGAAGACCATAACTGTCACAGCTGTGGAGTGTTGAATGTTGTGGTTTAGTGGAGCACAAGCTGTTTCTGTAATCAATATCTAGAAGCTAGTTACGTGATTTGAACCTTACTGTGTAGAATTAGCTTGTGTTTCTTCAAGTCATTAGCACTTTTGCATTATTAGCACCACTTTTTTAAGATGGAGTTGGTTTAATATTTGGAAGCCGCATGTGGGATTTCTTGTTACTAAAATACTCTGTAGCATGCTGTACTGAGATCACATGATAGGGGCTTGGTGACTTACAGTGTGTCAGAAGGCAGCTTGGCAAGTAGCTCCTTCCAGCAAATTTATTTCACACAAAAAAAGCTTGATATTATTGATAAAATTTGATATTCAGTCTTCACTGTGCTCTTGCCTGTTATGCAAGGAAAACAGTGTACATGCTGTAGTAGAACACTCAGACTTTCTATAAGAACATTGGAGAGACAAAATTTAAAGACTCAAAGGGGAAACTGAGGAAAGGAAAGTTAATGGAGAATAACAAATACAAACTTAAAGGGTTGGTATATTATGTACGTTTTTATTTTGGGGTGGAATGGGCATTGACTCTCTAAATTATATGTTCCTAGTTTTTTAAAAACAAACCACTGTCTAAATAAAAGCATAGTATTGATATCAGATATACTTTCTTAGCACTATACTTCCTGTTAGATAATTGAAAAGCAGAAGCAGTATTACTACTGCTTTTCTGTGCCACAGAGATGCACTGAGCTGTTTCTCAGCTGGTCATTGTATTATAGGCTGTCATGCTTCCAGCACAGTTATGTTGACTCATCTTTAATTTTTTTTCTTTCCAATGTGCTCTAGGAAGAAGGGGTTTGGTGGAACTGCAGGAATGGCCTATGTTGGAACAGTATGCTCCAAAAGCCATGCAGGAGGGATTAATGTGGTAGGATATCTTTAATGCCCCTTTAAGTAAAACTTTAATGTGAACTCTGTATCTTTAATATCAAAGGAGACAGTATTAAGGATCTCTCACAACCTCTAGAAGCAAGGGAATTCTTAATAGCTGCTGCTTTCTGTCTCCTTTAACTTTCCCCTTTGTGTATATACCGCAATGCAGAGTCCCAGATTAGGTGATGTTCTAAGACCCTAAAAGCTGTCGATGCTGTTTCTCTGCAGACAGCATTGAGCCTGGCTCCTTGCTGAGAGGTGCTGAGCACCCATATCTCTGGCTGAAGTCAGTGAGAGCTGTGGGTTGTTGTGATAATTGGATCTACATGTTTACCCTCATTGTGAACTCAGCTGTAAAAAGTGAATGTTCAGAAAATGTCACAATAACTTGTACTAACAAATGCTGATGGGGAAAAGGTGCAAAAAGGGACAGACTGAATCAGTCCAAACAAAAAGGTCTTTTAGTATAATTCAAGGACTATGCTAAGATCGTGTCTGGTAATCAAGAACAGCATGAGACCGGAAATCAATTCACCAAAATGGGTGTGTCGGAAACTAGACCTCATTGGTGGGGGCCTTAAAAAAAGAAAGAGAGAGTGAGAGGCTGCTAGGGAAGGCTGGCTGACCGAAAGGTAAGAGAAGAGGAAGGAGCGAGCTTCCTCATCATGGCTGCCAACTCCACTGTATCCTAGAGTCTCAGGTCTTTATCTCAATCCTGAAAGATGTCCTGACCGGCCTGGGCCAGAAGGAAGTAGCCAGGTGACTTGGCCACCCCCATCAGCTCTGGCTGAATCCCCAACACCACCTGGGATGTGAAAGTTTGTCATTGACCCCTTCCCCCGTGTGTTCTTTTTCTTTTTCTTTCCCACTTTATGCCTTCTCTTTTCTGTCTCTTTCCTCTTTTGTGTTATACGTCTGGCTTAGCTGGCCAAGACTATATTTTGCAATACTGCTGTAAGCCTGTGACCAGAAAGAGGCAACTAAAAGCAGTGCTGTAAACAATCCAATGCTGGGACAAATTTGTTAGGTCTGAGAGTGGCTAATAAAACTGTGCGCTGGACCTTTGTTTTTCCAGCTGTGAAGTTGCAAGTGAAAGATGACATCAAAGACAAAAAACTGCATTTTCTATCTTTGCTGTTCTTTTCTCTCCCTTTGTTGTGTGTGTGTGTGTCTTGTTTTGCCTTCTAGGAAATGGGATTGGACTTTAACAACAACAGCAACAATGACCGCTCCAGCCAATCTCAGTTAGCTTCTCTTTCCCCCCAAAAGGACAGTTAGTTATTACCATTTTTCATACTATCTGAAAGACTGTCAAACAAGCTTTTTTTTCGTCTTTCTAAAACTTTACCCAGCTTAAGAGAAGAAGAAAATAGAATGATGTCTGCGTGACAGACAAGTAGGTGCTTCACAGGCCACCAGTGGTCCTGGACCAGAGCTGGAGACACAAGACTCTATATCCTATTACCAATCTATTGGTCAACTATGTACTCGTACAAGTTAGAAAGCATAAACCAAGTAGGCTACCCGCCTCTGAAGATCATGCTAATATAGTGACTAAGCCTAGTATTAAGTTTCTGAAAGAGCTGGGGGAACATTAGAGGATTGGGCCAAAAGAAATTTGATGAGGTTCAACAAGGACAAGTGCAGAGTCCTGCACTTGGGATGGAAGAATCCCATGTACTGCTACAAACTACAGACCAAATGGCTAGGCAGCAGTTCTGCAGAAAAGGACCTGGGGGTTACAGTGGACGAGAAGTTGGATATGAGTCAACAGTGTGCCATTGTTGCCAAGAAGGCTAATGGCATTTTGGGTTGTATAAGTAGAGGTATTGCCAGCAGATCAAGGGATATGATCATTCCCCTCTATTCAGCATTGGTGAAGCCTCATCTGGGGTACTGTGTCCCGTTTTGGGCGCCACACTACAAGAAGGATTTGGAAAGAGTCCAGAGGAGGGCAACAAAAATTATTAGGGGCCTGGAACACGACTTATGAGGAGAGGCTGAGGGAACTGGGATTGTTTAGTCTGTAGAAGAGAATGAGGGGGGATTTGATAGCTGCTTTCAACTACCTGAGAGGGGTTCCAAAGAGGATGGGTCTAGACTGTTCTCGGTGGTACCAGATGACAGAACAAGGAGTAATGGTCTCAAGTTACAGTGTAGGAGGTTTAGGTAGGATATTAGGAAAAACTTTTTCACTAGGAGGGTGGTGAAGCACTGGAATAGGTTACCGAGGGAGGTGGTGGAACTTCCTTCCTTAGAGGTTTTTAAGGTCAGGCTTGACAAAGCCCTGCTGGGCTGACTTAGTTGGGGATTGGTACTGCTTTAAGCAGGGGGTTGGACTAGATACCTCCTGAGGTCCCTTCCGACCCTCATATTCTATGATTGGCTTCTTCCTAGTACAGACGCTACAGTAATTCACTCTTTTTGTTTTGGTCTTGTGTAGTTTGGGCAAATCAGTGTGCAGATGTTTGCATCAATTGTTGCTCATGAGCTAGGTCATAACCTGGGAATGAACCATGATGATGAAAGAGTTTGTCAGTGTGGAGCGGAAAACTGTATTATGAACTCTGGAGCATCGTAAGTAACTTTCCTTTATGCCAGGTTGGAGAATATGTCCATAGACGATGAACAAAGATTTATACAACACTATTACTATTCAAAACATTCTTATAAACGGCTAATTAATTTTCACAACAAGCTTAGGAGGAAGGCAAATACTAGGGGTTTTCTACACGTGAAGTTAATGCAGGAAAAACTAGCTGTCCACTTAAAGTGGACTAAGTTCAACCGCTACTCCTGAATGCATTCTGCACCAAAAAATTAAAAATTCTGCACACTCTATTTTAAAATTCTGCAAATTTTATTTGTTAAATAAATGTGGAGGCTCCAGCATGGCAATGGGGAGCACAGGCCACTGGTGCTAGTGGGAGACCACTGTGCAGCTCCCCTCCCCAGGACCTGGACTTAACACTGAGGCTGCACCCAATCCGGACACAGCACAATGACCAGGGCTGCCCCAGAAACACCCCAGGGCACTGCCCTTCTGTGCCAGGTGCACCAATGTGGGCAAGCAGGCTCAGCAAGGCAGGAGCCAAGTATGGAGGGATCCAGGTGTGGGTTGAGAAGGTTCTGTGTGGGGCAATCTGGGTGCGGGTGGCTCAGTGGGGGATCCAAGTGTGGAGGGGATCTGGATTCTCAAGGGCTTGTGGGGTGGGGGGTTCTGGGTGCAACAGTAATGGGATTCTGTAGGGGGGTCCTGGTGAAGGTGGCTGGGGCTCAACGGGACAGGGTTGTGCGGGGTGGGAGGCAGAGCTCGACACGGGGGTCTGGGTGTGGGAAACTCAATGGGGGAGGTTCAGATGCTGACAGAGTGGGGCTCAGTGGGGTGGGGATCCAGGTGCAGCTGCTGGGGCTTGGTAGGGTGGGGATCTGGGTGCGGGTGGCTCTTTGGGATGGTCCAGGTACAGGGGGAGTGGGGCTTGTCGGGGAGAGGGGTCGGGTTCTGGATGTGGGGTGTGTGTGAGGCTCAGTGGGAGGGTCTGAGTAGGGGGTGTGTGGATGCGGGAGCGGCTCCCTGTACAGTGTATCCTCCCCCACCGCAGTTGAGGAGCGATGGGTGCATGAAGCTTCCTGAAGTGGAAGAGAAATCTGGGGGTGGGTCTGACACAGCCCCCAGATGCCGTGCAGGGGAAGAGGAAGGCCAGTCCTTCCCAGCCCAGCTGGGACTAGCCACTGAGCCCAGTGCAGGGTAGGAGGCACCAGCTGGGTCTTTCCCAGTCCCATTCCCAGCCCCACAGTGATCTACATCTCTGCCGGCTGCCCTGGGTACCTGAAGCATACTGCTGGAAAGGGTCATATGACCGCTCTTGTAGCTTCCCTGTCAGAAAGTAATTTTTCTATGGGGAAGCAAAGAAATCTGCATGGGACATAAACTCTGCATATGTGCAGTGGCGCAGAATTCCACCAGGACTAAAACTGCACAAAGGAACTTTTAGTGCAGAATAAGAAATGTCCATATGGGGAACTAGTGTGGAATAGCTATTGCACTTAAAATTCACACCCTAGTTTATTTTCATTAGCTTGCTATGTGGACAACCCTATTTTACCCCTGTGTTTGGGAACCGAAAGGTTGCATGACTTAATTGAGGAGTTCATGGCTCCCAGACCTTTGTTTAAATGAGACCTATTCCCTTGTATTATTTTTCTGATTGTGACTCTGTTCATTATTTTGTCATCAGGAGGTTATATAACTGAACTCGTGGTACTATTTAAATATTTTATTAAGGGGTGGCCAATTTTCCTTTAAGTAAAGATTTTTGCTTTATGAATGTAGCAGAAAGACTTGTCTCGTTCCACATTCAGAGGTATCTTACTATATTTTCCTTGTCTGTCTCTAGCTGCTGGCTCTAAGTTTTGCTAGACTGACTCTTTATTGCACAAGAATGCTGGTCAAGAAGAGCTCCTAAATAGACATAGTGTAAAGAATTGCTAATATACTCTGTTACAGAGGGTCCAGAAATTTCAGCAGCTGCAGTGCAGAAGACTTTGAGAAGTTAACTCTGAACAAAGGTGGAAGCTGTCTGCTTAACGTTCCCAACCCTGATGAAACCTATAGCATCCCATTTTGTGGCAACAAGTTGGTGGATGCTGGGGAGGAGTGTGACTGTGGTTCACCAAAGGTTAGTAACTGGACAGTTCACCAATGCTGCTCACGAGGCTCTATGTTAAATGCAGACTGTGTGCACTTCTGCAGTGGTCAGGTGTGATTCTTTCTCATTCACTGAAGTACTCTGACTGCGTTCATTTACAGGAATGTGAAAGTGATCCTTGCTGTGAACCAGATACTTGCAAACTCCGAGCAGGGGCTGAATGTGCGTATGGCGACTGCTGTAAAAAATGTCGGGTAAGCGGTCCCAGGATGGTGTTGGAAGAATCTCGTGTCTTAAAGCGTTCTCCCCTGACTCTGAGGAAAAAGGAGTGCTGGGCTTGAGTACTGGGTCCAGGAGGGAAGTAGTCTGTGCTGAGCTGGGAAGGCTTTTGCAGGTTTCCAGCACAAAAGAATGACTTCAGCAAAGTGCATGTTCAGTCTGCTAGGCTGTTTTTGGATTTATTTTCACAATGTATGTTGAGGTAAATGGCTTTTTACCTCTTCGCTTGGGATTTAATTTTTCCTTTTTCCTCCCCTTCCAGTTTGTTCCCGGAGGCACTGTGTGCCGGGCAAGTACCAATGAATGTGATCTCCCAGAGTACTGCAATGGGACCTCCCAGTTCTGTCAGCAAGACGTCACTATTCAGAATGGGTACCCGTGCCAGAACGATGAAGCCTATTGTTACAATGGGGTTTGCCAGTACTACGATGCGCAGTGTCAGGCTATCTTCGGCTCAAGTAAGGATGGTGATTGTAACGTTTCTGAGGGCTATGGCTAAAAGAGAGGAAACACCCAATTTGTTTATCGAATATGGATTTTAGGTGTGTTTAGTCCATAAGAAAAAACCAGCTGGAATTGGCAAAAGATTTTAAATATTTCTGGTATTTATGACAAGTTGACTTTTATTGTCCCATAAAATTCATTGTTCTGCCATGGATTCAAGTATTACTCAGTTCCTTGCTATGATACACTCATGTCGTCAGATTCTATTTATGAGGCCAAATCTATTCATCAAGATGTAATGTCCAGCTAATATTATTTCTTTCTAAGTGACTTTATTTTCTCTCAGTATCGTTAGCTTGGAACCGCTCTGGACCAACAGTTTTACCCCATTTTTGTGTATTTTGGTCAAGCTTTCTGATTATCCATGCTGCAGATGTGACATGAGTTTTAGGGATAAAGAAAAGTATGTGCACAGTGTGAGATGCTTCCCCAACTCTCTGTTAGCTGACCTAATTCCCCTTCTGTCTTTGCAGGAGCAAAGGCTGCCCCTAACATTTGTTTTGCTGAAGTGAATTCCAAAGGTGACAGGTTTGGCAACTGTGGTTACCACGGCCATGACTACAAAAAGTGTTCCAGCTGGTGAGTTGGGTTTAATGAGGGAGGGAACGCATAATAAGTATCATTCAGAAAGTCTCCAAAAATCCATGTTCAGAGTCCTTAGAATTAGCCAGCTGTCAAATTTTTATACATAGCCCAACTTGGTAATAGAGATTTGTCATAGACACACTGTCCCATAATCGACCTTCACTGATGCTGTGTGTGTCTTTCAAAACCAAAATAAAGTAGCTTAGAAATGTTCTTTTAAGGCCTTAAATTTTGAATCTGGGTGTTGGAGCTTAGGTTACAAATACATAAATGTACAAAAAATTTCAAAGTACTTGGTAATTCTATTATAATATTAGTCCTTATCTAGATGGGCATGAATTTTCAAACACTTCTTGCTGTAAAGTTTAATGAATAAAAAGAGGCATCTTGGACATAACGAACCTGCATTTTATTGTTCTTTTGCTACCCTAAGCACTATGAATAATGGTGTCATGTAGATCTGTTCTTCCGTGGATTTTTTTTTTCATTAGCTATGTAACGATAGGTGGAAGGGTGTATTTGCTTTTGTTTGAAGATCACAAACTTTTGCCAATAACAGGGTTAAATTCATGTTCTCATTGTGGTTTTAGACTGATGTACAGCTCACTCTTGTTCTGCTCTTCTCTTCAGTGTGATGTTAGTATTTGGGAGTATATCTCATCTGATCTTTAAAATAATTGTCCATTAGGAAAGGAGGGCCAGAAAGATCCTTTCATCTATATGAATTAAACACCAGAACCATAACAGTCCTTAAATTATTCTATTGTTGTAGGAATGCCATGTGTGGGAAGCTGCAGTGTGAGAATGTGAAAACCATGCCTGTTTTTGGGATTGAACCTGCAATTATTCAAACCCCCATTAGAGGCACTACATGTTGGGGTGTGGATTTCCAGCTAGGATCAGATGTTCCAGATCCTGGAATGGTGAATGAAGGCACAAAATGTGATACTGGAAAAGTAAGCAATAACAAATTAATAACTTTGAAATATTTCTAGGATAAAACCTAAATGAGTTTTTAGATTTGGGTATATCATTTACATGCATGCACATACATATTAATTCACTTTCACGTCAGTGCATACAACTAATGCCAAACCGAATAGTTCATTACTTCCCCATCTCCTCCTTCCCCCCACAAATGAGTAACACTCTCCTTGGAAATGGACTCTGTGACTAAATTCCTGTAAAGGTAAGTTCTTTTTAGAAGAAACAAAAGCAAGTGTTAAGTTCGGTTAAGACTCAGGATCTTTGGAAATCGGTGATCAAGAAGAACTGGCTATACAAAAACTGCTTTTCAGACAACAGGTGGAAATTCAGGTCTGTGTCCATACATTGTAATGATCAAGCTGGCTGAAAAGGAGGCACAACTATTTCCTTCTATAGTTCAGCATAGGGGCTGCACCTAACTCTTCCCTGGCAGTGGTATGCTACCTTGCTATCTGTACATTTGTACCATGGATGATTCTGATACTACTGCTCCGTACTGAGACCTTGAGGGAAGGATTTTAGATGAAAATGCAGCTCATTTGCAATGAACCTTATTTGCTGTAATGAGGAATTCGTAAGTTTTTGTCAGATTTAAAGCTTCCAGGGTGAGAGAAGTGTGCGTTCTCCAAGTGGTGTGAGTTTGCTGTGCAGCACGAATTGCAGGTAGTGTGAAAGTAGTACAGGCAGCGAACTCATACACTGAAAAAAAGTCTAGGGTAAAACAGATGTTGGAGAATGGGAGGGGCGGAAGGGTGAAGATGGTAATATTAGTTAGTCCATAACCGTCTTATGTGGATTGGGGGTACTTTTGTGTCTTTTTGCTTCCCTAGATCTGTAGGCACTTCCAGTGTGTAAGTGTCTCTGTTCTGAACTATGACTGCGATGTGGAGAAAAAATGCCATGGACATGGGGTAAGTCAGGCATAAAGGTACCTTTCGTTCTGTTCCAGCCTGGTCTGAATGTTCCTCCCTGAAAGTCCTGCAGTATTTCTTGGGTATTTCTCGTATTGGGCAGTATCGTTTTCTTGGGATGCTCTTCAGTAAGAGAGTTCAGATTCAGAGATTTTTAAGATGTGACCAGACCACTATATCATCTAGTCTGACTTGGTTTTATGGAATTTCACTCACCTCTGTACTGAGCCCAGTAACTTGTGTTTAATAATTAGCTGTTTTAGTGCTACGAAGCTTTCATTGAGCTCTACCTAAAGAATATAACTAACATAGGTGGGCAAACTACAGCCCGGGGCCACATCCGGCCTTCCAGACTTTTTAATCTGGCTCTCAAGCTTCCGCCGAGGAGTCGGGTCTGGGACTTGCCCTGCTCTGGCTCTCCAGCCGAGGAGCAGGTAGGAGGCTTGTCCCACTCTGTGTGGCTCCCAGAATCAGTGGTTGTCCCCCTTCTGGTTCCTGTGCTTAGAGGCAGCCAGGGAGCTCCATATGCTGCTCCTGCCCCAAGCACCACCTCTGCAGCTGCCATTGGCTGAGAACCGCAGCCGATGGGAGCTGCAGGGGTGGTGTCTGCAGACAGGGTAGTGTGCAGAACCGCCTGGCTGCACCTCCACATAGGAGCTGGAGCAGGGACATCCGATGCTTCTGGGAGCTGCTTGAGGTAAGTGCTGCCCAGAGCCTGCTCTGACCCCCGGCTGTGCCCCAAACACCTGCCCCACCCCTGATTCCCCTCCTGCCCTCTGAACCCATCAGTCCTAGCCTGGAGCACCCTCCTGCAATCGAAACCCCTTATCTCCAACCCCACCCCAGAGCCCGCACCCCCAGCCAGAGCCCTCACCCCCTCCCACACCCCAACCCCGAATTTCATGAGCATTCATGGACCACCATACAATTTCCATACTCAGATGTGGCCCTCAGGCCAAAAAGTTTGCGCACCCCTGAATTAACAGAAAGCTGTTTAATATAGAAACACTACTTTTTGTTTGAAAGCGCTAAAGGGCGAGCTTTATTATGAGACGCTGCTTTTCTGTGCGGTTAACGTGAAAGTCACCTTGATGTTCCATCTTCTCTGGCTATTAAATAATGTGAGCCGAACAGGTTTTAAAAACTGTTTTAGTACAATGTTTTGTCTGGCTAGTATAACCCAAGCATTACTGTTTACAAAAATGTGTTTTAATACAACTGTTTATAGACTGCCTAGTCCAGAAATTATTTTGTTTAAACAGAGTTTATAAAACAGTGTTTTAATATTATTTATACTTGGCAGGCAAAACAGTGTCTAAACAGGTTTCAAACCCAGTCTGCCCAGCATAGTTTGATTACTAATGTGGATGGACACTGAAGGAAAATAAGATGCAAAATTTTAACAATGAGGGTAATTAACCATTGGAACAACTTCTTAGAGGATGTGGTGGATTTTCCAGCATGTGAAATCTTTTAGAAAGATGCTCAATCTTAATTTTAAAAAATGCTCTAGCTCACCTACAGGTTATTGGGCTGGATGCAGGAATTACTGGGTAAAATTCTCTGGCATGTGTTATGTACAGGGTCAGACTAGATGATCATAGTGGTGCCATTTGGCCATAAAATCTATGAAAACCTCAGAGACTAATTGATGCACACTTACTGAACAAAAATAAATCTATGTATAAAAATAAACATAACAAATTTTTTAAACAGTTTCTAGAAATGTCTGCCACTATCTCACTAGCTACATAACTATAACCCTCATCGTCGATGGGAAAGCTGTCTGTGTATGGATAAAGCATAGCACTTGCTGCTGAAAGTGCAGTTGTCTGGTTCAGAATAGGCAAGAGAATGCAGAACCAATTGGAAAGCAGGGGCTTTCACATTGTTAGAAGAGAAGTTCCATGTTCCTCTGGGTTACTATAGCCATGGCTAACGCGTCTGAAGGGCATGGGTTTGGGGATTTTTAGTTCTTTTTAAATTAAACTCCTCCTCTTTTTTATACATTGCAACTGTTTCTCCATTCTCAGTCCTTCTCTATTTAATCAGACTCAAGATGGCGCTTCCCATCTGACTCTTACTTAAAGTTGTGTTTAATCTTTGAGATTTAACAGATACTATACCCTATTATGTTGCAGTTCATTTTAACAGTTTGGGGGGTTTGTTTCTCCATTTACCCCCTTCCTGGGTTTTGTTCATTCTTTATTTCTTCCCTGTGGTGGACTAATGGAAACGTTGGCTTGTCAGCAAATAATGTTCCCATGCTTCACGAATGTATAGAAAACTGATAATGTGTTTATAACTTGGGCATTTATCTCACAACTTTTCTTTGCTAGTGTCATTTGCTGCTGGAATGACAGTCTTGGAGGGGGTGTCTTAGAGGGTATGGGAGCATGTCACAACCTACTGCTGCACCAAGAACACCTTTCAGTCCAATACAACTGCTCTGGTTTTAAGATCACATTGAGCAGGTTGTGGGGAAAGATTCTCTATGACGTGTATAGAAACAAAGTTACTAGTTCTTCTTCAAGCGATGATCCCTATGTGTGTATTCCACTGTGGGGCGCACAGGCACTTTGGGACCAGACACTTCATCATGCTAATAGCGTGCATTGGTCCACGCTTCTGCCTCCTCGTGCTCTGAACCAAGGGCAGCCCTCCACATCCTCTCTACTGCTCGTGGTCTGGGGCTGAACTCCTCACAGTCTGCAGCTTCTCTAGCATTCCTGCTAAAATTTTAGCTTCCATCGTGTACATAGTTTCTTCTTCTTAGCTAGCTACTTTTGGTGGTGTAGTAGTTAGCTAGTGTTTAAGGTCCCCCCCACCCCGCCAGTTGGTGGATCAGTCTTATGTGGAGCTACAGTTGCAATGGGAGTAATATGTGGGGTTTTTGTTTTGTTTTTTTAATTAAAGGTGTGCAATAGCAACAAGAACTGTCACTGTGACTCAGGTTGGGCCCCTCCCTACTGTGACACGAAAGGATACGGAGGAAGCACTGACAGTGGACCATCTTATAATGGCAAGTAGTGACGAAGCGACTTCAGGGCAGCGAGCCCTTTGTGGGGTTGGTGCTATTTGGACAGAGTGTGCAAATACAGTGCCTAGCTGTCTGGCTGTCCTGGGAAATGAGACTGGTGGCTGAAACTGCAGCAAGTTTTCTTTCAAGCACAAGAGCTTAGGCTTTGGGTCTTGTGGGGCTGGAGACTTGTGTCCTCTAGAACGTTGGAAATCTTGCAGTTCCAGTTGGTTTTAGATGACTTCTGTCATCTTTCAAGGGTAGCTGTGTCCAAACTGGAAATGAGGACAGGACCCATTCCAGTTTTGAATCCAACCTAGAACTAAAATGTGTAGGGATGGGCAGATTTCAATCTGTCAATTCTAATCTATACATTCAAATTGTGAAGGCCTGTTTCTAGAAACAATGGAAGATGGAAATAGCTGTTTTAGGTACATGATTTCATGCACAGTCTGAGTAAACACCCATAATATTAGGGGCAGGGCGTGTTTAGTGTTCTCTTTCCTGCAGGCATACACACCTGCAGTATAAATGTGTGACTTATGCCTCATGAAGGGGGGTTAGTGTACCATGCACAGCATACTACTACAGTCCCATTTAGCTAGCATTTATTATCTGTGCAGACTGTGCTTCATGTTGCACTAAACACACATATAACGCAGTCCCGGCCTCAAAGATCTTACAGTCAGTTTAGTATGTGTTTGGTAATTGTTTTGTGAAATCTTTCCTGGAAGTTTTAGACCTGCGTGGGCAAAGTACAGCCCGCTGGCCAAATCCAGCCCACAGGCCCCTCCTGCCCGGCCCCTGAGCTCCCGGCTCGGGAGGCTCCCCATGGCCCCTCCCCCACAGAGCTCTGGCCTGTTAGCTCCTGCAGGTGGCTTCAGCAGTGCTGTGTGCTCCACGGTCCTGTGGAGCAGCGTGTCTAGCTCCCATGGGCCGTGTGGAGCCAGACATGCAGCGCAGTGTGGTAAGGAGGCTGGGACCGAGGGGTTGGATAAAGGGCAGGAGGTCCCAGGGGATGGTCAGCAGGGGTCAGTTGGATGGGGCAGAGGTTCTGCGGGGTGGTCAGGGGATGGGAAATGGGAGGTCTGTCTAGGGCGTGGGAGTACTGGGGGTCTGTCAGGGGGCAGGGAGGCTGGATAGGAGTTGGGGCAGTCAGGGGACAGGGATCAAGGGGAACAGGTGGGGGTAGGATTCTGGGGGGGGCAGTTGGGTGGGGGGTTTCTGGAGGGGGCGGTCAGGGGACAAGGAGTGGGGGGGTTGGATGGGTTGAGGATTCTGAGGGGGGCAGTCAGGAGGTGGGAAGTGTGTGGGGCTCGGATAGGGGCAGGGCCAGGCTGTTTGAGGAGGCACAGCCTTCCCTACCCAGCCCTCCATATCATTTTGGAACTCCGATGTGGCCCTCGGGCCAAAAAAATTGCCCACGCCTGTTTTAGACAGACATGGGTTAGTGTCTGCAGCCTAGCAGAAAAAGTAGGTCTTAAGGAGGGACATGGATGATGAGAGAGTGGTAGTGAGGGCTGGTGCACCGGGGTTGGGAGGGCATTCCATGTGTAAAAGAGACTATTGGAAAAGGAACTGAAGGGAGTTGTGAAGCTAGCTTGCTTGCATGGCTGGGCAAGAGGGATGCGGTAAGTTCTAGCCTGGGGCAGACTGAACATAAGAACGGCCGTATTGGGTCAGACCAAAGGTCCATCCAGCCCAGTATCCTGTCTGCTGACAGTGGCCAGTGCCAGGTGCCCCGGAGTGAGTGAACCTAACAGTTCAATGATCAAGTGATCTCTCTCCTGCCATCCATCACCTCCCTCTGATAAACAGAGGCTAGGGACACCATTCCTTACCCAGCCTGGCTAATAGCCATTAATGGACTTAACTTCCATGACTTTATCTAGTTCTCTTTTAAACCCTGTTATAGTCCTAGCCTTCACAGCCTCCTCAGGCAAGGAGTTCCACAGGTTGACTGTGTGCTGTGTGAAAAAGATCTTCCTTTTATTTGTGTTAAACCTGCTGCCCATTAAATTCATTTGGTGGCCTCTAGTTCTTATGGGAACAAGTAAATAACTTTTCCTTATTCACTTTCTCCACACCACTCATGATTTTATAGACCTTTATCATATCCCTTCTTACTCTCCTCTTTTCCAAGCTGAAAAGTCCTAGCCTCTTTAATCTCTCCTCATATGGGACCTGTTCCAAACCCCTAATCATTTTAGCTGCCCTTTTCTGAACCTTTTCTAATTCCAGTATATTTTTTTGGAGATGAGGAGACCACATCTGTACGCAGTGTTCAAGATGTGGGCGCACCATGGATTTGTATAAGGGGAATAAGATATTCTCCGTCTTATTCTCTGTTCCTTTTTAAATGATTCTTAACATCCTGTTTACTTTTTTGACTGCTGCTACACACTGTGTGGATGTCTTCAAAGAACTATCCACGATGACTCCAAGATCTTTTTCCTGATTAGTTGTAGCTAAATTAGCCCCCATCATACTGTATGTATAGTTGGGGTTATTTTTTCCAATGTGCATTACTTTACATTTATCCACATTAAATTTCATTTGCCATTTTGTTGCCCAATCATTTAGTTTTGTGAGATCTTTTTGAAGTTCTTCACAGTCTGCTTGGGTCTTAACTATCTTGAGCAATTTAGCATCTTCTGCAAACTTTGCCACCTCACTATTTACCCCTTTCTCCAGATCATTTATGAATAAATTGAATAGGATTGGCCCTAGGACTGACCCTTGGGGAACACCACTAGTTACCCGTCTCCATTCTGAAAATGTACCATTTATTCCTACCCTTTATTCCTGGTCTTTTAACCAGTTCTAAATTCATGAAAGGATCTTCCCTCTTATCCCATGACAATTTAACTGATGCAAGAACCTTTGGTGAGGGACCTTGTCAAAGGCTTTCTGGAAATCTAAGTACATCATGTCCACTGGATTCCCCCTTGTCCAATACCTTGTGCAATACCTTCAAGGCAATGAGAGACCTGATGCGGTAAGCAATGGGGAGCCAGCAGAGATAGAGTTGAGGTCAGGAGTGACATGGTTTGCAATAAGTCAGGAGGATAACGTTGACACTGTCTTGGATGGAGTAATAGGAGCTTTGGGGAAGCCAGTTGTAGTTAATGAGTTGAAAAATCACTTTCTAGAATATGGAGAAGTGTCTGAACTATCAGGAGAGAAAGGAAGGGGCATAAAGGCTCCGTGTGGAGGGATGGACTAGTGACCTTCCTGAGATCCCTTTGAGCCCCACATTTCTATGACTCTCTGACTTTTCATACATTATGTTCTGGAGAAAGATGCCACAAGCCTTGGGGACAGCCTAGATGAATGGAGAAGGGGAAGATGTGAACCTGAGCTATGGGAGAATAGTGGTCTTTTCCATCGTAATCAAGAAGGGAGGCTATGAAGAGGATTTGAGGGGAGTGGGGGAAGAGGGGAGCTCTGTTTCAGTCCCATTTAACATGAGTTGGTGACAGGCCCTTCAGGATGATACATCGAAGAGAATCTGTTACTACTATAGTACTGAGCTACACTATTCTAGCACAGGGATATTGGAGAACATACGCTTCACTCTTCTTTGACATATTGTCTCTTTTGAAATGACAACCATTGGGCATGCACCTGGCACTTGTACTCAACTTTAGCTTTTCTTTTCTGCAGAATGGAGGAAAATTGTGGAATCAGTCCTATCAAAACCCAGTGCTATTGCAGTGCTTAATAGTGGTGGTACTATGAAAAATAATTCTGTCTGCTTTTCTTTCTCACCTTCTCCCTACCAGATAAAGACACCTCCTTGAGAGATGGGTTGCTGGTATTCTTTTTCCTGGTTCTTCCACTCCTTTTAGCTGCCGCCGCGGCATTTGCAAAGAGAAAGGCACTGACGCAGTGGTTCAGGAGAACGATATCACATTGTCATCGGTAAGTAAGTTTCCCATCCCTTGTGCTGATACTTCATAAACTGACCACAGACTCCTCTACAGACAATGATTCCAAAGAATTGAGTATCAATAGTCCTGAGATCTCCATGGGTGGAGATCAGGCAGGTTTATTCCATGCAATTGTAGTACAGGAGGCAAGTGACCTGATATCAATGAACTTCAGGCCATTGCTTTTGGTATCATTTTATGTTGTCTATTTCTGTTTTCTGGGCACATTCTTTGGGACAATGGGACATTATTTATCTATTCCTTGGGAGAGAAGGGCTCACAATATGTTTGGGCATATGCACTTGTAAAGAGCGACATATATTTTATTGACAAATTTAGGGAGTAAAATAATAGTTTTTAAACACACACTTAAATCCAGCCAGTATGTATCAATAAGGAGTGTCATAACATGTTGATGATGATCCTCTTGAATTATAGTAAGATGCTTGACCAGTCAATGTGGTCATTACAAATCTAATTCCAGATCACATACCAGTGTGCCAACGCCACCTCCTCGCACAGAGACAGGCCAAGGAAACTTCCAGCAGAACATGCCTTATCCTTCGAGGAGCGTCCCCGTGGTAGGTTAGACTTCTTTTTTCTCACTTGAGTCTTGGTGAGCAATTATTGTCCATTTTGAAAGTAACCAAGTGGATAGAGGGTTGAATTGGTAAATAGATAATAAAGCAAGAATTACTCCAAAACTATTTTTGGTTGGTGTTTTTTTTCTTTTTAAAGCAATTTAATCTTGTTTCTCAGCTCTTCCCTCCCTCCATGTGTAATGTATACACTGTAAGAAATACTAATGACTATGCTTCTGTATAGCCTATAAATTATATATAGGCTATGGATGATGAATCCCTTTCTTATTTGTCTGTACTCTTTATGGTGCTGTAGAAACAGCCAATACTGTTAATGAGGAAGATATCCTCAGAAGCCCAAAAGTTTTCAAAGAAGAAAATATATAAGTAATTCCAAGTATAGGGTATTATTGATATTGCAAAGTTATAGTAAAAATACTAGCTTGAAAGCACAACTGAGAGATTGCAGTCTCATTAAATTTTTAAGAGCTATATATAAAATGTATATATGCATATACATATAAAATATAGAGAGAGGGTACATACAAACATCTTGTTTAGATTTTTCTACTGACCTATAATGCACTCCTAATTGTGCCATGCTATTAAAGTCTTAAATCAAAATATAGTAGTGTTTTTCCCTTTTTGTTACATACCACATCAGACTTTTGCTAGGAAATGAGATTATTTTAATCAGGAGGTTTTTATTTTAAAGTAAAAGTTTTTTGAGTGGTGGGAAGGACTAGCATTAGATAATGGATAAAACTAAATCAAACATTTCTCAAGTAGCAACCTTCTAAAGCACCTCAGGATTTGCCATTTTGTAACACCAATAGATAGTAAGTTACTACATTCAATATATAGTTGGCCTTTCTGTAGTAGAAAGGGGTGTTGCTAGTGAGGAAATGGATTATTTTCTTAATTTCTTAGTACAGTAGTTAAACTTAAGGGAGGAGGAATGGGACTCTAATGGTTTGTGTTGCTTAAACTGTCTTTGAGAGCCAACTGTAAGTGCATTATCTGAAACCACAAACAGTGTAGAAAGTATTGTAGTTTGAAAATGGAAAAGTGCTGATCAGGACAACATAGCTCACCATACCCAGATCATACCTTTCTGCAACTCAGGTTTCCCCTTCTGCATTATCTCCATTTCAGAGAGGGGTAAATAAAAGCACCGTTAAATGACATACTGAGGGTCATTAGAGTCTGTCTCTTAGGGCTTGTCCTCACTTGGCATGGCAGAAATCGGTCTTTTGGCGATCGATTTATTGCGTCTTGTCAGGATGCAATAAATCGATCGCCAGCAGCGCTGCAGTCAACTCCGGAACTCCAGCTCACCGCAAGGAGTAAGCCGGAGTCAACGGGGGAGCGCGCCGCTGCCCACCGCCTCTGTGAGGACGGGAAGTAAGTCGGCTGTAGAGATGAATGTAGCTGAAGTTGTGTATCTACAGTCGATCCCCCGCCCTAGTGAGGACCAGCCCTTAGAGAGCCACGTGTTCTTGATCAGCATTTCTCTATTTTCAAACTACAGTACTCTAAAGTAAACTTCTGTCACTTTTAAACTCTCTGGAACTGACATAATGCCATTTAGCTGATGAGCATGAAATAGCATCTCTCTTTTTCTCCATTACATCTCCAGATCTTGCAGTGAGTGGCCTGACATTCCAGTGAAATTATTAAAGAAACAAATCTTCCTCCAGTTTCTGTTTGTGTGTTTTTTTTTTCTTTTGAATATCTTATGTTGTTCTTTATTTCCTCATAGGACATGCCAGCAAACAGATTCGCTGTGCCACCTTATGCAGTTAATCATCATCAACCAGCTTATCACCAGCCTTACAATTATCCTCAGCCACACCAGGAGCAGCAGCAGTATAAGATACCTTCAAGGTCTGTAATGACAGTTTTGCTACTTGGGAAAATCCTTTATCAAATATACCAGTGCAAATGTAAAACTGAGAATTTGAGAACACAATTTGGGGAAACTTCTAGCTTGTCATTCTGACTCTAACCCTGTCTTTGTGTTCTTGTGTGTAATGTTTTTACTCACATCATGTATACACAAAATAAAAAACTACACATGTGAATGAAAGGGCTATAATAAAAAAGGGGTGCAACGAAATTTATTAAACATATGTTTTTCTCTGATGACACCTCTTACACTCTTTATGGTAGGTACATTATTACAAGAAGTGTGGGTGCTTTCTATTAGCTTTGAGCACCAGTTTTACCTTTCTGTTTAGTTTCACTCTAAAAATATATAATCTCTCTCTCTCTCTCTCTCTCTCTCCACACACACACAACTTTTTTGATTTAACCATTTATTTAAATGCATGAAATGTTATATTGATGCTTGTGTCCTTAAGGTGCTAATTAATAAAGCACAAACAGACACTTATATAAAATAGTTTGTGCTATATAGTAATTTGTGTTTTAAATTGATTTGGGTAGAGGAAAAATTCATTCCAAAATGCCTAATTAGGGAAAGCAGTGTGACTCAGGAAATGTTAGAGGTGTCATATAGTATAGAAGAAAAAAGCCTGTGCAGAGAGAGAGCGTTAGATGGGAGTCATTAGTGTAGAGGCGACAAAGAGTCCTGTGGCCCTTTAAAGACTAACGAAAGTATTGAAGCATAAGGTTTCATGGGCTAATACCCACTTTGTCAGATGCATCCGACGAAGTGGGTATTAGCTCACGAAAGTTTATGCTTGAATACTTTTGTTAGTCTTTAAGGTGCCACAGGACACTCTGTCCCTTCTGCAGATCCAGACTAACACGGCTACTTCTCTGATTAGTGTAGAGGCAGCAGCTGAAATTATGGGAAGGGGGGCACAGGGAGAGACCATCAAAGACATCACTAACACAGCAGGAGGAAGAGAGGTCATTCTGTATATGCATATAATGGATGCAATAACCTAAAGTGACATCTTTGCCCCCCTTACAGGCCACCTCCACCACAGCAGAAAAATGTACCTCAGGGACACTATTTTCCTTCTCGACCTGCACCTTTACCTCCCATGTAGTTTTTAGTTTCTCTTCTACCCTCTCACAAGCTGACCTGTTCACTAAAACCAAGCTGAAATTCTTTATCCTTCTTGCATCAAATGGCCCATCGTAGCCCAGAGAGCTGCCTTTCTGCAGTACTGAATATGGAAAATGAGATGGAAACACAAGGAATGAAAGATATGAAACAGATACCTCTACCAAAGCTACAGAAACAGAATACATCAAGTCTGTTCTTCGCTCTGTGTGTGAGTATTGTGGCTTTGCAAACTGAAGTTGGACTATCCAGATGGAAGTGGATCAGTCTGCAGTAAAGTAATCTTTAAAGTACTGCACTTGGGAGTTACTTTTTGTTTCCCCCATCTTATGATGAGACACAATCATTTAATATTCCATGTGGCTTATTGTCTTTCTATATGTATAATTAAGAGTAAAAAAACCTATTACCTGGGCAAGTGTCAAAAAATGGAACCGTGAAAATCAGGCCACTTGATTTAACAAAAATATTGTTTACATGTTCTTGTTTTGCCTGGACTAGAAACCATTATTCCTGTATATACAACTAAGGGCACAAGTGAAATAAGATGTCAGTATACTTTGAAAGGAAGATGAGATATCCTGTAAACTTGTTTATGTATATGTTTTTACTGGTGTGTTTAATATAAACACACTTTTTAAACAAGAAGAAAATTTTAGCTTCATGCTGACTGACACTAAGCTATAGACAATAAAGGATACTAGGGCACTTAATTTAAATGGTTTTTAGATACACAATTTTAAGTAGCTACACCAGAAACCTCTACTAATTTACCACTAATAGGTTAAATGGGATATTAAAATAAAGGTACAAAAATGGTCGTGTTTTCTTGTTTTAGGAAGGGAGTGCTCTTGAGTTTTGATTATGTTATAGACAGTCTGACAGCAAGAGACATTGCAAAATATTAAGAGGAATGATGTCCTTTGAGAATTTTTTGAGCACTTTATACCCTAGCACACTGCTGACCCCAATGTACATAATTTTAACCTACTTCTCAAACTTTGATTTTAGTGTCAGTCAGGATGTTGACACTGGCTAAAGCATGTTGTTCTTAAAATCCAGTTTAAATCTGTATCTGAAAAAAGATGCTCTTGGGTGTTGGTTGAGGTATGTGAACCAACTGAAGTTGGATTACTAGATTATGTTCCACTAGATTACATTGACACAGTATTGTAGATGCATGACTGCTATGATGGTGTGTCTGTTACTCAAATTACAGATGGTGAAACAATTAGTGTTAAAAATAATGCTAAGCTTTCTCATTTTGTCTTGCTACTTAGAACTTGTTTTGTAAATTTCCCCATATTTGCCAAAAAAAATCTGTGTGTGTATATGTATATATATATATATATATATACAGTTTGCATTTGTAATAATAAAATACGTGAACTGTGGTTCCCCATAACCTAAAAAATAAGATTTAAACTCTATTAAAATATGTACAAGTTCATCAAAAATATATCGCAAGGTGGGTTGTTTGTTTATAGGATTATCATTGGTTTATTTCTCTTTTACCTCATTGGGGGTTGCCTATCTAAAGTTATTCAGCCTTTCCCTCAATAAAGTACACTTCTTCCCAGGTCTTTTGTAGGCAGTTCATGACATGAATGACTCAGTGTACAGAGTGGGAGGGGAATCTAAATTATGAAAATATCTCTAGAGAAAGGCCTACTTAATTGTATTTAAACTCGTGAATGAATATGCTATAACTGTCTAAATCGTGTGCCTTTAATATGAATAGAATTTTCTTACTCCTAGCATACCATTAGCAATGGTATTGTAGCAATGAGCAATATTATGTGCAGAATAGGGCAGTAATGCAATAAACATCATTCTGAGATCACTATTGCAATGGAAATAAAATAGCTCCTCAAATTTTAAATACATGGTGAAGATTGAAGACCACTGATTTCATGTGTAAGTCTAACACTTAGCCCTATTGTCTGACTATTATTTGAACAATCAGAACCTCTGTCTCGGTCTTGTTTGTAAATTGTCCTTGTCTAAATCTTTGCACTCCACCGGGGGTGCAGCTTGGACCCTGTTTTCCCGAGGCGGATTTAGAGCCCCGCGTACCGCCCCTGTGCGCGGCTGGGCTCCACCGGGGGGGTCGGTGCCGCGTGTTGTCCGGTGCATTGGTTGTTTTGTAAAGGAATTAAAGACGCCAGTTTTGTAAAACCTCCGCCTCGCCGTGTCATGCCTCGCGGGCTCCCCCGGGGGCCGCGCCGGGCCGGCTGCCCCGCAGCTCCCGGCAGGCGGCGCCCCGGGGCGCGTCCCGACCCGCCGCGCGCC
>ML677387.1:1057278-1089226 GCA_007922305.1 Dermatemys mawii | reverse complement strand
CCCCCCCCCACCACTGGATCCTTTGAATCCAGGTGAGATCCCCCCGCCCCCAGATACTGCTAACAAGGAGAGATTCCACCTCCACAGTCACCTGCTTCACTCTACCCCTAGCCCAAAAAAGCCCCTCAAAATCCTACACCCCCTGGGAAGGGAAGATGAGTATGAAACTGTGAAAGAGCAGAGTGGGAGTGAGGACTGGAGTAGTAGAGACTCTCTAACACAGGCTGAGAGTTGTATATTGCAGTGCCTGTGAGAAAGATGGATGGCTGTGGGGGGAATCTGATGGGTACAATACTATTTATACTTGCATTTTCCTCTCTGACCACTTGTGTCTGCTTCTCCCACAATTCTCTCTCATTGTATTCACTGCAATGCTGGGTGACAGCTGATCTGTCTGTAAAACTGCTCTTTTTAAGACTGCTTCTGATGCAGCATTTATATAAAAACTCAGTTAATGATAACTAAGGCTATGTGTACATGTGCAGCAGTAGTGATGTAGCTGCCCTGCTGCAGCCCATCTGGTGAAGACGCTCTATTCTGATGGGAATGGGCTCTTCCGTCGGCATAAAAAAACCACCCCTGCAAGCAGCAGAAGCTATGTGGACAGGAGAGAAATATTCACACCTCTGAGTGACAAATTTTGCCATCATAGGCTCCCCTGCCACTATAGTGCTTGCAAGCACCACCCTGCAAGTAGCAGAAACTATGTGGACAGGAGAGAAACTGTAGTGTAGACATAGCCTAAAGTGAGGCACAGTGGAGGGTAGATAGTTGTTTACTGATTTATAGATATACGTTTGAAAAGCAAATGTATTTACAAAGTCGATATATTTGAATGCAGGTCTCCCTCGTCCATCATTTATCTTTTTAGGCCCATATTCTACCAAGATTTACACATGTGCTTAATTTTTGTTAAAGTTAAGCATGCGTGTAAATCTTCACAGGTTGATAAATTCTATGGGGGCAGGAACCTATTTATATCTGTGCTTGTACAGCCCCTAGTGTTGTCAATAGCTACTGGTTTAGTGCTCTGCCCTTGTTCAATGATGATAAGTCGGCTGCGTGCATGTTCCCTCTGTGTGCTGCCTCAGCTCTGCATATCGCTGGCACAGCAGACCCCAAGAGAACCCCCAAAGACCGCAGACTCTAGTAAGGTATGAAGGTACCTGAGCCAGGTTTATTGTCAAATGAAACACAGTCTCTAGCTCGCTGGATTAGATATCGATGGGTCTGCTAGTACATATGCACCTCCAGACAATGGACTAGCTCAGTCAGTGGCGGAACTTTCCGCTACCCCCTAGGCCAGACAAAGACAACCCCTCAGGGATGTATTCTTATACACTTTTGCAAACAGATTACTCATCACTCCTGACACATTGAATGCAGCCCCTTATAGTGCAGCCCCTCTATAAGGGGGTTGCCTTTCTCACAGGTTGGTTGGTTGCTTTATCACAGGTTGGTTTGAACAAATTATCCATCCATTACACTGTCTATCCGTCATATTGTTTCTACAATATTGTCTTTTCATATTGTCTATCCATCATATTATACTTTTATACTGTCTTTAGGCTAGGTCTGCATGTTCTTTGTTGTCTGTGTGGGATGTGTTCGTACTCAGCTGTTCTGGTGCCATCTTGGTACATGTTCATTTTATTAGGGATTAATATGTACTTCTAGCAGCTCTCTTCTTGCCAACTTCTGTGAGCAGGGACCTGCCTTTGGCTCACAGCCCAGCTTTACTTAGCAACGTCTTGACCCTTACTTCAGTTCAGGCCTCAGGCCTCATCTTACTACACCTAGCACAGTGGAGCTTCGAGTTTGATTCAGATATTTAGGTATGTTTGTAATTTTATTATTACGTAAAAATAACTAACATATTTCCCTCCTTTAGGTTCTCAAATATTTTTGCACATCACGGATCCACAGAGGATATCCTCAAATATAACTGGAGATCTGGTACTTGTAGTTAAGGAGTACAGTTGTTCCCTGTGTGTGTGTATGTATATGTAGATATATAGATAATTAGATTTTAAATTAGATAATAAATATGTGTAGATGGCGGTACAGTGAGAATTTATTAAAGTCCTTTAAATGCTACAATCCTTGTAGCACATTTATGGCTATAGTGTGTAAGGTGTTTCCAGTGTTGCAGTGAAACAGCCTACAATCCCTCATTGGGCCAGTGAGTCTTTGAGAAGGGACATATATTTGGCAAGTGCTTTGGCACTGAAAGCAGTAACTTTAAAGTGGAACTACAAATGTTTTATAAAATAATTTGGTTGCTAAATCAATAATAAAACGTAGACTCAAAACTACAAATAAAAGGGCAAGTTATTATAATTTGTTGATAAATAAATTTACAATTTAAGGCACTACTTAAATACACTACTTTAAGGCATAGGCTAGAACTCCAGATTCTAGTTCTGGCTCTAAATTCTCATTGGGTAGTCTGTTTTGGGACAAGTCATATCACCTCCGTGTTTCAGTTTTTCTATTTGAATTTTTATAAACCATTACGAGATCCTGGGATGAAAGGGTCTGTTGACATACACCATTTTATTTTTATTAAGAACAATAGAGAGTGGCAATGAAAATTTATATTTACATGTGTGTCTTGGTAATTAAATCATGTTATACTTTAACAATAATCTTCAGTAATTCTCTCCCCAAATTAACAAGAGCATTCAAGTGTTTGTTCACAAAAGCAAGAAGCAGCATCTGATTCTGAAATGATGAATTCCTTCATGTGACTTCAGAATTATGCTCTTCTGAATTAGGTGAAATGTGTTATTTCTACTTCCATCCTATTTGTCTACTGGATTGTGGCTTTTAGATTCCAGCAGTCTATAATACTTTCAGCAGATTCCCTCACAGTTGAGGCTATGATGTTTCAGTTCCCCTTTTATTCACTGCAATTTCCAACAGCTGGTCACTGTCACTGGCATTTTTTGTGTTTGGACACATCTAGTTATCTTGAGATGGAATTGGCTATTAAATTATTTCTCCTGTGTGTTTGACATAAAACAAAGACACACATCTTAAACACATGGAATACAGTGTATGTCAGTCAAAGGGTGAGCGGTGGATGATCCTTTTTAGGAAAGCACAAACAATCATTCCACAGAGCATTGGAAGAATACAGGGCTGTTGTTTTGGTAGCTGTTGAGATGTCAAAGCTGCACCGATAACCATGTTACAGTCCATCCATTTCCCGTTAAGAAACATATGTGGTGCATTTTTAATTTATGTTCATGTTTAATAAATGCAGAATAACTGTGCTTTACAAAATATTGAGTTACTGAATTCTTTTTTTCTCTGTCATTCTGGATGGCTTAGGAAAAAGTGTCCTATGTTATTACAATAGAAGGGACACCATATACTCTTCATCTGAAACGACAGTAAGTGATTGACTTTGTTCCTAATCCTTTGGCTCTTATCTGTTATAAGCCAGACATGTGGCTCAAAAAAGGTTCTAATAAGGTTTATCAAATATTGTATAATTTGTCTTCAACTTCCCTTTCTTTTCCAATCATTGGTTATAATTTTCAGTCTGTAACAGTCCAAGTTGACACCTTTCTACCTCCTTTGCTGCAGCCTCAGTTATTACTCATATTGTGCACTGACAACAGGAGAATCTAAGATTTTCTAGTAGGAAGTATTTTCAGAGATCCATGTATTCGTCAGTTTCAAGACTTAAGCAGAAGATTGAGAAGCTGACTAGCAAAGAGCAAAAGAACTTGAACTCCTCAGAAGGATTTGTAGCTATGTGATCCGAGGTCTGCACATAACTGTCACGCCATCTAACTTAATAATTTTCCAGTCTGAAAGAAGCAATAAAACATTAAATTGTAACTCAAGAAACAAAACTAAGGGATAATGCAAATCATTGCAGCCTGTTGAAAATAGGTTGAGTGCTCTTTAAACCTGCAGGAATGTGTAATCTTTATTTTTAATACAAACATTTTTATTCTCTTTTTACAGATTATTTTTATCTGATGATTTCAGGATTTATACTTACAGCAAAGCGGGGGCTGTTCATTCGGATTTCCCACATATTAAGGTAAGATTTAGTTACTTTGTTTTAGCGACAAAGAGTCTTGTAGCACCTTATAAACTAACAGATCTTAGAGATCATAAGCTTTCGTGAGCTAAGACCCACTTCATCAGATGAATGTTGTGGAAATCTCCAGAGGCAGGTGTAAATATGTAGGCAAGATAGCAAGATTTCCTTCCTCTGCCCCACACAAGGAAGGGGTTGCCTCTGGTGTGTGAGCACCCCCTTCTGACTTGGTGGAGAAAGAGAAATGGTGGACATCCTGTGGCTAATGCATGTGGCCCATCAGGGTACTCCGCTGTTGGGCTGCAAGACAGTTTGTTTACATTGGGCATCCTCAGCTCCCTGTGGCAGCAGTTCGCCATTCCTGGCCAATGGGAGATGCAGGAAGTAGCAGCCAGCCTGCGCTGCTTCCCACAGCTCTCATTGGCCGGGAACAGCAAACTGCAGCCACTGGGAGCTGCGGGCAGCCGTGCCTGCAGACAGTTAATGTAAGCAAGCTGTCTCATGGCCCACCAGCGAATTACCCTGATGGGCTGCAGGTTGCCCACCACTGAGGTAGAGTATGATGTTTGACTGTTCCTTCTGCAAAGTAGAGCAGGAAGTAGATGAGAACTGTGAGCAGTTCCAGCAGTGACAGGGCCTTTGCTAGGAATACCGCTTAGGAATTAGTGCTCAGATTTTGTCTGAGGGCCGGAAAAGAGAGCCATGCGTTGCTTAGCAATATAACAGACAGATCCATGCTGTAGGAGAATCTCAGAGCAAGGGGCAAGCCGGGCTTGGCCCTTTTCTACAACCCAGCCTTTGTGATGGGGTGGATCTTGAGAAACCATCCTTCCAAATTTAGAGATCTACCTGGGAGCATAGAGCTTAGGATCCCTAAGGAATTACCTTGAAATGATCACTGCCTCCTCCCTTCTAAGCCATTTGCATGTCTCTGATAGAAATATAAGAATGAAAAAGTGGGGGCCAATAGGTAGTCATAAGGGCAAATCCAGTCTTTTCCATACAGATACAGAGTATCCTTGTGCATTGGTACTGGTGTTTCTGGTGTGGAAGAAATCAGGTGTGTGGACATTAGAGGGCTGCACAGAATGTGCCGGGTCCTCTGTCACTGAACCCTTCTATATGTGAGCCCTCTATGCATCAGTGCTGATGGTGGGGAGGAGGCCAGGGTGAGTATGAACAAGCTGGGGAGTGATCTGCGGGATCTGAAATGCAGATCTTCCCAACTCCTGTCCTACTGGGAAAACATATAAAGGCCTTGCATAGACTACTTTAGCCATTAGGATGAAATATCCTGTGCAGAACAGCTGTGAAGCCACTCTGTAGCTTAGGGAAAGGTTCCTTTTCCTGTAGTCCCTCACTTATCTCTCGAGCTCCCTGCTTAGTTACTCTGGCGGGCACTGACCTCAGATTCTGAGTCATAATACTGAGATCTGCTCTACCTCCACACTTCTATTTTTGCATGGTTTCAAGTTCCATATAAGTGTGTGTGGAAGCTCCAAAATGTATCGATATGTAGAGATGACCTAGTTGGAAAACTATACTTATGGATAAGCAAGCTATTCATTTTTCTTTGTTTTTTTAAAAAAAATTTTTATTTAGGATGATTGCTACTACCAAGGATATATTGCAGGCTTTCCTAATTCACTTGTGACACTTAGCACCTGCTCTGGGCTTAGGTAATGAACTATTTTAATATAATTTTAATATAATTAATTATAATAATACCTCTAGTAAAATTCAGTATCCTAGATACTACTGTGTGGTAACAGTTGGAAAATGCTTACTTTTTAATGGTGTCCACTATACATAATATCTAACATTTAATGTCTCAAGCTGATGGCAGATTAATTCAAATAATTTATAACTTTGTTACCTGCACTGTTTGCTTTTTCAGAGGGCTGTTGCAGTTTGAGAATGCCAGCTATGGAATTGAACCCTTGGATTCTTCACCTGGGTTTGAGCACATTATTTATCAAACAAAGAATGAAAATATAGAGAGTCCACTTTTTGCAAATAACTACACTGATATAGGGAGAGAAAAGGTGACCGAAAAGGTGTCTTACAAGTTGCATACAGATATTGAAGTGAGTGCCGCTTTTTATCATAATGGTAGAGGATATGTCTAACCTGAAATCTAGGGCACAGGAAATTCACTGTCATGGTCTTGAATCTGGATTTAATTATTAATTATGTCCATGATATGCAGAAACTGGGCACATGAGAGCCATTACCTTGGTAAGAAACAATAATACTGGGAATGAGTTATTCATAAAGAAGTGTGATCCTTTAACCTGAACATGATGCTGTGTGTCACCGTGGTATCTGCAGACACAATGTTACTAATGTTGTCCCATGTTCAGGGGAATATTCCTATCTCAGTCTGGATGGGTTTAGCCACACATGCACAGCTCAGACCTCAGGTGTTTGAATGAGGATAATTCCTGTAAATCTCTCTGATTAGAGTCTCACTGTGAGCATTAAACTGCAGGTCTAATTTCCACTTGCAAATATAGACAGTCATGGCTTATTTTTGGCTCCCTACTTCTACTTTAACTACTCACTCTTGATGCCCTTCCACTGAGGCTTGATTAGAGGATGGATTTTCGACGTAGGCCTTCCGCAGAAGAAAATCTCTCTCCTAGAACTTCATGTGTAGAATAGATCCTATTTGCTGGGTCAAAGAAGGTATTGAGGTCCACAGAGACAACAGACAAGATGTTGCTAGTGCCAGTGGTTGAGAGTGGAGACTGACTGGAAGGACATTTAACTATCCCACCAGAGAACTGGTGGCAAAAATAAGACCCAAAGGGCATAAGAGGCGTGACGTTCTCCAGAGGTGTTTAGGGATTAAGACCTTGGTCTCCCAGAAGCTTCCATTGGACAAGGGAGACCACTTCATAGAGTGGAGTTGGCGGGAAATTATTTTTGTTTGAGACTAAAATTTGGCATCAGAATGTCCAATTTTTCACTTTTCAGTAATCTGGAAAATGATGGCATTTGGCTGGTTTGGCCAACTGTGCATATTACTTTTGTGGCTTCTTGGTGTAGAAGCTTCGCTAATAATGAAGAGTGAGTGTCATTATCAAAGGGGTTATCAGTTGTGTAGTATGTTTGTTTATACATATCTCTATTTTCTTAATATTGTGGTACAGAAATGAAGACCAAATTATGCTGCAGTTTTTGGAATCTGTTATTGTTGTTTGTATTACTGAATCGTTTAGTCTAACAAATAATATACCATAGGTTTATAAGTTTATGATTGTTTTCAGAAATATAGAACTCTTTCCATGAAAGGATGATGATGGTGTTTTTGAGCAGCACAGATAAGCATAGGTATTCAAGCTAAAAATCTACTGTTAAGGAATGTACCTCATATTCACAATGTTAATAAGTAATACAAAAGGTAAAATGTTGAAATAATTATGAAATGTTAAAGGCTTTTTTTCCCCAGTCAATGTCAGAAGTCACTAAGCCCCCCAGATACCTGGAAATGTATGTCATTTTGGACAAGGGTTTGGTAAGTCCATATCAGTCAAATTTGTTTCACTTCATATATTTCTGCTATTTTTAAAACAGGTCATAAATATGCATTGTTTTAAGGCTGTCGTCCTTAAGGTCTGGGATGTGATAATCAGTAAGCTAGGATTTTGTCTTGGGAATTTTTATTAAAAGTCATAGACTGGTCACGGGCAATAAACAAAAGTTCATGTAACCTATGACCGATCCTTGTCTTTTACTAAAAATACCCTTGAGGGGGTGGGAAGGACTAATGGTCAGAGCCCCACCAGGGGCTGACTGCTTACCACTACTCCAACCCCAGCTTCTGCTCCTACAGTGGGGGCTTACTCAGCCTGGTGCTGCTCCAGCCCTGAGGGCTACTCCACACCCAGCTGCTGCTCCTGAGGCCACTGCTCCCGCAGCAGTGGCCACTGCTCATGCCCCAGGCTGCTGCTCTGGCCCTGGGGACTGCTCCTCCCCAGGCCACTCTCCTGCCATTGTTCCTGGTCAGGGGCTGACACCTACTCCCAGCCCTGCTGCTACCACGGGCTGAAGCTGAAGAAGTCACGGATGTTGGTTAAAGTAATGGAATCTGGAATTATCAGATATATAGTAGCCATTTTGTCAAAGGATCAATGCATATTTCGTTTGTGGAATTGGAAGGAAACTGAGAATTAAAATAATCAGACTCATTTAAATGCTCAGAATTTGAGGCCCATGTAAACGTTCCACTGCTTCATCAGGGAAATGACTGACCAAAAAAATGTTGCACTGTAATGCTTTTTAGCTGTTACTTAAAGAATTGTGTTATTTTCCAGTACAACTATCTGGGTTCAGACAAGGATGTTGTAACACAGAAAATAGTCGAGCTTCTTGGATTTGTCAACAGTGTAAGTTACTGCCTTTTTTGTTTCATATTGAAATAAAATTTGGATGTTTTACTTTGATTTTATTAAAGGTCAAAGATTTTCTAGATTTTTCTCATTTTCTCCAGGGAATTGTTTATTCTTCATTTTAACTCTTGGATCTCAGGTTTTTGGCTAATGAGAGCCAGGAGATCTTTATAGCAATTAGAGAAAAAACATTTAAGTGCTTCACCTTA
Organism: Dermatemys mawii; assembly: GCA_007922305.1. Classification (NCBI taxonomy): domain Eukaryota; kingdom Metazoa; phylum Chordata; order Testudines; family Dermatemydidae; genus Dermatemys; species Dermatemys mawii. The sequence goes on along the minus strand of ML677387.1, from coordinate 1,080,563 downwards.
AGCTTGTGTTGTATTTCTCTGAAGTCTTGTCTAGACTGGTTAAAAAGGTGGGGGTTTTTAAACTTGTTGCCTCAGACAGATATGTTACGTAACATATTTTAATTCAATGCTGTTTAAAAATATATTAGCACCTAGTGTAGGCAGGTTTAGCCTCTTTCACAATGTTAGCCAATCATAATCAACCCTAGATTTCACCCACAGAGCCTGGTGCTCTCATCCATCTGAGAGTATAGGAACTCTGCAGTATACCATCCCCAGTTCTTGTCCATTTGTGTCCCTCAGGAAAGTGAAAATCTGTCTGCCTGTCTATATGGGGCAGTTACACCAGTATAAGGTGGCATGTGAATATAAACCATAGCTGCACTTGCAAATGTAGAGCACTTTGAGTTAAACAATCCTTCATAGAGTGCAGTAGGGAAAGCACAGCAGTCTGTCCGCACTGACAGCTGAAAATGCACTGGCGTGGTCACATTTGCGGCACTTGGAAAGGCATTGGGAGCGATGCATTATGGGCAGCTATCCCACAGAGCATCTCTTCCCATTCTGGTGCTGTGGCTTGTGGAAAAGGGCTGGGGGGTTCGGGGCATTCTGGGTCCTGTCCCAACGCCTGTGATGCATCAGTTCACATCCGAGCAATCCCGGTGTTTCCGTCCACATTTGGCATCATATTTCAACGTATTTTGTACTGTGCACTCTGTCTTCCCTTTCGGTCTACGGGAATGGAGCCCGAACTGCTGAGGTATATGCTGATGGGTCTCGCCAGCACAAAATGTTTGGCAGTCTTAGTTACTCCTTAAGATCCAAACTGACAGTGAGGAGTCCGGCGATGATATCAACTTGAGTAACACATACAACACAATTGCTTCTTGCATTCACGGACATGCTCTCCACCGTGGAACGCCACTTTTGGGCTTCGGAAACAAGCACTGAGCGGTGCGATCATATCGTCCTGCAAGTCTGGGATGATGAGCAGTGGCTGCAGAGCTTTCGGATGAGAAAAGCCACTTTTTGGGACTGCATGAGGAGCTTGCTCCCATCCTGCAGTGCAAGGACATGAGATTGAGAGCTTCTCTGATGGTGGAGAAATGGGTGGCTATTGCAGTCTGGAAGCTGGCAACTCCAGACAGCTATCGATCGGTTGCTAAGCAGTTGGGAGTGGGAAAGTCGACTGCTGCAATTGTGTTGATGCAAGTTTGCAGGGACACTAATGGCATCCTGCTCAGAAGAACCATGACTTTGGGTAACATGCATGACATCGTGGCTGGCTTTGCACAAATGGGTTTTCCTAACTGTGGAGGGGCGATAGATGGGATGCATATTCCAATTCTGGCATCAGCTCATCTAGCCTCCGAATATGTTAATCGGAAGGGGTATTTCTCTATGGTTCTCCAGTGGCTTGTGGATCATCATGGGCGTTTCATTGACTTTAATGCAGGCTGGCCCGAAAAGGTGCACAACGTATGCATCTTTCGGAACACTGGCCTGTTCAGGAAGCAGCAAGCTGGGATTTTTTTTCCCAGATGAGAAGATCACCGTATGGGAAGTCGAAATGCCCATTGTGATCCTTGGAGACCCTGCTTACCCTTTAATGCCGTGGCTCATGAAACCCTACACAGGAAGCCTGGAAAGCAGCAAGGAGCGGTTCAACAGCAAGCTGAGCTGGTGCAGAATCACTGTGGAGTGTGCTTTTGGTCATTTAAAGGGCTGCTGGTGCTCTCTGTATGGGAAGCTGGCCCTGGCGGATGGCAACATTCCCACGGTTATATCTGCATGCTCTACCCTCTATAACATATGTGAAGGGAAGGGTGAAAGAGTCACTCCAGCATGGAACTCGGAGGTTCACACCTGGAGGCTGAATTTGAACAGCCAGAGAACAGGGCTATTAGAGGGGCCCAGCATGAGTCTGAAAGGATTAGGGATGCCTGGAGGCAGCAATTTGAGGCTGAAAGCTACCAGTAATTTCTGGTGCCCTGCATGGGAGTGAAGTGCAGTGGTTCCAATCATAGTAGGAATCTGTGTTTGCTACACTGACTTGCAGTGCCTGGTGTTATTTATTTGAATATATGCTTTACTTATGAATCCTCTCTTTATTTACAGAAACCCCTCTGCTCAGCACCATTGCGTTTGGTCTGCTGGGCAAGCACTATGTATTTTGTTTGCATTTTTCTCTCCCCATTTCCCTTCTAGTTTTACAGATGTTGGAGAGAAGTGCCCTCGCAACCTAGTGGTGTTGTGTGATGTCTATTTTGCTAAGTTGGGCCTTTAGCTTATTCTTTATAAAATTACAATACTGCTATGCATAAAACGTAATTTCACATCTGTTTCTTCTGTTGTATTTTCAGATGTTTACAACTCTTAATATGACAATTGTACTGTCTTCCTTGGAGTTTTGGACAGATGATAATAAAATTCGCACAAAAGGGGAAGCTGATGAGATACTACAAAGATTTTTACAATGGAAAGAATCTTACCTTGTTTTACGGCCACATGACGTGGCATATTTATTTGTGTAAGAAGAACATTTCTCTATTATTAAAAGGGCACCCTGGAAATCTTTTAGACTGCCATAGCATGGACCAACACAATTCCACATGACCAACAAACATCTCTTATAAAATAATAGAACAGACACTGTTATAAATATAATTCTAGATATACTGTGTTTACAAAATATTTTCAGATTTCTCAGAGTGTCTGTATTGTAAACAATAGAAAGTAAAAGTGAAACTATAAGAAACAAACAGCATTGTCCTTTGTAACACTGCTACGAAGAACATAGTTAAATTCAAGAGTCTGTTTTTGTGTTTTAGTTACAGGGACCACCCTAATTATGTAGGGGCAACATTTGCAGGAAGAATTTGTCTCAGAAACTATGCTGGAGGAGTTGCTTTGGTATAGTATTATTGGATCTACATTGCCAGTGAACATTGTAACACTGGCTTCAGAAGGAGCATTGGTGGGTGCTCAGCACCTGTGAAAAACAGCTCATTTGTATTTCGGTGTCTTAAATATGCATTTGGATGCTTGATTTTAGGCATTTGGTCAGAAGAATTTGGCCTAAAGTGTATATCTTGCAATAGAAATTTGAATTTTAGGGTTTCTACTTGCTCTTTAGTCTCCTAGCCCTTTAAAGTACTTTAGAGCTTTACTTTGCAAGGTGCCGAGTACTCTGACACTAATCCAGCAAAGCACTTAATCAGTCCCATTAACTTGGGACTGTTCATGAATTAAGGTTAAGCACAATTTTCAATGTTTTGCTACATCAAGGCCAGAAGTTAGCACTTTCCAGGATTGAATCTTAAGAACAGTTACTATATGCAATATAATATGCATTTCCTTTACATATCGCATATCAAGTTCTGTGCTGTTTTTCACATCCTGAGCATCTTCATTGCTTTCATTTGAGTTTTCCAGAATGTAAGTCAGCAAACTTTGGCCTTGTATTGAAGACAAGTAACTTGAGGTTCTTTACATAAAAGTACAGAAATGTTTATAAAATACGACCTGACTACATTGGGAAGGAAACAGAAAGGTTTAAAATTTTATCATAGTTTTTGTTTCTTTAACTGAGTTACTTTGATGATTTTCAGTTATTTCTCTTATTTAGTATCAAAGGGCTGTAACACTGGAGACGTTTTCAGTCATCATTGCACAGCTGCTGGGGCTTAGCCTGGGAATAGCATACGATGATTCTAGGCACTGTCAGTGTTCTGGATCCATATGTGTAATGAACACCAAAGCAGTGTAAGTTTTTTTAATTTATATTCCTCATATAACATGGCATTATTATTATTGAGAACTGTTTTCCTGTGGCATGCAAGTTCAATCATTATAAATGACCCTGGATTAGGATTTAAGTGGTTATATGAGGTTCCAAGTGCCTCCTGAGAAGTGTGAGACACCTCCAATTAGCCTGTTGTCAGTGAAGTCTTGGGTGGCAGTTATGCATACCAAAAAATAATTAATTTCTAAAGAACATATCTGAAAATAATTTTTCACATTTACATGCAAATATACATTATTCATGTTTATATTGTAAAGTTCGGAGTAGGCTTTGATTATAGATTTTTGTTACCTTTTCCTTGTATTAATGAGCTTAGAGTGGAACAGAATTCACTGTTAATTTGTTCATATTTTTGTAATGCTTTATTTAATTAGTTTTCTGTTTGTATGATTCTGCATGGAAAGGGTTAATTTTCAAAGTCCGGCATGATCATTACAATTACTGGCAGTCATATGTTTAAAATCCTTTAGACCGTTGAAAGTGGTGGAAAGAGTCTAAAATTCTAAACTCTGTTGGACAAAGTCTGCAATAAGGGGGCAATCTCACTGAAATCTATCCCGTGGCATTCACTGGGCAATAAGTCTGCAATAAGGTGGCAATGTCACTGAAATTTGTCCCATGGCATTCACTGGGCATTACTTTGCTCTTTTCCCAGGAAACTGCTTTTAATTATTTTTTGGATAAAACATATAAGGTCATACGACAGCCTCAAATTGTATTTTCAATAACATATGTTTTACCAGACGTTACTTATATATAGTCAATTCAGATCAAGACAAGCTAAAAATGAGCTACTCTGTACTGCTCCAGAAATCTTCTGAAAGTGTTCACAAGCCAATAAGCTAACCAGTGGTTCAGGAGACTGTCAATGGTATCATTTAACCCTGCTGTCACTCAGTCAAATCCAGCCAAGGGGCCCTATGGAAACAGATGCCTGTGAGTAACTCAGTGAAACTGTTCACACGCTGAAGTGTTTTCAGTATTGGGTCCTAAGTCAATTGTAACAAATAATCATTAGTAGCTGGTGGCAATTAATTTATATGAAATGAGTTCATAAATCAAAAAGGAACTATATTATACTCATCTGTTCTGGCATTCTGCATAACACAAGGCCATAGAACCTCCCCTTGGTAATTTGTTAATCAAATCAATAACTTCTGTTTGAGCTATAGCATACCTTTTCTAGTTTTTAATGGACAAATGTCTGTGTTACAAAAACCATTACCAGAATCTAGCTCTACAATGAGATTGTTCAACTTCAGTTTATTTTTCTCAAGCACAAGGAGATTTGATCTGTATATGGATAAAATGGCTCAGGATATCATAACACTTTATAATTTGTGTATATATGATTTAAAGGAAACTAAGGCCTTTATAAATAATCCAGTGATGTGATTTTGTTAATACGTCACACAAAGTTATAGTTTATAAGAAAATAAATGAAAATGTATTTCCATTATCCATTAATAGCCCCATATATTTAGGTATCCCATGTCTTACCTCTGGGAAGAAAAAGGCACAATTAAGTTAGTGGATATCTCTGATAAAGGAATATTGCTATCTTTCTCAATAGTAAAACTAAAGGATGATCTAGTTGCTATTTTCTGCCAGTTTTTATTCTTAAGACATTATTTGAATGCGGTTTTACAAAATGAACTGAAAGACCCTCAGCTGAATGTTTGGAAAGTGGTATTAATGATACTCAGGACTCCAGGACCTTTAAATATCTTCAGCTGGTATAATTTTTCCTTGATAATTTATTTTTAGACATTCCAGTGGGGTTAAAACCTTTAGCAGTTGCAGCATTAGAGACTTCAAAAGTTTTATGAAGCATGGGGGAGGAGACTGCCTCTCTGACGGACCCTATTTGAATCTGTCCTACAAGAGGGCTCCAGTCTGTGGCAATCGTATTGTGGAAAGAGGAGAGCAGTGTGATTGTGGCTCAGCACAGGTCAGTACCAGGAAGCCTAAGCAGTGTAAAATTCTACTGCTCTCGGTTTGGAAGAATGGTGCTTTGAGAGTTAGCACCCAGCTGAAAGCTGGGAAAGTCACTGAAGACCTTACGGTATATCTATACTACCTGCCAGAGCGGCGGGCAGCAATCAATCCAGTGAGGGGTGAGTTATCGCATCCAGTTTAGAGGTGATAAAATCAACTCTTGAGTGCTCCTGTACTCCACTGCCGCGAGAGGCACGGGGGGAGTTGACAGGAGCAGCAGTAGTCGACTCACTGCAGTGAGTAGATCTAAGTACGTTGACCTCAGCTACGTTATTCATGTAGCTGAAGTTGCGTAACTTAGATCGATTCACCCCCTCTCCAGTACAGACCAGGCCTTACATATATTTATAAACAGTTTTCATGTTGGTTTTAACCTTGTTGCAGCTTGACACTCATTTTTCTTTGGGGATCTTTCAAGTTATTATTCTTAAGGAGTGAGAATCTTGGACAGACAGACTCTTTAGAGAAGCAAAAATGTAGGCTATCTAATGAGTCTATGATTTATTTTTCAGGAGTGTGCAAAAGATAAATGCTGCACTAACAACTGTAGACTTAAGCCAAGAGCAAGGTGTGGTACTGGATTATGTTGCCAAAACTGTAAGGTGAGGTGTATATTCAGGATTATCAGATGTTTAACACAGTTTCTAAATTTTGGAGAGACACTATTCACTCTATAGTTAAAGATGAAAACCAGCTTTCCATTTGTGTGCACCCATACTCACACTTTGAGAAAACTGTCCTTCGTACTTGACATTTGCGTGGGTGGTATTTGGCCAAAGGAGCATTTTAATGAGCATTTTTAATTTGAATCAGACAATACTTTTCTGATATTAATGTTTGGGGAAAAATAGTATTTCGAAAATTCTTCTATTCCTTTTGTTAGTCAAAAATGTCTTGGCCTAGAAACTTTGTGGTAAAGTTCATCACCTTTGTCAAAGCTCAAAAAATCCATGGGTTTGGTAGAGCTTAAGTGCCACAGTAGGCTCCACTGGAGCTCCTGAGTACTATATGGGTGTAGTGGGGCAAGCACCGCTCTCTGGAGGGAAAGGGGTTAAAACTAGCTCTGGGAAAGGGCTGCCCCGAGGAGCCAATCAGGGGAAGGCAGGTAGCAGCCAATGCAAGCCCGGTAGGGCTGGTATAAAGAGGGCTGTGAGCTAGGAGGCAGGCAGTCTCACTCCAGCCGGGGGTAGAAAGGACTGGGCTTGGGAGCACAGGGTACCTTCAACTGAGCAGTGCTGAGGGAATGGCAGGTTGAGCTGGGGAGCTCAGGCCTGGCAACCTCCCAGGCTGAGGTCTGACAGGAAGGCCTAAGGAGGTACTGAGACTGCAGGGAAAGGCAGCAGGTCCAGCCTCCTAGCCAGGTCCAGGAGTGGCCATTGCAGACTGCAGTTTGCCCCAAGTAAGGGGGCTAGATGAGGACTGGCAGTGGATCACTGAGTCAAGGTGGGCTCAGGAGAGTGAGGTTCCCAGAGTGAAGGACAGCACCCCAAGTAAGAGGCACCATAGTCCAGGAGGGACGAGGGCCTACACGTGGGGGAGATAAAGGGACAGCAGAGGGATATGTAACAGAGGGCGAGACACCAGCCCATAGAGGGCACTCCAAGGCTGAGAGAGCTAATTCCCAGATGACCAGCAGGAGGCTCCGCAGTGGTGAGTTTGACGCACTATAAACGGTCAGAGCCAGGATTATAACACAAGTCTTCTCATTCAGTCTCCTGCAAAACACTAAATAATCCTGCTTTCTTTGAAAATGTGTAGTGGTATGTGAATGTTTTTACAACTTAAAGAATAAGAGAACAGGACTGCACAAGGGAGAGCGAATACCTCTGTGTTTATCTTAATTATACAGATTTCTATACAAAACATAGTTGAAGATAGTTTCTGCCCCAGAAAGTTTACAGACTAAATAGACAAGAAAGGCAAAGATTGGGAGAGGGAAATATTATCATCACCATATTACATGTTGGGAAACAGAGCACAGAAAGATTAAGTGACTTGTCCATGGTCAAGGCTGTCTGTGATAGAGATGATAATAGAACCTAGCTCTCCTGTGTCCCAGTCCAGTGCCTTATCTATAGTTTGTCCTTCCATTCAGTTCTCTTACTTCACCCACATAAGGGTTTCCTTAGCACTCGGGTTTGATGATCTCTTCCTTTCTTTGAAGTTCAGATTGGTATATATCTCACCTCTATCTAGTGGAACAAGTTCTCTAGACAGGATAAGTGGAACTATTCACATGTGTAAAATTAAGCATGTGCATAATTTTGCAGGATAGGGATTTAAAATGAAATATTTCTGAGATTAAGGATCACACTTTTACATGTCATCCAAAAACAGACACCTCTAACAGTATGATGTCTCCTGCATCATGGTGGGACATTTTTTCTGTACTGCTATAGGAGGAGAGTGCCATATGCACCAGGGCCACTCTGATTGGGAGTCTATCAATTTATGTTTCATGACAAGGAAAAAATTGATGAAAATGATTTTAGAGAACCTGGGTGACCTGGAGTCATACATATAGTACATAAGAATTTTACAAAGAATTCTCACGTTCATCACAGTCAGTGACAACCATATTAAACAGCATATATGTGGTGGTGTTATTTACTTATTTTCTTATTCACTGTAAGTATCTTTTCTTGTGCTTTACATAAATTTTATCATCTAAACATTATGGACCATAATCTTTGTAAATCATGCACAGTCTCCTTGTTCCTACTTTTTTTCTAGTTTAAGGCAAAGAATAAGAAATGTAGACCCAGCGCTGATAGTCAGTGTGATCTTGATGAGTACTGTAATGGCTCATCTGCATTCTGTCCAGCTGATCTTTATGTTCAGAATGGACACAGATGCGAACACAATACAGCCTATTGTTACAAAGGACGTTGCCAGTCTGCTGATATAGCGTGTCAGAAGATCTATGGAAAAGGTAACAGAGACAGTTATGTTCTTATTTGTTCTAAAATCCAGTTCCACTAAATGCTCTAATAATAATTAATAATAAAGTCTTACATAGCCACTTTCATCCATATATCCAAAATGCTTTATAGCAGTGATTAACCATCTTTATTTCTTTTTATTGGTGGTGGGGAAATGAAGTACAGAGAGGTCAAATTACTTGTCTAAAAGTTGTGCAGTGATATTCAACATCATTATAAAGGCATGGATCTTATCCAGAAGCTTAAATTTTATAGAAATAAAGTAAAAATGAAGTGGTAATTGTAAATTAAAATTAATTTGTAATATATTAATTCTTTTTTGCTAACCAAATAGCAGACTAGAACATTCCAATTCCAAACAGATCTCACTGTTTGCTGCAGGGTAGATTAATTTAAATTATTATTCAAATCAGCAAGCAGGAAACCTTGATCTAAATAATCAAATTTAATCATGTTTTGCATTTGTACTTTTTCACTGTTTTCCTAGAGAAGGGTTGATTCTCACTGATTTTAACCACTGAAAACATGTTGAATTGCAACTAAATATAGCCTTTACTTTGAATTTTGTTACTACCTGTTACTAATTAGGCAGATATACAATATATGTACAGTTATTTAAGAAGTTAATATACACTTATTCAGATTCTTTATTTTTTGCTTTTTTGTTGTTAGAAAATTATGAATGATTTCATTTTTTAAATAAATAGCAATTAATTTTTTATTTCTGATTTGCATTAAGATCTATTTGGATGAAAATTGGAATTCAATTAAAACTGCACAAAACCAACATTTACAATTTTTAAAAATTAATTAAATAAAATCAAATAAAGCTAAAATATATAAATGTTCTGGGTACACAGGAAATTTTATCAAAACATGTTTTACTTTAGCAGTAAAGGATTTATTAAACAAAGGAAATATTTTAGTGAATTGAATTGATTGTTTCAGGTCACCATTTCCTTCATAATTTTAGAATCTAGTTAAATCTTATCCTCTCACACCTAGTTTTTTTCTTAGATTGGAAGAGGAGAACAAGCTTTCCTGCTTTTTCATCTTCCAATTGGTTTCTCAACTTTGAATGAACTAGTTATGGGCTGAACTAGTTGAATAGTTGAACTAGGCCTGAAATGTATAAGTTATTCTCTTTGCACCTGAAGAAGAGGCTCCTGCTGTCTAAAGCTGGTTTAAGACTTCAACAAACTCTGGTTCCAGGTGCTTAGTCGGTGACTTCCACCTGTTCAGGGGTTTGACTTTCTTTAAAACATCAGCACCAAATGTACTGCTTAATATTATTTTTTTATTTCATTTAAATGATTAGTAGATTATAGTAAATTTAGGCCTTAAGATAGGTTGTTACAATTTGAAATTTAATTTTAAAATAAGTTTATTTTTTTACAAAGAAAAATGTATTTAATTTAAATAAAAATACAATTTGAACAGAAAGATGTCTGAATTTTTTTAATATAGATTTTTATCCTTCTTGGTTTTCTCTAATCCATGTGTAGCACTAGGCACTGCAATGATAGGCATATTAGAAGTACTGATAGATTAATAAATGATTAAATATTCCTTTTAATTATACTCAATCTTATCTCAAAACTTGCAGGTTCTAAAAATGCTCCTCTTGCATGTTATGAAGAAATCAATAGTCAAACAGATAGGTTTGGACACTGTGGGAATGATCCGAAGACAGGATTTAAAACCTGTAGTTGGATGTATGTTTTTAAGGAAAAACTCTATTTTTTGCTTTTCTCTACTGTATGGTGCAAATGTTTACTATCTGTTCAGTAGTAAGACTGCTTTAATTTCTTTATAAAATTTCCTTTTAGTCTCAGGTGTTCTGTGTACATTAGCCTTGGCCCTTCTCAAAGAACGTGCAGTTGTTGAGCATCTAGACCTTGATCCTGTAGCATGGAATGCAAGGATTAGCAGAAGCTGTGCTCGGACCCAAGTAAGGTTATTGACTAGGTGTAATACTCCACACTGGACAGAATAGATCTCAATGCCTTGCACACCTGCTTCCTCTTCCACCAGAAGAGCACATGGTACATAAACCTTGAGATGTGGGCCGTGAATGAACATAACTGAAAAAAACCATGACCTTAAGTGTAATCCTTGCATGTCCATGAAGCACATCACTATTGGGGCAGGAATGGTGGATGATTGCCAGAAGCTGGGAATGGGCTACAGGGGATGGATCACTTGATGATTCCCTGTTCTGTTCATTCCCTCTGGGGCACTTTGCATTGACCACTGTCAGAAGACAGGACACTGGGGTAGATGGACCTTTGGTCTGACCTAGTCTGGCCATTCTGATGTTCTTATGCATGCCCCACTTTGGCCTCATTCCCATTTGCAGGCAAGAGTAATCTGGTGGATGTGCATCAGTTCTCCCCATATTTCAAAGACCCGTCTTCTGCCTTCCTTGCCCTGCTTATGACCTTAACATTGAGCTAATAAGTGCAATACCCCACTCATTTTCTGCAGTTTCATTTTCCTAATGTATTGATCAATCAGATGTTACAAGTATCATTTTATTTTCCTTTGCTATTGAATTTTATAGGGATGTCACATGTGGAAAGTTAGTTTGTACCTATCCAAGTCGCATTCCATTCACTAAAGAAAAAGCTGCTATCATATACGCTCAAGTGCATGAGCATGTATGTATATCTTTAGACTATATGAAGCCACCAACAGAGGATGACCCTCTACTGGTTAAAGAAGGCACAAAGTGTGGGCCTGGTAAAGTAAGGAGATATTTTATAAGCATCTAAAATGTCAGTATGTGTGTGGACTTTGTAAACTTGATTAAGTTTTAGAAATATTTATCCTTTGGCCACATAGCTCAAGGTTATTCATTACTGATGTTTTATTTACTTACTCATTCAACATCAGAGGAAAATTTTCAGTCTGGAGTGATTATGGATGATTATTGTAGACCTTTAGTGTTGGCCACATGACTAATCCCTGTGCCTTGTCTTAATTCACTATAATGCATTTTAAACTGTGTTAGAGAATTACTTTACTACCACTTAATCGTCGTTATTGCTTGTTTTACAGTAGTCCCATTGTGGTCAATGCAATACAAACATATACAAAAAAACCAGTCCCTATCACAATTGCTTACAATCTAAGTAATTGTCATCAGGGAGTTGCAAAATAGTGTTACCCTAGTTAAGGGTTACACCCATGATCATGTTCTAAGCCCTTCACCAACATAAAAAATAAAATCTGGTTGCAATGTGCTGTTTTAGGGTAGAAGATAATAGAAAAACAAATATTAACTAAAATAATAAGCAGTGGTACAAGTGGAGGACAGAATCCTGGCCAACACAGGCACTGAAACAGGTCTGATTTATGAAGAAGTTCAAGAACAAAGTGACTGAGCTGCTAATAAAAATATGCTCTCTCAAGGCCCCTCCACCCCAAACTAAACTGGAGGATCGAAGAGTAGCAAACGCTGTTTTTAAAGGAGTCTAGGTGTGATCCAGGGAATTACAGACCTGTAAATTTTACATCTGTACCTGGTAAATTGGCTGAAATTATAATTAAAGATGGAATACTAAAATATCTGAAAGATCATGAGATGAAAGACGCTAACACTGTTTCTGCAAAGGAAAATCATGACTCACCAACCTATTGGAATTCTTTTAATGTGTCAGTAAAGTAGTGGATAAAGGAGAACTAGCTGACATAATTTATTCAGACTTTGAAAAGGCCTTTGACAAAGTCCTTGCCAAGAGGCTACTAAAGAGAATAAGTAGTCATGGGGTTTGAGGCAAAGTGTTGTCAAAAATCACTCCTACTATAGAAACAGCTTATAACAGCAAAAGTCTGCTTTTCCAGGCATAGCTTATTCCAACCCTCCTGAGAGAAATAGACTTTACTGGCAGAAGTAAACTGGCACAGTTTTGCCAGTACAGATACTGCATCTACAGTAGGAGCTTTTGCTGGTGCAGGTATGTCAGTCACAAACCAAACCCTATCGCTCTCCTGAACAGAGCTATGTTGAAAAAATGTGTAGTGTAGACCTGTCCTAAAAGACAGGAAGCAATGAGCAGTTTTAATCATGGCAAAAGATTAACAGTGGGATGCCTCATAGTTATGTATTAGGTCCAGTTTTGTTTTATATATTTATTAATGATACGGGTGAGGAGTGAAGTAGCAAATTTGTATATGACACAAAGTGATTTATGGTAGTCAGGGCCGGAGAAGACTGTGAGGAACTTCAGAATCATTTAACCAAGCTATGTAAGTGGGCAACACAATGGCAAATAAAGTTTAATGTTGGCAAATGCAAAGTAAAACATATTGGTGGGGAAAATATGTGCTTCTGGTACACTCTTCATGGTTCTACATTAACTGTGTCAGCTCAGGAAGGGAACTGAGCATCACTGTGGATAATTTATTGAAGACCGCTGCTTAATGTGCAGCTGTGGTCAAATAACTGAACAAGATGTTAGGATGCATAAAGAATGAGATGGAAAATATTATAATTCCATTATATTAACTGACGGGAAGCCTTTATTTAAAATATTGTCTAAAGTATTGGTTGCCCTATCTCATAAAGAATACAGTGGACTCTCGATTATCCAGGATCGGGTTAAGTGGGTTGTGGATTAACCAGGATGTCAAAAAAAATATGTGTAACTCGCAGGGCCAGTTTTGGCTTCGTTGCCACCCCAAGCACAAAAAAAAGAAAGTCCACCAGGACGCAGAGTAGCCAGTGAACCAACATCCCTTCCCCCCGGCGCAGGGTGGCTGGTGAACCAACCTCCCCCCATCCCATATTTCCTATGGATGGTGATTATCTGGGATTTTATTAATCAGGAATATTTTTTTCTCTATCATCCCAGATAATCGACAGTCTACTGTATTACAGAATTAGAGGGCATTCAGAGAAGGGTGACGTGAGTGATTAGAGGCATGACAAACTGTCATATGAAGAGAGATTGAAAAGATTAGGATTGTTTACTTTAGAAAGGAAATTAATAAGAGGGGACATGATAAAAGAATAGAAAATATTGAATAGTATAGAAAAGGTAGAAATTGAACACAGCCCAGAACAAAGAGTGATGCTAAGCCATGCCAAACAGAGGAAGGCTCAGAGTTAGAATTCCTGAAACTCCCGAATGCACATAGGAGTTGCCTGCTACTGTACCCTGTTATGAGGTGCAACATATTCTTCCACATTTTTGCCCTGTGCACTAGTCTCTCCACAGATCAGTGCAGAGGGGGTGTGAGGCGATGGCCCTGCTCTCTTTCCCTGAAATCCACCATGATTTCAACAGCTTCCACCCCACCATCCACCTCAGCCTGGACCAGTCTACATGGGAGGTCCACTTCCTGGACACCACAGTGCAAATTAATGACGGCCACATCAACACCACCCTATACCGAAAACCTACCGACAGCTATGCCTACCTTCATGCCACCAGCTTCCATCCCGGGCACACCACACGATCCACTGTCTACAGCCAAGCACTGAGGTACAATCGTATTTGCTCCAACCCCTCAGACAGAGACCAACACCTACAAGATCTCCACCAAGCTTTCTCAAAACTACAATACCCGCACAAGGAAATAAGGACACAGATCAACAGACGTGTTCCTTGTGCGGGTATTGTAGTTTTGAGAAGCCTGCTGCTGCAAGACAAGCCCAAGAAAGAAAACAACAGAACACCACTGGCCATCACCTACAGCTCTCAGTTAAAGCCTCTCCAATGCATCATCAGGGATCTACAACCCATCGTGGACAACAATCCCTCACTTTCACAGGCCTTGGGAGGCAGACCAGTCCTGGCCTACAGACAACCTGCCAACCTCAAGCATATTCTCACCAGCAACAGCACACTGCGCCATAATAACTCTAACTCAGGAACCAATCCATGCAACAAACCTCGATGCCAACTCTGCCCACACATCTACACCAGCAACACCATCACAGGACCAAACCAGATCAGCCACACCATCACTGGTTCATTCACCTGCACATCTACCAATGTAATATATGCCATTATATGCCAGCAATGTCCCTCTGCCATGTACATCGGCCAAACTGGACAGTCCCTATGAAAAAGGATAAATGGACACAAATCAGATATCAGGAATGGCAATATACAAAAACCTGTAGGAGAGCACTTCAACCTCGCTGGACACACTATAGATGATTTAAAGGTCAGCATTTTACAGCAAAAAAACTTCACGTCCAGACTACAAAGAGAGACTGCAGAGCTGCAATTCATTTGCAAATTTGATCCTATCAGTCAAGGATTGAACAAAGATTACGAGTGGCTAGCTAACTACAAAAGCAGCTTCTCTTTTCTCACTGTTCACACCTCCAATTCAGCTGCTAGAGGAACATCTCACCCTCCCTGATTAGAGATAACAAGCTGGTTCAGCCTCACTGGACTAACCCTGTTATCTCCCACCTGGTTCTTGCCTACCTATTTATACCTGCCCCTGGATACTTCCACTGCATGCATCCAATGAAGTGGGTACTAGCCCACGAAAGCTTATGCTCTAAAACTTTAGTTAGTCTTTAAGGTGCCACAGGACTCTTTGTCACTTTCCCTTTTGGGTATATCCTGGGTTGCAAAGAGGAGGCAGTCCCTGGACTCCTTGACTCCCTTCCCCAAATTGCAGGCAACTGCAGTTGTATGTGGCCCATACTGGAGCTGCACAACAGAATAAAAAAGCACCTTGCTTTTCTTCCTCCCACATCTCATGAACTCCTCTAAGAGCAAGGCACAAAGTGGCCCTTATCAATGGACTGAGCAGCCTATGGAATAGAAACTATACAAGAGAAGGGAAAGAACACCAGCAGTTACAGTAGTACTCAGCTTAAGAAAACATGTATTGACAAATCAGAATGCTTTTGCGTTGTTTTTAGAAGTATAAACACACGTGCTATTTGTAGATGTGGTCATTAACAGTATCTTTTCTTTCATTGCAGTTTTTCTTGAGCATCCTTTCTTAATCTGCAACTCCTATAGAATAAAGGCAGCAACAATGAAATTGCCTTCATTCTGCATCGCCAGTTACCCTTTTGGCAAGCATTAGAGTATTTCCATAAAGCTGTAATATTTATGGCCTTTCTATCCTAGGCTGCTTTTCAGAGCATGCAACAAGTGTACTGAATGCTAAAATTGTCGGAATTGTCTCATTTGAACTGGAATTTTATGCTATGGGTTTGTTTGTTGTTTAGGTTTGTATAAATCGTACATGCCAGTTTTATGCAGTCCTGGGATATGATTGTAATCCACAAGTAAAATGCAACGGTCATGGAGTAAGTAACAATAATATTACTATTTTGGTGTTACTGCTTCTATTAATATTGTTCAGGAAGTTCATTCTTTATAAAACCCCATTTTGCAATTTCTATCGTTTGGCTGTAAAAGCCCTTTGGGGCTTACACTTGGAGTCCAAAATCACTATGCCACTGTCAGTTATTTATGGGAATAATGTAGTAAAATAATTTACACCATTTTTCTTTCTTCGAGTCAATAACAAAATTAGACTGTGAGAAATTGTTATGCAAATATAACTATGAAATAAATTGCTTGAGTAGATTAGTAAAAGAAAAAAAATCAAATAAGGGTCAAGATTTGTATCTTTGAACAGGAGGGAGCTTCGCATGATCAAATTAGTGTAGATTTATAAAAAAAAATTAACATGGCTGCAGACAGTGGGAGGAGTCATGCTGGTGTAATGGATTGAGGACAGAAGGGAAAACTAGGAAGTCCCTGAGTTATAATTTCAGTTTTGCCATATCTTGGTGTTGACCTTGGGCAAGTCAGTCCACCTCTCTGGTGCAAGGAACAGTACAGCATAGCATACTTGCCTCATGGGTTTGTACAGCTTTTTGAGGAGGTTAGATGCTGTCTTATTTTCAGCTCGTCTGGTGTATTTTCTGAAGTGTCAGACTGTTGAGTAATATTTGGGCCTGACTCTATCCTACTAAAGTCAATGCAAAATTCATATTCATATCAATGGGAGCAGGATTAGTCCTTGGTATAGCTAGAACAAGGAGGTTGACAAAAACGTGTAATCTCGGAGCAGTAGTCTTCAACCTGTGATTAGCAGGAGTATGCTGACTGTGTCTAAAATTTCCAGAGGGCTCTGTGCCTCCATTTGAAATTTTCTAGGGGTCCACAAATGACAAAAGGTTGAAAACCACTGTTTTAGAAGGTACTCAACAGTACTCATCTCTGAGGAAAACTTACTAAATGAGAATTTTGCTACTTTCCTCTGTGTTTTCAGGTATGCAACAATAAGAAACATTGTCATTGTAATCCTGGCTGGAATCCTCCAGATTGCACAACGAAAGGCTCTCCAGTGGGGGGAAGTATTGACAGTGGGCTTCGATTTTTGGACTTTGGTTAGTAATCAAAGTAAATCTGGTAAATCAAATGCCCTACATCTCACTGACCTGAATTCAGAGACTCTTTTCTAACTGAAAAAAGAGTGGGGATATGATACTCTGGGGATGGGCATCTTAGATAACCATACCATCATAATATCCAGAAAATCACACCACCAGTGATGGGGTAGCTAAGAAGGAAACCTGTAAACTGAAATTCTGTATTTTTGTGAAAAAAGAAAACACCTGTAATATTTGAAATTAGGAATTTGAGGGGGTCTTTGCGCTACATGCTTACTAAATATTATTTTATACTGCAGAGGTTACTTGGAGTTTAATTTATTGAATTTTTGAGGTTTACAAAATGTCCAGATATGTTGTTAGTTTTTAAAATAAATACAACTAAATAAATACTACTACTAGACGTTATTTGGTTAATGACATACCATCAGATTCTAGTCTCAGTTACTTTGATTTACACAGACAGTTGAGAGCAGAGTCTGACCTATACTTATTAATAGGTACTACCATAATACAAA
Source organism: Dermatemys mawii (assembly GCA_007922305.1). Classification (NCBI taxonomy): domain Eukaryota; kingdom Metazoa; phylum Chordata; order Testudines; family Dermatemydidae; genus Dermatemys; species Dermatemys mawii. The sequence continues at coordinate 1,062,938 of ML677387.1, read as the reverse complement.
TAAATAATAAGAATAGTGTCTGTGTTAGGAAAATGCTGAAGTATTGTATTATCTTATAAACAGATATACAGCCTTTGTTGACAGAGGGCAGACTGAGCTAATACATCAGGCTTTGAATCATCTCTCTCTAGACACTGCTAGTTCCTCCAATTCAAGCCATATTGTACAGTGTTTTTGAGATCTGGATAGATATCTATCATTTGAGGATAAGACTGCATGGAAAAGCTTTCAAAATCCCTGCCTGCACTCTGTCCACTGTAGTTAGCACAATCAGTGTCTCTCTTTCTTCATTGTTAAAATTGATCCCTACAATATTTAAATTACAAAATACAAATATTCACTTTGTTTTGAAAAGTTAATTTTAAAACATAATCCATGACTTTGATTTCAAAACTGTTAAGTCTAAAGAAAGTAAAAAAAAATACTTCAAGGAATACAACTGTGTGGAATTAAAACTTGCAACCAAAACTGAAACAGTTTGTGCATCAGAAGCTGGGTAAAAAAATGCCAGTGTTGGTGAGGAGGGTCTATGAGATCCAGGCTTTACTGGGTAATTCTCCATTTTAGAGGGTTTTTTTTCTTTTCTCTTCTTTTTTTTGGGAGGGAGTTAAGCATTGTCAATGGGCTCAGCCCTGGACAAGGTACATGAATAAAGATAAGCTCTACACTAGAGAGCTTTCAGTCTAGAAGGAGAGATTGGTGGTGCTGTGAATCTAATACTTTTACTGAAGATGGTTATTGAATTCTACCTAAGCCGCAATATTATTATAATGTCAGTAGTTTTTCTAAACCATATAATCTCAAATGGGGAGTCAAGATTTCACTAGCTCAATGTTAAAGTTGACCTGTAAAGGTTAAAAAAAAGCAGGAGTGTTGTGTCCTTAATTCTGCTTTATGGTATAAAGAAGGTCTGAAATTGAATGTTAGCATATGGTGGGTCTTTGATTGATTTGGATTTTTTCTTTTTAATTTATGCCAAAAATGCAGATCGTTTTGTTTTATTTTGGTTTGGTTTTTCCTACAAGACTCTGTTGATGACCAAATAACTAGTAAATTTGATGCCACAGATGTCAAGGAAGTGAAATATGATAGACTGATCAGAAGTGATTTTATTCAAACTATTTACAACTTTACTTCAAACACCTAACAAACATTCACAAGAAAAGCCTATTTTGTTAGTTATTCAACATCCTGCTGAGCTCCCAAATCCACTGCTCTGGGTCCTCCAAGTGAAACTTCCAGCAAAAAAAGGGAGAGGGACTTCAGACTATATTCCTGATATAGCTAAGATAAAAAAAGCAAGGGAAACATATTTCAGGCCTTTTGAAAGATGAGCTACTTTCTTGAATTGGGAGCTATGTCAGATTCCCCTTTAGGCAGAGCAGTATTACAATTTCCAATCAACTGATCCTCCTCCGTAGCCTTTTAATTGGGTAATAACTGCACATTAATCTTCCAAGAGCAAGGATGTGCCTATGCAATTTCATGAACAAGAAAGGAAGGTTACTGGAGTTCGTCTGCCCATCTACACTCATGCACCCTACTTCGTTGGAGTTTTCAATCAGGCTTACAACCGTGTGACTGGAACTAAGAGACGAGTGAGTCTGTCAGTGTTCATAAGACGAGGAAGACTATGCATCCGATGAAGTGGGCTATAGCCCACGAAAGCTTATGCTGAAATAAAGTGGTTAGTCTCTAAGGTGCTACAAAGTCTTCCTTGTCTTATTTACGGATACAGACTAACCTGGCTGCTAATCTTAAACCTGTCAGCATTCAGTAACCTTAGTTCTGAATGCTAGGTCCTGAGGGTGGTTGTATGTGGTCCCAATAATTTTACTGCTGTAAATATTTATGCCACAGACTGTGGATGTGCAGAGGCAATATACTCAGAGAGCTTCATTCCAGTAAGTAACTCTCATTTATTATTAAGCCATGACTATAAATGAGATTCAGGGAATGAGTAAACTTTTACATAAAGTTATCACAATTTTCTTTTTGTAACCAAATGGAAACAATATTTTATTCTAGAAAGGACTGTATGCTTTTATAATCTCAGATAACTTTCTCTCTCTTTCCCCTTATAAACGACACAGAATGCCAGGAGTTGAGCAGCTTGGACTTGTGAAATCTGTTATGTGTTTTCCTTTCTAGATATGGTTTTAGAAAGAGCTTCCCAAGACACTTTGAAGAATTGGCTGCTGCTAAGTTTCTGTCTCTTTCTGCCTGTCCTTGTTGGTTCTATCATCATGATTGTAAAATGGAATGAATTGAGTAGATTCTGCTCAAAGGAGGAGGACTCACAAGCTGATGAGTAAATAATTTTATTCACCTAATTAACTAATTCCAAGCCTTCATTTACAGATCTGAGATCCCTAGGCAATGGTGGAGGTGATGAGTTCATGAGCAAGATGATATGAGATGGCTGAATGGACAATCAATGGTCTGCATTGGGAATTGAATGCTTTTAAACTTCTGAGACAGCTTTGTGAGCATACACAAGTAGAGCTAGGCAATAATGCACACACTATGCTAAAATATGCTGTTGCAGTAGATAGTAACAGAAAAAAATGATTTCAGAAAGTCAGGCTTGTAGCTGTGCAAAAGGAGTTAAAGAAAATTGCTTGAATTCAGTAATACTTGGGAAAATCACAAGGGAAAAGGGAAAAATTAAATATTTAAGATACATACAATTATGGCTCCATATGCCAGTGAAAACTAAAAAACTTGGAAGGCAACCAAAATCCACCAGTTAAATGTAAATGCGAAGAGCAGTGTGGGAGACCAACTAAGGGCATTTACATTGTATGAAGAAAGAGGGAGATCTGCAAATTAGTTTTAGAAAGATGGAGCCAAAATGTGACTCTCAATCTACTAGCTTGGGCCCTTAGGCCTGTGCCTGTGTCTCTGTCTCCAGTCCCATGTAAATAGACTTGGAAGGATTAGATTTTCATTGGTGTCAGTAAATGTCAGTTTCACCGAACAGATACCAAACAACAACAAAATTTTCCATCAATGGTAATCAAAATTTGCCCCTAGACAAAGTAAGGAAAATGATTGAGAACTTATTAGACTGTGATTTAAAGGTATTTAATTTGGCTATTTTGACATGTGATGCTGACAATTTGTTTTAATGGTCAGTAAGTTTTTACTTGTTGAATTTCAATGTCTACTGTCATTAAATAATTATTGCCTGACCTCTACCATAACTTTCTACAACTGTGAAAATGTAAATGAATACAGACTGAAAAAAAATTCTTAAAACCCATAATATTGCACAACTATGAACATTTAAATAGATAAAAGTAAACACTGATGTTATCCATCAGAGTTATAAAAAAATAAAAATTTAATTCTGCCAATGCTACATGTAAATTACAGATAAAGCGATCTGCACTGGTGGAACCTGATGCAGGACAGGGGCCAAAATATATAAGGCATTTTCATAATATGCATTTTTTTCACAGAAATTGCACTTTAAAAGTCTTCCTGTCCTGTAGGAAAATAATGTATTTTATAGGAACTCTCTATTCTTCAGTAAAATTCACCTTTGATAGCAAAAAATTATCTTCTGGATTGCTGGAATTTTAGAGACAGAACTGAATAGGCTCTGTAGTTTCAAGACTATGTGAAGCGTTTAATTCATTTTAAATAATTTTATCTCTCATTTTTAAAAGATCTAGATCTGAAGACTTGAGCCTGTCAGACAATCGAAGGTAAGTTTCAAATATGTAACACACTCTCTCTTTCACTTTACCATTTACATTTTATTTATTTCTTGTATTACACAAGTACTCCAAGGCCCCAATGAGGGTTGGATCGTATTCTGTGAGGCGCAATCCAGAAAAAAGGATAAAACACAGATTCTCTGAGAAATTTGGTTAGAAGTGGTGTAGTTTTAATCATACCGGTTTATTCTTCAAAATACCGTCTACTCATTATGCAATAGGTTTTTCTAAACGTCTGCTCTGAGATATCCATAATTATATTTTTATTGGTGAAAAAGATAAACCTCATAATGTTATGCTTGCATATTTTTACAAATAATTGGTGGCATGCAGTGTATTAGATCGAGTCCATCTTAATATCTACTGTCATTAAATAATTATTGTTTGACATCCACAATAACTTTCTACAACTGTGAAAATGTAAATGAATACAGACTGAAAAAAAATTCTTAAAACCCATATATTGCATAGCTGTGAACATTTAAATAGATAAAAGTAAACACTGATGTTATCCATCAGAATTATAAAAGATAAAATTTAATTCTGCCAAGGCTACCTGTAAGTCATAGACAAAGCGATTTGCACTAGTGGAACCTGATGCAGGACAGGGGCCAAAATCAATATAAGGCATTTTCATAATATGCATTTTTTTCACAGAAATTGCACTTTAAAAGTCTTCGTGTCCTGTAGGAAAATAATGTATTTTATAGGAACTCTGTATTCTTCAGTAAAAATCACCTTTGATAGCAAGAAATTATCTTCTGGATTGCTGGAATTTTAGAGACAGAACTGAATAGGCTCTGTAGTTTCAAGACTATGTGAAGCGTTTAATTCATTTTAAATAATCTTATCTCTCATTTTTAAAAAATCTAAATCTAGATCTGAAGACTTGAGCCTGCCAGACAATTGAAGGTAAGTTTCAAATATGTAGCACACATTCTCTTTCAGTTTACCATTTACATTTTATTTATTACTTGTATTTCACAAGTACTCCAAGGTCCCAATCAGGGTGGAATCCTATTGTGTTAGGCACAATTCAGGAAAAAGGATAAAACACAGATTCTCTAAGAAATCTGGTTAGAAGTTGTGTAGTTTCAATCATACCGGTTTATTCTTCAAAATACTGTCTACTCTTTATACAGTACATTTTTCTAAACATCTGCTCTGGGATATCCATAATTATTTTTGTATTGGTGAAAAAGATAAACATAATGTTATGGTTGCATATTTTTACAAATAATCAGTGTATTAGATCAAGTCCATTTTATTAAAGCTATTTGTGCTCCTGATGCTAACTATACACATTAAGGAAATCCATAAACATAACAAACAAACATAAATCCCCCTTAGAAGAGTCTGGCCTGGGTGTTCTATTTATTTGGTGTTGCTATGTGCAGTGATAAGTCTGTTCCCTTCCCCATCCCCTGCTTTTCTGCCACGGTATGTAGGTAATAGCAACAGTCGGCAGAGACCTGAAGACTAAAATGGATCGGTCATAAACTGAAGCTAGGAAAAGAAGGCTGAGATCCTGGTTCCTGGGGAAGAAAAAATGAGACTAGCTTATAGCTGCAGTGACGTATTTTATAAGCGGTTTTGCTTTTTGTGAATAAAGTATCACTTGTCCATAAAGTGCGGTGTAGTTAGTACCTTCAGGTAGCTCCAGGTGAGTTCTCCTCCCCCCCCATGCACTGCACAGAGTATGGATGTGGGATAGATTTGCAATACAGTGCGAGAGCTGCATGTGTTAGTGCTTGGCATCCCAACACACACCCCTGCCCTGCACCATGCTTCCCAACACCCCCATGGTCCCACCTCCCACACGGACCCTCCCCCAACACTCTTCCACCCTGCTCCCAACACCCCCACGGTCCCACCTCCCACACGGACCCTCCCCCAACACCCTTCCACCCTGCTCCCAACATCCCCACACCTCCC
>ML677387.1:975986-1007278 GCA_007922305.1 Dermatemys mawii | reverse complement strand
GGGGGGGAGCCCGGGAACGAGGGTTCTGCTTTGTCCTCAGCTGTCACTGGTGAACCGGGCTGTCTGGCTAGTGAGTCCGATCACCCCGTAACTAGGGTTCAGGGCCCTTTCCTTTTGATCTAACATTGGTGGGGAGAGGAAACAGCAGAGGTGGGGCTGTCTCCCCTCCCCTGGTACCAGGGTGAGGGCACCCTCCGCACAAAGCGAAGCAATGTCGCGTTATGACCGCCCTGTAAGCAGGGTTCTGGTCTCATTCGTCTCGCCCCTGGCATGAGCAGGGTGACCTGTTGGTGCCTTTGGAATACGCCCCGTGCCCATAGCCTTTCCCAGTAGTTCTCCTTCTGCTTTGGGAAGCGCTGTGTTGTCTGGTGGTCTGTGCTGGAGAGTGAGTGTGATGTGCCTGCGTGTGGAAGGTCTGTGTCTGTCTCCTTATTTATTTGTAAATCGCTGCAGCTTTTTTGTTTTGTTTTTGTTGTTTGAATGAATTTGCTCTTCCCAGAGCTAGAAAAAGAACTCGGGTTTGTTTTTTTTATGCCCCATGTTTTCCCATATGGTGGCCCGCTGGATGTTTTGGGTCTCGGGCCTTAAGGCTGAAAAGGCGTTTGGGCTCCTTGCTTAAGTTTCTCTAGACCGTGTGACCTGCCTGCATCTACAGCTCAGGTCACGTCCCTCTCCCTTCTCGGGGAATGACGAACTTCCAAGAACCTTAGGGGCTGAGGGACCTCCCTGTAACCGAGGTTCAGGTCTCTTGGTATTTAGGCTCCATTAAGCCAGGTGGTCAGAGTGGCCACCCTGTAAAAAGAGCCCAGGTCATGTCCCTGTGACTCTTTGGAAATGGAGATTAGAGCTTTGTAATGCCTTAGGGGCTATGACCTCCTTGAAATTTGGCTTCAGGTTTAGTTTTTTCCCTGTGTAACGTTAGGCCCCTCGTTTAGTGATATTTTTTTCTCCACTGTCTCGAGGATTCGAGTCTCATTTTAGGCCCTGCTGTCTCTTTCTAGTACCTTGGCCTTGAGTGGCTGCCCTCTAATTAGGTGGCAGGTCACATCATTTGCTTCCAGGGAGTTAATAAGCCCTTTGGGGACCTAATGCAGCGAGACCTTCCTACCCTTAGAGTTCAGACGTGTCTCCCTTTTCTTGCTTTCACGTGACTCGTCTCCTTTGGCTTCTGAATCAGAGTGACCGTCCTGTAAGCAAGGTGCAGGCCACGTCAGTGGGGCTCTGGGGGAGGTGGTACCTAGAGCAGTGAGACGGCCCCGTAACTACCGTTCAGATCTTTCCCCTCTGTTTGGGTTTATGAACCCTTGATGGGCTGTGACCTCCCTGTAAGCAGGGTTTAGGTAACTTCTTTTTTGTTTGAAGGATTAGGGGGCCGTCGGACCCCTGAGTGCTCCCTGTAACTTAAGGTTTTGGTCTCTACCCTCAGGAGAATCTAGTCATGATGCTGCCCTTGCAGGCTAGCTAGAGCGACCATTCTGTATCTGGGGCTCAACTTGCGACCCTCTCGCTTATGGGGGGAATACATGTCTTCACGGCTTGGGGCCTTCTGGATGTCCCCGTAATCAGGGTTATGGGCCTTCTCTTTTTGGTGTTGTGGGATTATGGCCCTTCAGGCTGAGCAGAGGGACCTGTTCTGTTGTTAGGGTATGAGTCACGTTGGCCCCTCCAGGCCCGGGCCCGGCTCCCTGGAGTGCGTTTTGATCTCACCATCGGGTCTGCAGCAACACCTCCCGGGATCTGCTTCGCTTTTGATCGTCTGAGTCCAGAGAGTCCGCGACAACTGCTGGCGAATTCCAGGTTCTGTTCAAACCTTCACCCCTTTCACTGTTTGTTGTTAAACCGGTCGGTGCGCTGCACCTTGTATCTGTCACTCCTGCTATTAAAGTGGATTTCTCACTGCCCCCCAGGCATAACGTGCCGCTGATTTATTTTATAGTATATATTTTATAGACACCTGGCTCCGCAGCAGGGTATCGGATGAGTCTTTGGCACTTTGGGGGAGTTGGAGGCCTGAGCCTGGACTGTGGCATCAAAGCGCATGATGGGGACAGCTCAAATTCCCTTCCAGCTATGGGTCGAAGGATCCCTGTAGAGGCAAGAAGACAAGGTAACAACTGTAACATGCACAGTTTTTATATTTGAAGACCTAGGGACTCTGTTAATCCTGTCGTGACCCGTCTCGCACACTCCCTGTCTTTGTTTCCAGGTTGTGAGGAGGACAGTGGAAAGAAGGAGGAAAGAAAAGATGGAAGAGGAGGAGAAAATACAGACCGGGCACAATGACTGTCCTGTAACTAGGGTGGAGGTTGCTCTTCTTTGTGGGGTGGTAGCAGACAGAGAGAGAGTGCCTGAACCTGACAGAATCTCAAGCAGTGAGACCTCCCTGTAAGTAGGGTGCACGTCTCTTCCCCCTTGGCTCTGTCAGCCGGCTGGGAGAGTGACCACCCTGTAAGAAGGGTGCAGGTGACACCGCTGTGACTCTGTGGCGAGGTCGAGCTCTTTAATATCTCTGGGCATTGTGGCCTCCCTGCAAGTAGAGTTCAAGTCTCCCCTTTGGCCGTGGTAGGTTTAAGAACCGTTGGCTCGCAGCTCAGTGACCTTTCTGTAATCGGGGTCTGGCTCACGTCCCTCTTGTTGGGTTTAGGGCTCGCTTACTAGGCTGGACGCCAGTGACCTGCCTGTAACTTTGGGTTTTGATCTTTCCCCTTTTGGCTTTCCTGGCTCTGTGGTGCTCCAGCAAGGAGCCAGAAAGACTGCTTGGTTCAAGAGAGTTCAGGTCTTGATCCTCATTCAATGAGGCTATTGAGCCCTGAAGTATGTGGTGACCGAGTGACCATCCTGTAAGTAGGGCTGAGGTCTCTCCCCTTGTGAGCTCTAGGTGCTAGACCCTGCTGGCTGGCTAGTCTGCATGGACCACCCTGTAAGTAGGGTCCAGGTCCGTTCCCTTAAGCCCTACTGTCTGACAAGCTGGATGGACCACCTGGAACTAGGGTTCAGGTGTCTTCCCTTCTTTAATCTAGGTGATGGCTGTTTATGGCCTGTGAACTGGTATGACTGCCCTGTAAGTAGGGTTCAGGTTGCTCCCCTCCTTTTACTTTAGGTCATAGGCACTTGTGGCTGGCCTGTCGGGGTGAGAGCCCTCTAACGAGGGTTCACATCTCTCCCCTTTGAAACCTAAGTAATATAGAATTCTGGGTGGCTAGTCAGCGCAGACCACCCTGTAACCAGGGTTCAGGTCTCTCCTCTAGATGCAAGTGGTGAATGGTGCTGTCTGATAGTTGGCCTGACCACCCTGTAAGCAGGGCTCTGGTCTCATTCCTCTCGCCCGTGGCATGAGCAGGGTCATCTGTTGCCTTTTTAATACGTTCCGTGCCCATAGCCTTTCCCAATAAGTTCCTTTTCTGCTTTGGGAAGCGCTGTGTTGTCTGGTGTGTCCGTGCTGGAGAGTGAACGTGATGTGCCTGGGTGTGGAAGGTCTGTGTCTCTCTGTCAGTCACTTTATTTTTATTTATTTATTTGTAAATCGCTGCAGCTTTTTGTTTTGTTTTGTTTTTGTTTGAATGAATGAGCTCGTCCCAGAGCTAGAAAACAAACTGGGGTTTATTGTTATTCCCCCCTGTTTACCCATATGGTGGCCCAATGGATGGTTTGGGTCTTTTGCCTTAAGGCTGAAAATGCGTTTGGGCTCCTTGCTTAAGTTTCTCTAGACCGTGTGACCTGCCTCCATCTATGGCTCAGGTCACGTCCCTCTTCCTTCTCAGGCAATGACGAACTTCCAAGAACCTTAGGGTCTGAAGGACCTCCCTGTAACCGAGGTTCAGGTCTCTTGGTATTTAGGCTCCATTAAGCCAGGCAGTGAGAGTAGCCAACCTGTAACAAGAGCCCAGGTCATGTCCCTATGACTGGTTGGAAATGGAGATAAGAGATTTGTAAGGCCGTCGGGGCTACAACCTCCCTGTAAGTCTATTTTTTCCCTTTGGTACTTTAGGCATCTTGTTTAGCTGTTTCTCACACACACACCCCACCCCTGCTTCTAGAGAATTTGGGTCTCATCTTAGGCCTTCCCATCTCTTTTTAGCACCTTGGCCTTGAGTGGCTGCCCTGTAATGAGGTGGCAGGTCACATCACTTGCTTCTGGGGAGTTAGGGAACCGTTGCGGGGCCTAGAGCTGTGAGACCTGACTGCCACTGAAGTTCAGAGGTGTCTCCTTCTTCATTTGATGTGACTCTTCTTCTTTGGCTTCTGAGTCAGAGTGACCATCTTGTAAGCAGGGTGCAGGCCACTTCTTTCTTGTTTTTTGAGAGATTAGCGGGGTGTGACGAAGTGGGCGAGGTTCCTGGTTTCCCTGGTTTTCTGTGGGGTTTTTTTCCTTGGGTTTCCTATGGGTTGCATGCAGAGGGGGTGGGACTCAGCTTCCCTGGGTTATGGGTTTAAAGAGGCGATGGGAGAGCGAGTTTGTTGTTACACAGGACCAGCGAGGGAACTTGGGACCCCAGCCACTGGTGTGGAGAATGGAGACCCTGGTGATTGGTGACGTAGAGGCCTAGCTCAGGAGTCGCGGGCAGTGCTGGCCAGTGGGAGAACAATGGCCTATGAAGAGAGGATCCCCGGGGACACAACAAACCAGTTCCAGCGAGAGGCCCAGACGACCCTGTTTACCAGGGGAGAAGACGACGGACAGTGGTGGGGTTTGGGGGAGTGACATCAGCTGTAAGTAGGGTTCTGGTCTCATTCCTCTCGCCCACAGCATGAGCAGGGTGACCTGTTGTTGAAGTTTGAATACGCCCCGTGCCCATAGCCTTTCCCAGTAGTTCTCTTTCTGCTTTGGGAAGTGCTGTGTCATCTGGTATGTCTGTGTTAGAGTGAACGGGATGTGCCTGCATGTGGAAGGTCTTTATATATTTATTTGTAAATCGCTGCAGCTTTTTTGTTTTTGTTTGTTTGTTTGAATAAATGAATGAATGAGCTATTCCCAGAGCTAGAAAATGAACTGGGGTTTGTTGTTATGCCTCCCATTTACCCATATGGTGGCCCGCTGGATGTTTTGGGTCTCGGGCCTTAAGGCTGAAAAGGTGTTTGGGCCCCTGGTTAAGGTTCCTCTAGACCGTGTGACCTGCCTGCATGTACGGCTCGGGTCACATCCCTCTCCGTTCTCGGGGAATGACGAACTTCCAAGAACCTTAGGATCTGAGGGACCTCCCTGTAACCGAGGTTCAGGTCTCTTGATATTTATGCTCCATTAAGCCATGTGGTGAGAGTGGCCAACCTGTAAAAAAGAGCCCAGGTCACATCCCTGTGACTCGTCGGAAATGGAGATTAGAGCTTTGTAATGCCTTGGGGGCTATGACCTCTCTGTAATTCGGCTTCAAGTCTATTTTTTTTCCCCTTTAGTACGTTAGGCACCTTTGTCTAGTGATATTTCTTTTTTTTTTCTTTTTTTCTCCACTGTCTCGGATTCAGGTCTCATCTTAGGCCCTCCCGTCTCTTTTTTTAGAACGCTGGCCTTGAGTGGCTGCCCTGTAATGAGGTGGTAGGTCACATCACTTTCTTCTGGGGGGTTAATGAGCCTTTGGGGATCTAGACCAGTGAGACCTGCCTGCCATTGGAGTTCAGAGGTGTCTCCTTGCTTTCACATGACTCTTCTCCTTTGGCTTCTGAATCAGAGTGACCGTCCTGTACGCAGGGTGCAGGTCACGTCGATGAGGATCTGGAAGAGGTGGTACCTAGAGCAACAGGATGGTCTTGTAACTGCGGATCAGCTCGTTCCTCTCTTTTCGGGTTTACGAGCCCTTGAGGGGCTGCTTGGGCTGACCTCACTGTAAGCAGGGTTTAGGTAATTTCCTTCTCATTTATGAGGGATTAGTGGGCTGTCGGACTCCTGAGTGCTTCCTGTAATTTAGGATTTTGGTCTCCACCCTTAGTAGCATCTTGCCTGCAAAAGCAGCATCTGACTAGCCCGAGCGACCATTCTGTAACAGGCTCTGCTTGCAACCCTTTGGCTTATAGTGGGAATTCAGGTCTTAATGGCCTGGGGCCTTTGGGATGTCCCCGTAATCAGGGTTGTGGTCCTTCTCTTTTAGGTCTTGTGGGATTATGGCCCTTCAGGCTGAGCAGAGGGACCTGTTCTGTAGTTAGGCTGCAAGTCATGTTGGGCCCCTTTGATGCTCCAGACACGGTCCTGGCCCCCTGGAGTGTATTTCGAGCTCGTCCTCGGGTCTGCAGCGACGCCTCCAGGAATCTGCTTTACTTTTGGTCGTTGGAGTCCAGAGAGTTCGCAACAACTGCTGGCAAATCTCAGGTTCCAGTCAAACCTTCACTCCTTTCCCTATTTGTTTGTTGTTAAACCAGTCGTTGCGCTGCATCTTGTATCTGTGAATCTTACTATTAAAGTGGATTTCTCACTGCCCCCCAGGCATAATGTGCCACCGCTTTATTTTATAGCGAGTGTCCTGGAAACCTGGCTCCACAGTACGATAGCGGATGGGTCTCTGGCACTTTGGGAGGGTTGGAGGCTTAAGCGTGGAGTGTGGCATCAAAGCGCAGGATGGGGACAGCTCAGAATTCCCAGGGTCAAAGGCTGCCTGTAGAGGCAAGAAGACAAGGTAGGAACTGTAATGTGCACAATTTTTATAGCTGAAGACCTACAGACTCTCTTAATTCTGTCGTAACCCGTCTCGCACACTCCCTTTCTTTTTTGTTTCCAGCTTGTGAGGAGGACAGTGAGAAGGAGGAAGAAAGAAAAGATGATGGAGAATATGGAATTGGAGGAGAAACTACAGAGCGGGCAGAATGACCATTCTGTAAGTAGGGTGCAGGTCTCTTCTCCCTTGGCTCCGTTAGTTGGCTGGAGAGAGTGACCAACCCGTAAGAAGGGTGCAGGTGACACCGCTGTGAGTCAGTGAGGAGGTCGAGCTCTTTAATAGCTCTGGGCATTGTAGCCTCCCTGTAAGTAGAGTTCAAGTCTCCCCTTTTGCTGTGGTGGGTTTAAGAACCGTTGGCTCGTCGGTGACCTGCCTGCAGTCGGGGTCTGGCTCACGTCCTACTGTTGGGTGATGGTCTTTCCCCTTTCAGCTTTCTTCACACTGTGGTGATCCAGCAAGGAGCCAGAAAGACCGCTCACTTCGTGAGTTCTGGTCTTGATTTTCATTCAACAAGGCTATTGAGCCCTTAAATACCTGGAGACCGAGTGACCATCCTGTAAGTAGGGTCTAGGTCTCTCCCCTTGTGAGCTGTAGGTGCTACACCCTGCTGGCTGGCTAATCCGCGTGGACCACCCTGTAAGTAGGGTCCTGGTCCGTTCCCTTAAGCCCTACTGTCTGACAAGTTGGATGGACCACTTGGAACTAGGGTTCAGGTGTCTTCCCTTCTTTAATCTAGGTGATGGCTGTTTATGGCCTGCGAACTGGTATGACTGCCCCGTAAGTAGGGTTCAGGTCGCTCCCCTCCTTTTACTTTAGGTCATAGGCACTTGTGGCTGGCCTGTCGGGGTGAGAGCCCTCTAACGAGGGTTCACATCTCTCCCCTTTGAAACCTAAGTAATATAGAATTCTGGGTGGCTAGTCAGTGCAGACCACCCTGTAACTAGGGTTCAGGTCTCTCCTCTAGATGTAAGTGGTGAACGGTGCTGTCTGATAGTTGGCCTGACCACCCTGTAAGCAGGGTTCTGGTCTCATTCTTCTTCTTCTTCTTCTTGCCCGTGGCATGAGCAGGGTGACCTGTTGTTGCCTTTGGAATATGCCCCGTGCCCATAGCCTTTCCCAGTAGTTCTTTTTCTGCTTTGGGAAGTGCTGTGTCGTCTGGTGTGTCTGTGCTGGAGAGTGAGTGTGATGTGTCTGGGTATGGAAGGTCTGTTTCTTTATGTGTAAATCGCTGCAGCATTTTTGGTTTTGTTGTCTGAAGGAATTTGCTCTTCCCAGAGCTAGAAATAGAACTTGGATTTGTTTTTGTACCTCCCTTTACCCATATGGTGGCACGACGGATGGTTTCAGTCCTCGTGCCTTAAGGCCCCTTGCTTAAGTTTCTCTAGCTGTGTGACCTGCCTGCATCTCCGGCTCAGGTCACGTCCCTGTCCCTTCAGGGGGAATGACAGACTTGCAAGAACTGAAGGGTCTGAGGGACCTCTCTGTAACCGAGGTTCAGGTCTCTTGGTATTTAGGCTCCATTAAGCCAGGTGGTCAGAGTGCCCGCCCTGTAATTAGATGGCAGGTCCATCACTTGCTTATGGGGGGTTAATGAGGCCTTTGGGGACCTAGAGCAGCAAGACCTCCCTGCCATTGGTGTTCAGGGATGTCTCCTATTGCTTTGACGTGACTCTTCTCCTTTTGGTTTCTGAGTCCGAGTAACCGTCCAGTACGCAGGGTGCAGGTCACATAGGTGGTACCTATAGCAGCGAGAGGGCCCCATAACTACCATTCAGATCTTCCCCATCTTTTTGGGTTTATAAACCCTTGATGGGCTCATCGTTATGACTGCTCTGTAAACAGGGTTTAGGTCACTTCTTTCTCATTTATGAGGGATTAGGAGGCTGTCTTGGACCCCTGAGCGTTCCCTGTTACTTAGGGTTTTGGTCTCTTCCCTTAGTAGCATCTTGTTATCCTGCTCTTTCAGGCTAGCCAGGGCGACCATCCTGTAACTGGGGCTCAGCTCACAACCCTCTCGCTTATGGCGGGAATACCGGTCTAATCATCTTGGACCTTTGAGACCTTCCTGTAATCAGGGTTGTGGTTCTTCTCTTTTTGCTCTTGTGGGATTATGGCCCTTCAGGCTGAGCAGAGGGACCTGCCCTGTAGTTAGGGTGCGAGTCACGTCGGGCCCTTTGACCCTCCAGGCCTGGTCCCGGCCCTCAGGTCTGCAGTGACGCCTCCTGGGATCTGCTTCGCTTTTGATCGTCTGAGTCCGGAGAGTCCGCGACAACTGCTGGCGAATTCCAGGTTCCGTTCAAACCTTCACCCCTTTCCCTGTTTGTTGTTAAACCGGTCGGTGCGCTGCACCTTGTGTCTGTCCCTCTTGCTATTAAAGTGGATTTCTCACTGCCCCCCAGGCATAACGTGCCGCTGATTTATTTCATAGTGAAGAGGCTGGAAAGCACATGAGTCTTTGGCACTATGAGGGAGTTGGAGGCCTGGGTGTGGAGTGTGCCAGCAAAGCGCATGATGGGACCACTCAGAATTCCCTTGCAGCTATGGGTCAAAGTCTGCCTGTAGAGGCAAGAAAACAAGATAGTGCATGTTACACTTGCTGTTTGTGTATTTGAAGACCTACGGACTCTTTTATTCTTGTGGTAACCTGTTTCACGCACTCCCTCTCTTTGTTTCCAGCTCGTGCGGAGGACAGTGGGAAGGAGGAGGAAAGAAAAGATGATACAGAAGATGGAAGAGGAGGCGAAAATACAGACCGGGCACAATGACCATCCTGTAACTAGGGTGGAGGTTGCTCTTCTTTGTGGGGTGGAGAGAGAGAGAGAGCCTGAACCCGATAGTACCTTGAGCAACGAGACCTCCCTGTAAGTAGGGTGCAGGTCTCTTCCCCCTTAGCTCTGTTAGCCGGCTGGAGGGAGTGACCACCCTGTAAGAAGAGTGTAGGTGACACCGCTGTGACTCCATTACGAGGTCAAACTCTTTACTTACAGGGAGGCTACAATGCCCAGAGATACTAGAGTTCCAATCTCCCCTTTTGCCGTGGTGGGTTTAAGAACTGTTGGCTCGCTACTTGGTGACCTCCCTATAATCGGGGTCTGGCTGACATCCCTGTTGTTGGGATTAGGACTTTCTTACTCGGCTGGATGCCAACGACCTGCCTGTAGCTTTTGGGTTTTGGTGTTTTCCCCTTTCAGCTACCTTCACACTGTGGTGCTCCAGCAAGAAGCCAGAAAGACCGCTCACTTTAGAAGCATTCAGGTCTTGATGCTCATTCAACAAGGCTATTGAGCCCTTAAGTCCCTGGAAACCGAATGACCGTCCTTTAAGTAGGGTTGTGAGCTCTCGGTGCTAAGCCCTGCTGGCTGGCTAGTCAGTGTGGAACACCTTGTGACTACGGTTCAGGTCTGTTTCCTTTTGAAAGCAAAGCAATATAGACTTGTGTCCGGCTAGTCCGCCTGACAACCCTGGAAGTAGAGTTCAGGTCGCTCTCCTCCTTTTACTTTAGGTCAGAGACACTTATGGCTGTCTAGCCAGGATGACGGCTCTATATTTAGGGTTCATAGTATCATAGAATATCAGGTTGGAAGGGACCTCAGAACGTGTCTACTCCAATCCCTTGCTCAAACAGGACCAACCCGAATTTAAATCATCCCAGCCAGAGTTTTGTTAAGATGGGCCTTAAACTCCTAAGGAAGGAGATTCCACCACCTCCCAAAGTAACCCATTCCAGTGCTTCACCACTCTCCTAGTGAAAAAGGTTTTCCTAGCATCCAGCCTTAATCTTCCCCACTGCAACTTGAGACCATTACTCCTTGTTCTGTCATCTGCTACCACTGAGAACAGTCTAGATCAGATCTCTCCCTTTTGAAACCTAAGTAATATAGAATTATGGCTGGCTAGTCAGTGTGGACCACCCTGTAAGTAGGGGTCTGGTCTCTACCACTTACAGCTCACAAGGGGAAACAGTGTTGGTTGGCTAGTCAGCCTGACCGCCCTGTAAGCAGGGTTCTGGTCTCATTCCCTTTACCCGGGGCATGAGCAGGGTGAGCTTTTGAATAGGCCATGCCCATAGCCTTTCCCAGTAGCTCTTTTTCTGTTTTGGGAAGTGCTGTGTTGTCTGGTGTGTCTATGTTGGAGAGTGAATGGGATGTGCTTGCGTGTGGAAGGGCTGTGTCTGTCACTTTATTTATTTGTAAATTGCTGCAGCGTGTTTTTTTTCGTTTTTGTTTTGTTTTTGGTGGTTTGTTTGAATGAGCTCTTCCCAGAGCTAGAAAACGAACCGGGGTTTGTTTGTTGTTCCCCCCGCTGTTCACCCATATGGTAGCCCAATGGATGTTTTGGGTCTCGTGCTTTAAGGCTGAAAAGGCGTTTGGGCCACTTGCTTAAGTTTCTCTAGACTGTGTGACCTGCCTCCATCTATGGCTCAGGTCACGTCCCTCTCCCTTCTCGGGGAATGACGAACTTCCAAGAACCTTAGGGGCTGAGGGACCTCCCTGTAACCGAGGTTCAGGTCTCTTCGTATTTTGGCTCCATAAAGCCAGGCGATCAGAGTAGCCAACCTGTAAAAAGAGCCCACGTCACATCACTATGACTCGTTGGAACTGGAGATACCTTGGGCGCTATGACATCCCCTGTAATTTGGCTTCAAGTCCATTTTTTTTTCCATTTGGGACATTAAACAAAGTGCCTAGTGATTTATTTCTTTTATTCATTTATTCCCCCCACACCACGCCCCCACTGTCTTGAGGGTTCGGGTCTTGTCCCTGGCCTTCCCAGCTCTTTTTAGTACCTAGGCCTTGAGTGGCTGCCCTGTAATTAGGTGGCAGGTCACATCACTTGTTTACAGTGGGGTTAATGAGCCCTCTGGGGACCTAGAGCAGCAAGACCTGCCTGCCACTGGAGTTCAGAGGCGTCTCCTTCTTGTTTTCACATGACTCTTTTTTTTGTTTTTGTGTTTTTTGTTTTTTTCCCTCTCTCTCCTTTGGCTTCTGAGTCAGAGTGACCGTCCTGTAAGCAGGGTGCAGGTCACATCAGTGGGGATCTGGAGGAGGTGGTACCTAGAGCAGCAAGACGGCCCCGTAACTATGATTGAGATCATTCCCCTCTTTTTGGGTTTATGAACCCTTGACAGTCTGCTTGGGGTGACCTTCAGGCACAGTCACCGTCTCTGGAGTGTATTTCAAGATCGCCCTGGGATCTGCTTTGCTTGTGATCGTCGGAGTCCAGAGAGTCCGCGACAACTGCTGGCGAATTCCAGGTTCCGTTCAAACCCTCACCCCTTTCCCTGTTAGTTAAACTGGTTGTTGCGCTGCGCCTTGTGTCTGTCCCTCTTGCTATTAAAGTGGATTTCTCACTGCCCCCCAGGCATAACGTGCCGCTGATTTACTTTATAGCAACTATCCTGGAAACCTGGCTCCGCAGCAGGGTATCGGATGAGTCTTTGGCACTTTGGGAGAGTTGGAGGCCTGAGCCTGGACTGTGGAATCAAAGCGCATGAGGGGACAGCTCAAATTCCCTTCCAGCTATGGGTCGAAGGATCCCTGTAGAGGCAAGAAGACAAGGTAACAACTGTAATATGCACAGTCTTTATATTTGAAGACCTAGGGACTCTGTTAATCCTGTTGTGATCCATCTCGCACACTCCCTGTCTTTGTTTCCAGGTTGTGAGGAGGACAGTGGGAAAGAAAAGATGATGCAGAAGATGGAAGAGGAGGAGAAAATACAGACTGGGCACAATGACCGTCTTGTAATTAGGGTGGAAGTCGCTCTTCTGTGGGGGGGGAGAGGGAGAGGGAGGGAGGACCTGAACCCAATAGTACCTTGTGCAGTGAGACCTCCCTGTAAGTAGGGTGCAGGTCTCTTCCCCCTTGGCTCTGTCAGCTGGCTGGGAGAGTGACCACCCTGTAAGAAGGGTGCAGGTGACACCGCTGTGACTCCGTAGTGAGGTCGATCTCTTTAATGTCTCTGGGCATTGTAGCCTCCCTGTAAGTAGAGTTCAAGTCTCCTCTTTTGCCGTGGTGGGTTTAAGAGCCATTGGCTCGCTACTCAGTGATCTTCCTGTAATTGGGGTCCAGCTCCTGGTCCCTGTCATTGGTGGGGTTTAGGGCTCGCTTACTATGCTGGACACCAATGGCCTGCCTGTAACTTTGGATTTTGGTCTTTCCCCTTTCAGCTTTCTTCACACTGTGGTGATCCAGCAAGGAGCCAGAAAGACCGCTCACTTCGTGAGAAGTTAAGGGCTCAATAGTCTTGTTGAATGAACATCAAGACCTGAAGTACCTGGAGCCTGAGTGACCATCCTGTAATAGGGCTGAGGTCTCTCTCCTTGTGAGCTCTAGGTGCTACACCCTGCTGGCTGGCTAGTCTGTGTGGACCACCCTGTAACTAGGGTCCAGGTCTGTTCTCTTAAGCCCTGCTGTCTGACAGGTGGATGGACCACCTGGAACTAAGGTTCAGGTCTCTTTCCTTCATTAATCTAGGTGATGGATGTTTATGGCCTGTAACTGCCCTGTAAGTAGGGTTCAGGGCTTTCCTTAGCTGTAAGTGGTGAACGGTGCTGTCTGATAATCGGCCTGACCACCCTGTAAGCAGGGTTCTGGTCTCATTCTTCTTGCCCGTGGCATGAGCAGGGTGACCTGTTGCCTTTGGAATACGCTCCGTGCCCATAGTCTTCCCCAGTAGCTCTCTTTCTGCTTTGGGAAGTGCTGTGTCGTCTGGTGTGTCTGTGTTGGAGAGTGAACGTGATGTGCCTGGGTGTGAAAGGTCTGTGTCTGTCTCTGTTTCTTTATTTATTTGTAAATCGCTGCAGCGTTTTTGGTTTTGTTGTTTGAATGAATTTGCTCTTCCCAGAGCTAGAAATAGAACTTGGATTTGTTTTTGTACCTCCTTTTACCCATATGGTGGCACAACGGATGGTTTGAGTCCTTGTGTCTTAAGGCCCCTTGCTTTAGTTTCTCTAGACCATGTGACCTGCCTGCATCTCCGGTTCAGGTCACATCCCCCTCTCCCTTCAGGGGGAATGACGGACTTCCAAGTACTTTAGTGTCTGAGGGATCTCCCTGTAACCGAGGTTCAGGTCTCTTGGTATTTAGGCTCCATAAAGCCAGGTGGTGAGAGTGGCCATCCTGTAAAATGAGCCCAGGTCACATTCCTGTGACTCCTTGGAAAGGGAGATGAGACCTTTGTAATACCTTGGGGGCTATGACCTCCCTGTAATTCGGCTTCAGGTCTCTTTCCCCTTTTGGTACGGTAGGCACCTTGTTTAGCAATTTCCCCCTCCCCCCGCCCTATTTCGAGAGGCCCAGAGACAAGACCTTTACCCTCATCTCTTTTTAGCACCTTGGCCTTGAGTGGCTGCCCTCTAATGAGATGGCAGGTCACATCACTTGCTTCTGGGGGGGTTAAAGGACCTAGAGCAGTCAGACCTTCCTGCAATTACAGTTCAGAGGTGTCTCCTTCTTGCTTTCTGTATGCAGGGTGCAGGTGATGTCAGTGGGGATCTGAAGGAGCAGTGAGACAGCCCTATATCTATGGTTCAGATCATTCCCCTCACTTTGGGTCTGTGCTCCTTTGGTGTGACCTTCCCTGTAAATAGGCTTTAGGTCACTTCTTTCTTGTTTGAGAGATTACAGGGGTGTGATGAAGTGGGTGAGGTTCCTGGTTTCCTTGTTTTCCTATGGGGGTAGGTTTCCTTGGGGTTCCTATGGATTGCATGCAGAGGTGGGGTGGGACTCAGTGTCTCTGGGTATTACGGGGTTTAAAGAGGTGATGGGAGAGGGAATTTGTTACACAGGACTGGCGAGGGAACTTGGGACCCCAGCCACTGCCGTGGAGAATGGAGACCCTGGCGATTGGTGACGTAGAGGCCTAGCTCAGGAGTCGCAGGCAGTGCTGGCTGGTGGGAGAAGGGGCTGCGAAGAGAGGATCCCCTGGGACCCGAACAACTGGTTCCAGCTAGAGCCCAGATGACCCTGTTTATGACTCTGCTTACCAGGGGAGAAGACAATGGACAGAGGTGGGGCTAGGGGCTGGTGATATCAGGTGCCCGGCTGGGGAGCAGCGGGGCTTTGGGCTGGTGAGGGGGAGCAGGCAGAGCCCCCCTGGATGCAGGGGAGACTTTGATGTGCTGGGCTGAGGGAGGCCAGGCCTGAGGGTGCTGAGAGTTTCTTGTGCTGCATTTAACGCTCATAAATCCCTCCTGTTTTACGTTGGCTGAGAGTCACTCCAGGCTAGTGAACAGGGTGTTGGGGGGACATTGTCTCCTTCAGAGGTGGAGGCCCCTGGGGCTGAGAGTGAGGGGAATTCCTGAGGGGGCCCACAGGAGAGACAAGCGTGGTGAGGGTCAGAGAGGTGCGGCTCCAGGACGTGAAGGGTCTTCACCCTGATGGACCGCACAAGGCCAAGGGTGGGTAAAACCTGTGAGTCAGGGACAACGTGGTAGCAGTGGATCGTTGGCAGATGCACCCTGTAGATGGTTGGCTGCGAGCATAGGCATGTGGTGTAGGCATGAGGTCACTTGTTTCTCTCGTTTGAGGGATTATGAGGCCATCTTGGACTCCTGAGAACTCCCTGTAACTTAGGGTTTTGGTCTCTACTCTTAGTAGCATCTTGTCATGATGCTGCTTTTGCAGGCTAGCCAGAGGGACCATTCTGTAACTGGGGCTCAAGTCACATCTGTCTTGCTTATGGGGGCAATTCAGGTCTAAACGCTTGGGGTCTTTGGGACCTCCCCATAATCAGGGTTGTGGTTCATCTCTTTTAAGTCTTGTGGGATTATGGCCCTTCAGGCTGAGCAGAGGGACCTACCCTGTAGTTAGCGTGCAAGTCACGTTGGGCCCCTTTAACCCTCCAGGCCTGGTCCTGGCCCTCTGTTCTGCAGTGACGTCTCCTGGGATCTGCTTCGCTTTTGATCGTCGGAGTCCAGAGTCCGTGACAACTGCTGGTGAGTTCCAGGTTCTGTTCAAACCTTCACCCCTTTCCCTGTTTGTTGTTAAACCGGTTGGTGGGCTGCGCCTTGTGTCTGTCCCTCTTGCTGTTAAAGTGGATTTCTCACTGCCCCCAGGCATAACGTGCTGCTGATTTATTTCATAGTGAGGAAGCTGGAAACCACATCAGCCTTGGGGACTTTGGGAGAGTTGGAGGCCTGGGTGTGGAGTTTGCCATCAAAACACACAATGGGGATAGCTCAGAATTCCCTTCCAGCTATGGGTCGAAGGATCCCTGTAGAGGCAAGAGGACAAGGTAGGAACTTGAATGCGCACAGTTTGTATATTTGAAGTCCTAGGGACTCTGTTAATCCTGTTGTAACTTCTCTTTTTGTTTCCAGCTCATGAGGAAGACAGTGGGAAGCAGGAGGAAAGAAAAGATGATGCAGAAGCAAATACAGACCAGGCACAATGACTGTCCTGTAACTAGGGTGGATGTCACTCTTCATTAGTGGGGAGGGACAGCGAGAGAGAGAGAGTGAACCTGATAGTACCTCAAGCAGCAAGAGCTCCCTGTAAGTAGTGTGCAGGTCTCTTCCCCCTTGGCTCTGTTAGCCAGCTGGAGAGAGTGACCAACCTGTAAGAAGGGTGCAGGTGACACCGCTGTGACTGGGAGGAAGTCGAGCTCTTCAATAGCTCTGGGCATTGTAGCCTCCCTGTAAGTAGAGTTCCAGTCTCCCCTTTTGCCTGGGTGGGTTTAAGAACCATTGGCTCGCTACTCGATGACTTCCCTGTAATCGGGGTCTGGTCCACGTCTCTGTTGGGTTTAGGGCTCGCTTACTAGGCTGGACGCCAACGACCTGCCTGTAACTTTGGGTATTGGTCTTTCCTCTTTTGGGTTTCCTGGCTCTGTGGTGCTCCAGCAAGGAGCCAGAAAGACCACTTGCTTCACGAGAGTTAAGGGCTCATTGAATGAGCATCAAGCCCTAAAGACCCTGCAGACTGAGTGACCATCCTGTAAGTAGGGCTGAGGTCTCTCCCCTTGAGAGCTCTAGGGGCTCCACCCTACTGGCTGGCTAGTCGTGTGGTGAACCTGGAAACTAGAGTTCAGGTGCCAGTGGTGAACCAGGCTGTCTGGCTAGTGAGGCTGACCACCATATAACTAGGGTCCAGGTCCATTTCCTTTTGAAAGTGAAGCAACATGGAACTATGGCTGGCCAGTTGGCCTGACCACCCTGTCAGCAGGATTCAGGTCTCATTTCCCCTCACCCGTAGCATGTGCAGGGTGCCGTTTTGAATACGCCCCGTGCCCATAGCCTTTCCCAGTAGCTCTCTTTCTGCTTTGGGAAGCGCTGTGTCGTCTGGTGTGTCTGTGCTGGAGAGTGAGTGTGATGTGCCTGCGTGTGGAAGGTCTGTGTCTGTGTCTGTCTCTTTATTTATGTGTAAATCGCTGCAGCGTTCTTTTTTTGTTTTTGTTGTTGTTGTTTGAATGAATGTGTCTTCCCAGAGCTAGAAAATGAACTCAGGGTTGTTCCCCCCCCGCCCCAGTTTACCCATATGGTGGCGCGATGGATGTTTTGGGTCTCGGGCCTTAAGCAAGGAGCCCAAACGCCTTTTCAGCCTTAAGTTCCTCTAGACCGTGTGACCTGCCTGCATCTCCGGCTCAGGTCACATCCCTCTGTTTTCTCGGGGAATGATGGACTTCCAAGAACTTTAGGGGCTAAGGGACCTGCCTGTAACCGAGGTTCAGGTCTCATGGTATTTGCCTGGGTTAATGGAGCCTAGTGAGAGTGGCCAACCTGTAACAAGAGCCCAGGTCACATCTCTATGACTTGTTGGAAATGCAGATAAAGGTATTACAAAGCTCTTGGGGCAAATGACGGTGAGGTCATAGCCCCAAGTCTATTTTTTTCCTCCACTGTCTCGAGGATTCGGATCTTGTCTTAGGCCCTCCTGTCTCTTTTTAGTTCCTTGGCCTTGAGTGGCTGCCCTGTAATTAGGTGGCAGGTCACATCACTTGCTTACGGGGAGTTAATGAGCCTTTGGGAACCTAGAGTAGTGAAACCTGCCTGCCATTGGTGTTGAGAGGTGGCTCCTTGTTTGTGCTTTCACGTGACGCTTCTCCTTTGCTTACAGGATGGTCACTCTGACTCAGAAGCCAGGGTGCAGGTCACATCGGGGGCGGGGGAATCTGGAGGAGGTGGTACCTAGAGCTGCGGGATGGCCTTGTAACTACGGTTCAGATCATTCACCTCTGTTTGGGTTGACGAACCTTGAGAGGCTGCTCAAGCTGACCTCACGGTAAGCAGGGGTTAGGTCATTTCTCTCATTTTATGAGGGATTAGGGGGCTGTGGGCCCCCTGAGTGCTCCCTGTAACTTAGGGAAGAGACCAACACCCTTAGCAGTATCTTGGCATGCTGCTGCTCTTGCAGGCTAGCCAGAGTGTAACAGGCTCTGCTTGCGACCCTCTCGCTTATGGGGGGAATTCAGGTCTTAATGGCCTGGGGCCTTTGGGATGTCCCCGTAATCAGGGTTGTGCTCCTTCTCTTTTAGGTCTTGTGGGATTATGGCCCTTCAGGCTGAGTAGAGGGACCTGTTCTGCAGGTAGGGTGGAAGTCATGTCAGGCTCCTTTGATGCACCAGACATGGGCCTGGCCCCCCCCTGGATTGCATTTCAAGCTCGCCCTCAGGTCTACAGCGATGCCTTCTGGACTCTGCTTCATTTTTGATTGTTGGAGTCCAGAGAGTCCGTGACAACTTCTGGCAAATTTCAGGTTCTGTTCAAACCTTCACCCCTTTGCAACAAACAGGGAAACTGTTCGGTGCGCTGCACCGTGTGTCTGTCCCTCTTGCTATTAAAGTGGATTTCTCACTGCCCATCCCCAGGCATAACGTGCTGCTGATTTATTATGTAGTGAGTATCCTGGAAACCTGGCTCCGCAGCAGGGTGGGAGAGTTGAAGTCCTAAGACTCAGCCGATAAAGTGTGTGGAGTGTGGCATCAAAGCGCATGATGGGGACAGCTCAGAAATTCCCTTCCAGCTATGGGTCAAAGGATCCCTGTAGAGGCAAGAAGACCAGATATAAAAACTGTGCATATTAAGGTAGCAACTGTAAGTCCTAGGGACTCTGTTAATCCTGTTGTGACCTGTCTCACACACTCCCTCTCTTTGTTTCCAGCTCGTGAAGAGGACAGTGGGAAGGAGGAGGAAAGAAAAGATGATGCAGAAGGTGGATGAAGAGGAGAAAATGCAGACCGGGCCCGATGACTGTCCTGTAACGAGGGTGGAAGTCACTCTTTCTCCACCCCACAGAAGAGGGAGAGCCTGAACCTCATAGCTGGCTGCAGAGAGACCTGCAACTTAATTACAGGGAGGTCTCGCTGCTTGAGATACTAACAGAGACAAGGGGGAAGAGTGAGCACCCTGTGAGAAGAAGGGTGGAGGTGACACCACAGTGAGGTCAAGCTTTTTGAAACTCCAGGCAGTGTAGCCTCCCTGTAACTAGCGATATTAATGTCTGCTTTTGCAGTGGTGGTTTAAGAACCCTTGGCTTGCTACTTGGTGACTTACTGAGGGGCCAGTTCCTGGTCCCTGGTGTTGGTGGGGTTTAGGGCTTGCTTACTATGCTGGCCACCAACAACCTGTCGGTAACTCTGGGTGTTGGTATTGTCCCTTTTGGCTTTCCTGGCGCTGTGCTGTTCCAGCAAGAGCCAGAAAGACCGTGTGCTTCAGAAGTGTTAAGGGCGCTGTAGTCTCGTTCAATGAGCATCAAGACCTGAAGTACCTGGAGCCTGAGTGACCATCCTGTAATAGGGTTGCGGTCTCTCCCCTTGTGAGCTGTAGGTGCTACATCCTGCTGGCTGGCTAGTCCGCCTGGACTACCCTGTAAGTAGGGTCCAGGTCTGTTCCCTTGATCCCGCCAGCATGTCAGCCAGCAGGGCTTATCTGGAACTAGGGAAGACACCTGAACCCTTCTTTAATCTAGGTGATGGCTGTTTATGGCCTGCAAACTGGTATGACTGCCCTGGTAAGTAGGGTTCAGGTTGCTCCCCTCCTTTTACTTTAGGTCATAAGCACTTGTGGCTGGCCTGTCAGGGTGAGAGCCCTCTAACGGGGGTTCACATCTCTCCCCTTTGAAACCTAAAGAATATAGCATTCTGGGTGGCTTATCAGCACAGACCACCCTGTAACCAGGGTTCAGGTCTCTCCTCTAGATGCAAGTGGTGAAGTGTATTGTCTGATAGGGCGGTCAGGCCAACTGTAAACAGGGTTCTGGTCTCAGTCCTCTTGCCTGTGGCATGAGCAGGGTCATCTGGTGTTGTGGTCATTTGAACAGGCCGTGCCCATAGCCTTTCCCAGTAGCTCGTTTTCTGCCTTGGGAAGGGCTGTGTTGTCTGGTGTGTCTGTGCTGGAGAGTGAGTGTGATGTGCCTGCGTGTGGAAGGTCTGTGTCTGTGTCTGTCTCTTTATTTATTTGTAAATTGCTGCAGCATTCTTTTTTTTGTTTTTTGTTGTTTGAATGAATGAGTCTTCCCAGAGCTAGAAAATGAACTCAGGGTTCTTCCCTCCCCCCCCCCCGCCCCAATTTACCCATATGGTGGCCCGATGGATGTTTTGGGTCTCAGGCCTTAAGCAAGGAACCCAAAGGCCTTTTCAGCCTTAAGTTCCTCTAGACCTTGTGACCTGCCTGCATCTCCTGCTCAGGTCACATCCCTCTGTCTTCTCGGGGAATGATGGACTTACAAGGTGGTCCCTCAGCCCCTAAAGTTCTTGGAACTGAGGTTCAGGTCTTGTGGTATTTAGGCTCCATTAAGCCAGGCGGTGAGCATGACCACCCTGTAAAAAGAGCCCAGGCCATGTCCCTGTGACTCCTTAGAAAGGGAGATTACAGAGTAGTCATTGCTAATAGCCCCCAAGGTATTTATCGCTAATTTGCCTTTTGGACTCTGGTTTTCACCTTTAGGCACCTTGTTTAGTGATTTTTCCTCCCCCCCGCCTACACTTGGCTCTGCCCTTATCTTGAGGATTTGGGTCTTGTCTTCAGCCCTTCCAGCTCTTTCTGGAATGTTGGCCTTGAGTGGCTGCCCTGTAATTATGCTCTACACCCCATCACTTGCTTATAGGAGGTTATTGAGCCCTTTGGGGAATGTAGCACAGCAAGACCTCCCTGCCATTGGTGTTCAAAGCAACAGTTGACTCTCACATCAGGGCTGAGTCAGTCAGAAGCCAAAAGAGAAGACCTGCACCCTGCTTAAAGGCCACACATGTCGGTGGGGATCCAGAGGAGGTGGTACCTAAAGCAGCAAGCTGGCCCTGTAACTGTGGTTCAGCTCTTCCCCTGTTTTTAGGTTTATGCTGCTTGGTGTGACCTCTGCGAAAGCAGGGTTTAGGTCACTTCTTTGTTGTTTATGAGAGATCAGTGGCATGTGATGAAGTTGGTGAGGTGCCTGGTTTCCTTGCTTTCCTATGGGGGTTCTATGTGTTGCATTCAGTGGGTGTGGGACTCTACCTAGGTATTGTGGGGTTAGCTAATGAGATAGAGGGAGTTTGTTACACAGGACCGGTGAGGGAACTTGGGACCCCAGCCAGTGGCATGGAGAATGGAGACCCTGGTGACTGGTGACCTGGAGTCCCAGCTCAGGGGGTTGCA
This sequence comes from Dermatemys mawii, assembly GCA_007922305.1. Classification (NCBI taxonomy): domain Eukaryota; kingdom Metazoa; phylum Chordata; order Testudines; family Dermatemydidae; genus Dermatemys; species Dermatemys mawii. Next base: position 986,065 of record ML677387.1, on the reverse strand, counting down.
GGCAGTGCTGGCTGGTGGGAGCACAATGGGCTGCAAAGAGCTGATCTGTGGGGACCTGCCCAACTGCTTCCAGCTAGAGGCCCAGATGCCTCCTGTTTACCAGGGGAGATGGCCATGGACAGAGGTGGGGCTTGGGGTGGGGGGGGGGGGCGGGGAGATCAGCTGAGCAGCAGGGTGCTCTGGGCTGGAGAGGGGGAGCAGGCAGAGCCCCCCCCCCACATGCAGGGGAGACTTGGATGTGCTGGGCTGAGGGAGGCCAGGCCTGAGGGTGCTGAGAGTTTATTGTGCTGTGTTCAATGCTCAAGAAACATCCTGTTGGCTGTGGGGGGTGAGAGGTGCTTCAGGCTAGACAACGGGGGGGGGCGCCCCCCCCCCCATTGTCCCTTTGAGGGGTGGAGGCCCCAGTGCGAGGGAATTCCTTGGGTGGCGGGGACTATGGCAGAGACAGGTGTGGTAAGGGTCAGAGAGCTGCGGCTCCTGGAAGTGGTGTGGCTTAACCCTTCTTGGGGGATGGGGGTATCCATTTTTTTTTCTCAGGGTTGTCTCACTGAAAGCCCCCCCGCCCAACGAACGGCATGACATCAATAGCGAGCACCAACTGAGAGTCTGGAACCATGTGGTAGCAGTGAATGGTTACAGGGTGCATCTGCCAGATGCTTGGCTGCGAGTGTGGGCGCTTGGCAGTGAGGTCATTTGCTTCTCATTTATGAGGGCTCAGGGGACCATCTTGCCCCTGAGAGCTGCCTGTAACTCATGTCTGTATCCTTACTTACAGAATGGGCACGCTGGCTAGCCTGGAAGAGCAGAATTATGATGAGACGTTACTAACTGGGTCACAACCATCTTGCTTGAGCCCCAAGGAGGGGAAATTCAAGTCTTAAAGACCCCAGGCCATCCCTGTAATCAGGTTGTGGTCCTTCTCTTTTTGCTCTTATGGGCTTACAGTCCTTTAGGCTGAGCATAGGGACCTGCTGTGTAGTTAGGGGGGCGTGACATGACTTGCACTGTTTGATTGTTCAGGCCTGGTCCCAGCCATCGGCTCTGCAGTGATGCCTCCTGGGATCTGCTTTGCTTTTGAGTGTCTGAGTCCCAAGAGTTCACGACAACCGCTGGTGAATTCCAGGTTCTGTTCAAACCTTCACCCCTTTAACAACAAACCGGGAAACTGGTCGGTGTGCTGCACCTTGTGTCTGTCCCTCTTGCTGTTAAAGTGGATTTCTCATTGCCCACCAGGCAAAAAATCAGTGCTACTGATTTATTTCATAGCAAGAAAGCTGGAAACCACATCAGCCTTGGGGACTTTGACAGCAAACGCCACACCCAGGCTTCCAACTCTCCCAAAGCACATTATTGGACTGCTCCAACTTCCCTTGTAGCTATGGGTCAAAGGCTGTGTGTGGGGGCCAGAAGACAAAAATAGTGCACATTACAGTTGCTACCTTATGTATTTGAAGACCTATGGAGTCTGTGAATCCTGTTGTAACCTGTCTCACACACTCCTGTCTTTGTTTGCAGCTCATGAAGAGGCCAGTGGGAAGGAGGATGAAGGACAAGATGATGCAGAAAATGGAAGAGGAGGAGAAAATACAGGATGGCCATTGTGTGTGGTCTGTAAGTGGGGTGGAAGGCAGTTGTCTTTGTGAGGTGGGGAAAGAGAGAGATCCTGAACCCAATAGTATTTCAAGCGGTGAGAGCTCCCTGCAAGAAGGGTGCAGGTGACACCACTCTGACTCCCACAGGAGGTTAAGCTCTTTAATAGCTCTCAGCATTGTAGTTTCCCTGTAAGTAGAGTTAGTTAGTTAGTTCTTAAACCCAACATGGCAAAAGGGGACAGTGTTTGCTTACTACTCTGTGATCTCCCTGTAATCAGGGTGCAGCTCCCATCCCTGTTGGGTTTAGGGCTCGCTTACTTGGCTGAATGCCAAAGATGTGCCTGTAAGTTTGGGTTTTGGTTTTTACCCTTTTGCCTTTCCTGGCACTGGTGCTCCAGCAAGGAGCCAGAAAGACTGCTTGCTCCATGGGAGTTCAGATCTGAAGGGCTCAAGAGCCTCATTGAATGAGCATCAAGTACATACCTGGGTACTGAGTGGCTGCCCTGTAAGTAGGGTTGAGATGTCTCCCCCTGAGAGCTCTTAGGGCTGCACTCTGCTGGCTGGTTAGTCATGGGGGTGAGCTTGGAAACTAGGGTTCTGGTGTCTGTCAGTGGTGAACTGTGAGGGCTGGCTGGTGAGGCTGACCACCCTGTAAGTAGGGTTCAGGTCCATGTCCTTTTGAAAGTGAAGCAATATAGAATTATGGCCAGCCAGTTGGCCTGACCACCTCTAACTAGGGTTCACATCTCTCCCCTTTAGCCACCCCAAATTCTATATATTAGTTAGGTTTCAGTCAGTGCAGACCACCCTGTAACTAGGGTTCAGGTCTCTCCTCTACATGGAAGTGGTGAACGGGGCTGTCTGATAATCGGCCTGATGGCCCTGTAAGCAGGGTGGTCTCAAATAGGTCACCCTGCTCATGCCACGGCTGAGAGGTATAAGTTTTGAATATGTCCTGTTCCTATAGCCTTACCCAGGTAGCTCTTTTTCTGCTTTGGGAAGTGCTGTGTCCTCTGGTATGTCTGTAGTGGAGAGTGAACATGATGTGGGTCTGGAAGGTCTGTTTATTCAACCAACAAACAAAAAAAAAGAACCAAAAAACTGCAGCAATTTACAAAGGAATAAGCTCTTCCCACAGGTAGAGAATGAACTGGGGTTTGTTGTTATGGGCAAATGGGGGAATATGGTGGCCTGCTAGATGGTTTGGGTCTCATACCTTAAGGCTGAAAAGGGATTGGGGCTGCTTAAGTAAGTTCCTGTAGAGTGTGTGACTTGCCTGTATCTATGGCCCAGGTCACGTTCCTGTCCCTTCTTGGGGAATGATGAACTTGCTTCCAAGAACCTTAAGGTCTGAGGGATGTCCCTGTAACCAAGGTTCAGGTCTTTGGCTTATGGAGCCTAAATCCTAGTGGTGAGAGTGGCCACTGGGTGAAAAGAACAAACTCAGGGCACATTTTTGTGAGTGAGTGGTTGGAAATGGAGATAAGAGCTTTGTAAGACCTTTCGAGCTATGACCTCTCTAATTGTGGCTTCAGGTCTCTTTTCCCTTTCCGTACATTGGGCTGGGGGGGGGGGTGCAAAAGAGAGGGAAGGGAATTTTTAAAGAAGGTGCTTAGTCTTGAGGGTTTGGCTCTCATCCCTGGGCCTGCTATCTCTTTAGTATGTTGGCCATGTGTGGCTGCTGTGTAATAAGGTGGCAGGTAACATCACTTGCTTATGGGGGGGGGGCACGCCATTAAAGAACTTTAACTGCAGGCACATCGTTCAGCTCTGAGGTCAGAGGTGTCTCTCTCTCTTTTTTGTTTTCTGTACACAGGGTGCGGGTCATGTCAGTGGGGAGGTGGAGGAACAGTAGAGTCATGCTGCAACTACAGTTCAGATCATTCCCCTCAGTGTGGGTTTGTGCTGCTTGCTGTAAGCAGGGTTTAGGTCACTTAGTGGTTTTTTTGAAAGATGATGTGGGTAAGGTTCCTGGTTTCTTTGTTTTCCTGTGGGGGCAGGGGGAGGGTTCCTTGGGGTTGCATGCAGAGGGGGTGGGACTGAGCTTCCCTAGTTCTTATAAGGGTAACAAGGTGATGGAAGAGGGAGTTTTACACAGGACCAGGGAGGGAACTTGGGACCTCAGCCACTGGTGTGGAGAATGGAGACCCTGGTGATTGGTGACCTGGAGGCCCAGCTCAGGAGTCATGGGCAGTGCTGGCTGGTGAGAGAATAACATGCTGCAGTGAGAGGATTCCCAGGGACCTGACCAACTGGTTCCGGGTGGAGGCAGAAGAGAGCTGGTTTACTGGGGGAGAAGACAAGGGTTGAGCTTGGTGGCACTAATTGCAGCTGCCCACGTGCGGGCTTTGCTCCCCCTCTCTAGGCCAGATAGTCTCCCCTACAGCAGGGTGTGCTTGATTAAAACAAACTGTTAGTTTCCTATAATTTTCCTGATCATTTGTTAAAAGTTTTACATTTACAATGTAAGCTTAGTACAGTAAGTTCTGGGGTAAAGCTTTACTTTTGAAGAAAATAGTTAGTACTCCTAACTTCAACAGTTTACATTCTTATTTATGTACTAAAACTTTACTCTTAGTTATTTCAATGTCAGTTACTACTTTGAACTACAAACCTTCTTAAACGTAGTTAAGTCAGTTACTAAGTCTCAATTACTAAATACTTAGTAAGTATTTAGTAATTAACTTAACTTTCAGTATTCAACTCAGTTGAAGTTGAACAGTAAAACACTCATACTTTAATGTGTTAAAACTATTTCATATGAAATAGTTAAGCAACAAAACAAACTTTGCATTCATTTAATACCATGTTGGTAACTAAAGTTTAGTAACTTATTTAAAGGTAAGTATTAAACTATGTTTACTTTCACTGTTGACAACTATGCTTAGACCTTGTCAGTCTCAAACTAAAACTTAGTGTATTTACACTAAGTTTTGTCTAAGTTTAACTGAGACAAACTTTAAACTAAACTTTAGGTAATAAGTACACTAACATGTTTACTAGTAATTTAGTGTGAATAGTTGACTTTCAATGCCCACAGTTAGTAACTAAGCACTAATTTTGTAATGTTTCATACTTAACAAATTTAAAGTAATCTTGTAAACATTTGTGTTTACTAGTAATTTAAACAGTAAACTGTTTGAAGTTAAAACCTTCACAGTTGAAATGCAAGTGAACACTTTGAATTAATACTGAGTATTTAAGTAACACAAAAAACAAATTAGTGTCAACATAGTTGATTGATAAAGTTTAAGTGAACACTTTGACAAGCTAAACTATGTAAAGGTGAACTATTTTTAGTATACAAGTGTTCACTTAAACTTTATCAATTTAATAGTATGTTGGACTGTAAAAATAAACAAGGCGTTTGTTAACAACTTAACTACTTGGAAGTTTTAGTCCACTTACCTGACACTTAACACCTTAACACTTCAAAGTGTTAAATAAGTAAACTAGCTGTACTAGTAAATCTATATACTATTAGCCATACTTAAACTAAATATTAGCTATACTTAAATGTAATACAGTTCCAAGTAGTTAAATGTTAATTCAGTACATACTAAATTCATAATAAATATTTTAACCTTCTGGTTATGTAAAATTTTTGTATAGAAAAGGTTCAATGTACTACTAAACACTTTGTTAAATATGTAGTGTTTACAAACTATGTACTACTAAACACTATTTTGAACTTCAAACACTACAAGTTAAATGTAACAGTTTACAGTTTTCAGTGTCACTGTTTACAAGCTTGTACCACATTTTAATTTTAAACACTCCGTGTTATATGGTACTCAAAGTTTTACGTAGTAAACACTTACTTTACATGAAGTTAAAATATAAGTGTTTACTTAATAATTAAGGTTACAGTAAAACCCAAAAGTACTTTAAACACTAAAAGTTTTATAACACCTTTAGGTACGTACTTAAACAAAAGTAGTAACTAATGTGATCATGCAGTTAGACTGTTGATTTAAGAAACACAAAGTGACAGCATTACTTTGTACCTTTAAGTACTGTATTAGTTTAATTTTAGTTTAGTGAAATGTCAGCGACATTTCCACAAAAAAGTGAAGTTGTCACTGACATTACTACTAATGATTAGTTTAGTGAAAACACTTAGTTTACAGTGTTTGTCCTGTAGTTTTAGTACAGTATACTGTACTAAAAGTGACATAAGGTGAAGTACAACCTTTTTACTGTTCAAAGTTGTACTCAACTCTACACTGTATAAAACCCTAAAATGTATTAACTTAGTGTTGATTAACAGTTGTAGAGTAAAATGTTAGAGTACAGATGTGATTAAGTTTCACTTGCAATACATATTTGTAAAGTGAAAGTGTAAACTTCAAATTACTTTTGTTCATTGGTGTCTGAGTTTAAATTTAGAGTTCTGAGTTTAAACTCACATTCATAAGGCTAAAGTTTGGGATTGCACCAAAACATTAAGGCTTAAGCACTCACCTTGAACTATGAAAATCAAAATCAGAGTTTAAACTCTCATTACGATTAAACTGATCCTTTAATATCCAAATATTTTAGGTTACATTTGTAACACACAGTGGTTGATGAATGTACACTTGAGTAAAACTCTAGTCAACACTGACTAAACCCATAGTTGATTGATTTAAAAGTTAAATCAAAGTAGTCAACTAAAAGTAAACAAATCCACATTTTTGCCTTACACTAATCAGTGTTTATAGATAACTTGTTTTAAACGTGTTGACTACTTTAGAAGTAGTTTTTATTGACTACCCTTCATATACTGTAAACCTTGAAGGGTTTACAGTAAATGATTAAAATCTAAAATTACACTACAGTATAGTTTATACTGTAGTGTAATTTTAGATTTTAGTGTTAATCATTGTATACTATACTTTGAGTAATCATTTTAAAGGTTTACAGTAAAATGATTACAGTAAAATGATTTCATAATCATTAAACTCTTTACAGTATAAGCATTAAATAAGTTTTAAAAGTAATCATTTTACTGTAATCATTAAATAATTCTTGAAGGTTATAGTTTACAGTAATGATTTTAATTATAATAATGATGTATTCAATTTACTATACAGTGTAAGGTTGACTTTTAGTTTGCCTTTTTCTACTTTGAAGACTATGGTTTTAGGAAGCAAGAATTAAAACAAAACCTTTCCATTAACTAAATACAAATGTAAGCCTTTTAAACAATGTACATGTTAAAATGTAAAATAAAACACCGTTTCTGGGCCATACATAAAGTAAATGCACAGTAAACTTTGTAAAAACTTAATAGTTGCCTCTTGTAAAGGTTTTAAGTTTTGAACTAATGCATATAGTTACTGACATTACCATGTTGACTCTAAAGGCTTAACTTAGTTTCAACTAACCTCAATTAAAGGTATACACATGTTAGTGTTGTAAACTTTGTTGGTGTTGACTAAAGCCTAAGTTTGTAGTTACACTTTGACATAACACTAACACTTTGAGTTGTGTCTGCAATTCCAGAGTAATCAAAAGTAATCAGTAGATGTTTAAACTGGTATTTAAACTTACAACTTACTTTAACAATGGGCAGCTTACACAACTTAACTTTAAAGTTGTGTTTGTGTTTAGTTTCACATTAATTTTAAGTGTAAAAGGTGCCAGAGGACTCAAAGAGCAACACAGCTACTGCTCTGATTCTTCAAAATTAACTAGGTTTGAGACTAACAAATTACAGGAACACTTTTTACATTCTAAAACTTTGCCATAGGACTCAAACTAACTAGTGACCCACCTTTAGTTAAAGCTTCTGTGAGGCTAACACTAAAGCGGTGTACAGGTAGCAAACAACTGTACTAAACTTGTGATGTAAACTGTAAACAAACTGAAACACTTTAAATATAGTAAACTTAACTTAATGTTAGCTACAAACTTGATAGAACCTTAGTGTGTTAGGTTCTAACACCACCTTCCATTTTAGAAAACCTCGGTATACAGAAAACCAAATGAAGTAAGTGATTCATGTGTACACCTTTCTAAACCTAAGTGCTTTGTACATTAATTTAATTACAACTAGTGATTTGGAATACTATGATAACCTACTGATAGTTTAGTGAAACACTTTAGTTAAAATATTGTAACCACAAACATCATTGTATAGATAAAATTCCATATGTAAACAGTAATTCTAACTCGAAAATTTGTCGGATTATTACTTGAAAGTTTTAAAGTACAAGTATGTATACATTAACTCTTTAGACCTCATCTGTAGTGAATGTAAAACATTTAATGCTATAGAAAACAGTAAGTTCTAAAGTGAATGGAATTTAAATGTTCTAAAGAACTGCAATAAAACTGTTGTTTTAGAGCATTAATGCTCTATTTAATTTAATGCTATAGAAAATTTGTTTAGAGCATTACTGTATTCTATAGCATAATGTAAATGTTTTCTGTAGCATTAAATGTAAGTGAATTAATGTCAGTAAGGTTTTATTGTAGTCCTTTAATGCTATAGAAAACATGTACAGTGAATGTAAAATGTACATTCCACTGTTGCTGAGGTGACTACCTGTTTGTGTAAAACTTTTCATAACTTCTACATTACTAATAATTTCTAAACTACATTCAGTTTTTAAAACACTGAAACTTACAGTTAATGTTGCCTTACATGCTTTAATATAATAAAGGTAAACCAAGTAGTACCTAACATACTGCTAGGCTTGGTGCATTGCATTTATGTGATTGTGAATGTCAAATTGTAACAAACAAAAGTCCTGAGTAGTTTGTTAACCAACACTATATTGAAGATTGTTTGTTTAAAGAGTAAGATATACTCACAAAACTCTACGATCTTTTTATCAACTGTTTGGTTGATATAAACAACTTTGGTTGATATTATTAGATTATGGAGGATTTATACTAGTATAAATCTTCCATAGTAAGCTTATAGCTTACTTTTATAAGAGATAAGAACGATTATGTACGTACTTAAATCTACATAAATAAGATATCTTATCTTTCAATAAAGTATCTTACATACATACATACTTGCTGATCTAATCAAACCCTACATCTAGATTAACGTAATCTACTAAGGAGATTGTAAACAAACAATTCGATCAGCAACAAATTGTAATCCTACTTTACATAAAAATCTGTAGATTATGTAGTACTTTAGATGTTGTTCAAAACTCACTTCTAATCCAGATTATTCTATGAAGTAATTAACCTTACCTACATTACATAATATCTTAGATTAATTACTTCATAGAATAATCTAAGAGATTAAAGTAGTACTTTAACCATTACAGTATAGTACTTAACGTATATTGCTTTACGTTAATGTTGAATCTAGATTCAACATTACTTTACTAACAAAGTTCATGTTATGTACATTTCTATTTTTGTCTACATTAAACATTAAGTCTACATAGTATGTAGACTTCATGTTATGTAGGACTTCATCTTATGTACATTACTTACTGTGAGATATGTAGACAAAAATAGAAGACAAAAATACATCATCGTTACATGGTAGATGACTACATCATATCCAAATTGTGTACATTAACGATTAAATCATTAGGTAAAGTTTTAAAGATTACATGTAAACTGTAAACCAATCTTATAATCCATTTGGTAAACTGTAAACCAATCTACATATCATATCTAGTAAGTAATCCTTTAAAACCTTACACTTCAGTGAACAATGTACAGTGATTCAAGGTAGATGTATTTTGTTTACAATTTGTCGATGTAATCACTGTAAAGTACTTTACATTGGTTGTAAAGTTTTAAAGTACTTAAAGTGTAAAGTTGTGAAGTAACTACCTTTACAAGTTTAAAAGTTTACAATGATTACATTACACTTTACACGTTGTGAAGTACTTGTAATTAAAGTACTTTACAACTTTTAAACTTAACACTTTAAACTGTTTTAACAAACTGTTTACTTAAAGTAACTGAAAGTTTACTCACAGAAAAATCACTAATCTGATGTAAAGTTTAAAACTTTACAAGTACTTGTAATCTTAAAGTTTACAAGTACTTTAAATTTCTATCATTACAACTGTTTACATAGAAATTGTAAAGTACTTTACAACTGTTTACAAGTACTTGTAAAGTAAACTTAAACAGTTTACAAGTACTTTAAAACTTTTTGAACTTACTTTACAAGTTAATCTGATATAAAGTACTTTATAAGTTTAAACTGTTTTAAAGTAACTAAACTTTTCAAAGTTAACTTTAAAGTAACAAAAAAAGTTAAAACTTAACTTTATAAGTTTTATAAAGTTTACTAGGTGTTTAAAACACTTTAACCTTAGTTTTTTAAACTTAACTTTAAAAATTTTACTTAGTTAAAGTAACTTTTTTAAACTTTATAAAAGGTACAGTTGAAAACTAAAAGATTTTTAAAAAGTTAGTTACATATTACCTTTAAAGTGACTTGTAAACTTACAAGTTTTAAAGTAAACACTTTAAATATTTTTTAAAAAGTTTTAAAACTTTTTAAAAAATATTTAA
>ML677387.1:875147-969529 GCA_007922305.1 Dermatemys mawii | reverse complement strand
ATTAAAACACACACTTTACACACTTTACATCATTAAATTAAAACACACACTTAACTTCACATTAAAGTAGTAATAGTATTATATAATACTAAGTGTTAAGTTACATTCAAGTGTGTAGAGTGTACATTATAGTTACTCAGATAATCTTTGTGTAAGATTACTTTGCATATAGGCAGTGTGCACTTCATAAAGTAAACTACTGTAGTTTACTTTATGAACACTTAGACTTATTGTAAACTACAACTGTGAAGTGTGTGTGTGTGTATACAGTATTACTCAAACTACTTCATATACTTGAATACTGGAAACAAATGTTTAGGTTTCGTATAAATGTACATCTCAATATTTTATATAATCACACAATTATACTTTCTGGATTCCAGTTGAAAGTAAAATGTCGTCTTAGTTTACAATCTGTTGAACCAATTTAATGTAATGTATCCTCATTTGTGTCACATACATAGAAATGACATGAATGAGGATATACATACAAATGTCACATACATATAGAAAATGTGTTGTGTACAGTAGACCCAATTATCCAGGATGATAGGAAATATTTTTTCCCCTATGGATGGTGATTAATCCTGGTTAATGAGGAGGGGGCATTAGTTCACCACCCCCCCTGCACCAGTGGGAGGATGTGTTGGTTCACTGACAGCCCTGTGCCCTGGTGGGGGTGCATGTGCACATGGTGGCAACACACACAGGGCGAGCCCTGTGACTTATACCTTTGTTTGTTTTACATCCTCGTTAAGCCACTTTCTGGTTAACCCAATCCTAGATAATCAAGAGTCTACAGTACCTATAGTATGCAGTGCACTTTACAGTGAGAGAAGTTTTGTACTGTACTTGTATACATATGTACTTGTATATGAGTGTACTAGGTTTTACTTGTACCACTTTGTTGAGACAATGTAATGATTACTGACAACCAGTGATTCATAACCTGTTAGTACCTATACTTTAAAGATTAGAGAGACTTTTACTGTACATAATGAAGTAAGTCATTAGTACTCTTGTTTGTACATGTAACCCTTTAATGTGTTTACTGACAAGAGTACGACAGCTTACCTGTTAATTACTATAACATGTTAGTGGAAACAATAAAAGTAAACATGACTAACACACACCCATAATTAGTAGGATTATACATGTAAATGAAAACAAGTATACAGAGTAATTAACTTTTGTGTCTTTGCAAAAGTAATAAATGGAAACATTACTATACTGAGCAAAAGTAGCTAATGTACAATTAGACAGTACTTAGACAATTGTCCAAATGTATTTACACAACAAACCACAGTGAGGACCTACAATTGAGAGAGTTATTCTGTGCGTCAATGAGTAGGAGACAACTAAATCTGTTTCAGAAACCAAACTTCATGACTGTTTTGAAGTAATGTTTATTACAGTAAGAAGTTACATGAAGGGAAAGATTAGTATGTGTAGTGTGTGTAAACCACAGACATCTAGTATATGAATGGTTTCTTTACGTATGTCCTGTGAAGTAAGTACAAAAGTATTTTGTTCACAGGTACTTTAAAGTACACACCAATTGAAGTTAGAGAGCCTAATCTTTTTACATTTGAGTGAAGTACTAAAGTAGTAAGTAGTATTTAACACTTATATAAAAAAAGTAATACTTAAAACTAGTTTTTAGATACAGCCAAACTACGAGTAAAAAACTACGAGTACACACATTTGTAGTTCGATACTTCAACAGAATAGTTTACTGGAAAACTACAAAAGGTTTTAGACAACCTTCACTAGTAAAAACAGTATGTCTACTGTACAAGTAGCTCAAAAGTGTACACACTTAAGGTCAAATTTGACCTTAAGAACTAACAGTATATTGTACCATAGCAACAAACTAATACTACTGTGCACTTGTACTTTAAAGAGCACACTGTTGTACAGTAATACTCGTTACTGTGTTTAAAATTTAGTTCTGGATTACATCTGTAATTAAGTTACGTTCCTATACATTAACTAGTATTAACTGGAAATGTCACACCTAGCAAATGTAGTATGTAGTAACATGTTGCTATAGTGCAACAAATTAACCAAGTATCAGTTACCAAGTTACCAAATGTACATTACTTTTGCAGATTACTTACCAGCAAATGTGGATTTGTTGCACTATAGCAACAAATCTGAAGTAAAGTATTTTGCCATTAGCAAATTACATAATTGATACCTTGTAAAAACTACTTATGTTGTACTAGTTAAGAAAAACATAATTACAGGTACATCAATTATGTTGCTGTACATGCAACTACATTAACAATATCAATGTATGCTAACAGGAACACTTGTGTCCAATTTTAGCTTATACATAAAACAGTGCAGGTATAGTAAGTTATGTTTAAGAACTGTACTATACTCACCTCAGTACCATAAGTAGTGTTAGGGTAAATGTATGTAATTTACTCAAACTTTATAACTACATTACTGTTAGTACATACTAAGCTTTGAATGTAGTTCCACAGTAAAGCTTTGAACTTTACTACTAAGCTCATATCCAACCTAAACCTCCCCCACTACAACTTGAGACCATTACTCCTTGCTCTGTCATTTGGTACCACTGAACAATCTGGGTCCATCCTCTTTGGAAGTCCCTTTCAGGTACTTCAAAGCAGATATTCTTCCCTCTGCAGACTAAACAATCCCAATTCCCTCAGCTTCTCCTCATAAATCATTAGTCATGTGTTCCAGCCTCCAGGAGCACATGACTCAGAGCAGCCCCCTAGCCAGAAGTACATTCCCTGTCCATTCTGTTAGTTAATCACATCACATTGCTGAATAGGTAACAAAAGTTTGACACCACCAACTTTGATAACAGTATTTGTATGCAAAGTGTGCATACAGTTGTTTGTGTCAACCAAATAGTGTCAACTATAAGTAACACACAATGTAAAGTATTTATCCATAAATGGTGAGTGTTTACACTAACCTCTGCAAAATGCTAAGTTTTAGCAGAGACCAAGTAGCACATTTACAGTTTAAACATCCAGTTAACTTTGTATATACAAACTTACAAAAACAGTAAACTGTACAATATAGTAACTATAAAGTGTATACTTAACAAGTACAGACAAAAGTGTAAGTGTCTTCTAAACTGCATTTATACTTCTGTTATTTACAGTGTATATGAAGGATTCTTTACTTTAGTAGTTTACAAAGTGTATTAAACTAAGAATCCTTAATATGGAATTCACACACACAGTGTACCTACACTTAGATGACACTAATTAGGATGACAAAGTAACCTATACTTAGCAAATCAGAACAGTACAGTAAAGTAGTGTACAGTTTAGGCTTGAAGGTTACAGTGTGTCTAGTAACTTAATTCAATTCAACTGTTCTTTGTAAAGTGTACAATTTAGCTTGCAATGGAAACAGCACGCAGTAGTTCAGACACATTTCGCTTTTTATACCTACTACTTAGAGTCAAACAAATAACTTAGTTTGTTTTTAGAAACAATTTAAGTCATCTGACACAAAGTCTACTTTGTGTGTAGTGATTTGTTTGCAATCTATACTGTTACTAAGTATTTTAATCAAATCTTTACACCTTTACATGAAGAACCTTACATGACCAATTTAGTTTGTTTTAAAACTACTAAAACCTTATACACTCACTTGAAACACTAAACAGCAACACTTACTAATTTATAATGTATCACAGTTCAAACTCTATTTATACCTTCTTTTAATGCAAAAAATGCAAATCACTAACAGTAGTTACATAATTGTGAATGTCATGGTATAATATCTAAAACTGCATGTTAGTGTTTGAGTTACCTGGTGTATAATGTCAGTAACAAACTGTGTGTTTTGCAAAGTTCTATACAGTTTAAACTTCAGTGGTATTTCAACTACTGTTAGTTAAATGTAAGCATCTATCAACTTCAGAAGTTGTAATTGTTGTCACTCACCTCTCAACATTTTAATTATCCTCTATGAATGGTATAACTGTGAAAAGTCACTTCCACTACTTTACTTTTAAAAGGCAACTAAGAACAATTATGACAACTACAGTTTGTAACATTATAACCTCTCAAATTATTTTTGGTTTGTAAGATTTTTCCATTTGGTGTAACTGAAGTAAATATAATCTTAGTTTACATTTAGTCCATTTAATCATATTTGGTATATAGAATGCAATCTTGCCATACAGTTAGAAAAAATTAAACTAACATGTCAATGAAATGTATAAGACAGAAACAAAAAAGTTAGGTTGCATGTAGTTTGAAATACTACACACAAACCCTGCTGTATGTACACAGTTAACCTAATTTGTGCTTAACCTAAGAATGTAATGTACACTTAAAATACATTTGAAAGAGCAAAGCAGTAGTTTGTAATGTAGTTTCTTTATCTATGTAGACAATGTACTAAACCCCTAATTTAATACCTACAACAAGGTGTTAGCTACAACAGTTTTACAAAAACTTTGTTAGCAAGCTTTGTTCAACAAAGCAAAGCAAAAGTAGAAGATTTTGGTAAAACTAACATTTTTAGGTTTCTGTACCACACAGTGTAAACATAATTAGATATTTACACTGCTGACAACATACTTCAGAAGTGGCTATTGTGTCTGTAAACTATTTTGGAGATTTGGCCACTGATTTGTTTCTTAAAGTTCTGTAAATTAGTTTCTGAGGTGTTTACTTCTTTACTCAGTGAATAATGATTGTGTAGTTTTTAAAAACTGAAGCTAACAACCTCCTGCACACACAGCTACTACTTTTATTAGTAGTAGTAACTTGTTTGACAGCTTAACACTTTATCTTTGTACACTCAACACCTATGTCACTGTTGTGTCTTTAATAGCTGCTACACACTTTTCACAACTTATTTATAGAACTGCACACTAACATACTCTAATAACACCTAGTAGTACTGTACTAGTTTACAATACTTTGTATGTAAAAATGTTTTAGCAATGTCTTGTAGGTTACAAAGGTATTGCAAGAGCTTGGTAACAAACTTAACAAAATGGTATACTTTTCAAACCCCTTTACACATGTCATACTTTCATATACAAATGTTAAAACTAACACAAACACAAAGTAACATGTGGTTTTCATTACAATAAAGTTTTTCCATAAAACATACTTGTTTCTCAGTACATACACAGGAGGTTTAATGAAGTACACACACAGGAAATTTAGTGCACAGAGGTTTCATGAACAGGTGAGTTAACTACATAGACTTAATTGTGTGTAAACACCTCAGTAAAAGGTCAGTACATACAGGTGGGTACAAACATTATAGGAGTCTGACTCAATCTAGTATCCAGTTATATTGCAACACCTAAGTATGCCTGAGTTGTTTAAAAAAAGGAAAACTCCCTCAATAACTGAGTTAAAACACAAAGGGGTTTTTACTTTTACTGGTGACAAACACACACTAAAGTGGACAAAGATTGTTTATTGTAGTTTGCATAGAATACAAAGTTTACTTTTCACCTAGTGTACAGTTAAACTGTACAGATTGAGTTAACTTTTTGTACACCACATTATTCTAAAACTAAACAGGTTCTTGCACAAATTTAAACTGTTGACTTCAAAAACTTTACACTGTGCTTTTAGTTTATAGTCCATTTAAAAATGTAATTAGTCAAAAACTAAACACATTACTGTACTTTGCTCTATTTTTATAAATTTACAAATGTAGTAAGATGAGGCCCTGAGAGACAAACCCTTGGTATCAGATGCCCAGTCTGAGGCCTGAACTGAAGTAATGGTCAAGACATTGCTAACAAAGCAAAGCTGGGCTGTGAGCCAGAGGCAGGTCCCTGCTCACAGAAATTGGCAAAAAGGGGACTACTAGAAGTACATAACTCACTGACATATGCCAAGATGGCACCACAACACCTGGGTACGAACACATCCCACACAGAAAACAAGGAACAGGCAGACCTAGCTTAAAGACAGTATAAAAGGACAATATTATGAATAGACAATATGACGGATAGGCAATATGTAAGACCAGTGCAATGGATACAGTGTGATGGATGGATAAGTTTGTTCAAACCAAACCTGTCAGAAACCAACCAACCCACCCACCCACGAGAAAGGCAACCCCCTAATAGAGGTGCTGCACCTCAATGCATCAGGAGTGATGGGTAACTTGTTTGCAAAAGTGTATAAGAATACATCCCTGAGTGGTTGTCTTTGTCCAGCCTAGGGGGCAGTGGGAGGTCCTGCCACTAAGCTGTCCCCATTGTCAGGCCACAAATTTGTAGTATGTCCCATACAGTTTATAGGAAACTATCACTGTACTTTGTTTGACAATACACCTGGTCTGGTTTCCTTCATACCTTACTAGAGTCCGTGATTGTTGGGGGGTTCTCCCGGGGTCTGCTATGTCAGCAAGCACACAGAGGGAACACACACAGCCAACATCATTGAACAAGAGCAGAGCACCACACCGGGTAGCTACTAACAACAACTAAGTTCTAGTTAAACAATGTGCACTTTGTCAGCTTAGTAGTTTATTCTTGAAAACAAACTTAGTTTTTGTTCAACAAAACTTGAACTTGTCAGATATGTCCAGTTGTGTAGATTACACTAGTCAACATCTAACACACTACTTTGCTATAGCAGATTTACACAACTTATTGTACAAAAATTGTCAAAAGTCTAAAAGTGTACATCAAACATCCACACAGAAAGTCAAATGAACAGATTTGTCACTTAACACAGAACAGTAGAGAAACTTCTTTAAACAAAAAAAAACTGTACAAAAAAGTATAAACTGGATGAAATCCATGTCTTAGTTCAGATTTTCTTAAGTTGCCAGTTTGAATGGTAACAGACTTCAGACTAAAACTAGACTAGTTAGTATAAAATCTTAAGCATAAACATTCAGATTTCAGTGCCTAGGCAAACTGTTTAGTGTTTTTTAAAGAAGCTAGTGTTTAGCTTTCTGTAGTTTAAAACTAAAGAAAAAAAAAAAACCCTTTAACTGACAACTATTTAATTGTTCTGTGACCTTGGTTTTTCACTTCAGATGTATGACACATTCATTTTAGACAAAACAGAACACTTTGTAAACAGGTTTACAAGTTGATTTTTGAGCTAGAAAACACTGAACACTTTGTAAACAAGATTGTGGTGGTAGAAAAACTACACAGAATTGTTAGTGTATAGTGTAATCATGTTATGAAACAAACTTACAAGTACGTAAACTTTTATTTGTTAAGTAAACAACTGAAGTTGAAGCTTACATCTAAACTTCAAGTGTTCAAAGTTCAGAAGAACACTTTGTGTATTACAAGTATTTAAAACAAAGTAATGTATGTACTGTGCCGACAGTTTACTGTACTTAATGTACTGTTTTTTATATACAAGTTGTTTGAGATGTTGAACACAAGAGTTTACAGTAATTTTCAACTTGTTTCACTGCTCTGTAGTGTTCAACTTCAGTTTTTCAACTTGAAGTTTACTGTGTATACACAGTACACTTAGTTTCTAGTGTTCAACTTTACCAATTGAAGTTTTAGTATACAACGTACAAATGTACAAAGATTCAGAATATTCTAAATTTTAATTAATGAACATTCAACACAGGTATAGTTTTATTTAGTTGAAATCTATAGAAGTACAGTTAGTTTATACTTGCACTGACAGTGCATTTTTAAAGTTGTTTAAACTTTATCATACACGTAAACTACAAAAGGTTAAACAAGTCAAAGTTCCAACACCTACTTGACAGTTCAAATGTATGAAGTTCTGTCAAACCAGTGTTATAGGGTGTTTATCTTGAGAACACTTTAGTACACAAAAACAGTTTACTTTGAAACCCTGATTTGTGATCACAATAGTACTGTAGTTTACAAGTGAGAACAGTTTAAACATATAGTGACCTTAGAAATGTCAAACACAGATTACAGGAAAACAAACTACTTTTGAGTGTTTACATGAACTTTTCAAAACTTACCTACATATAGTTCACCAGAAATTTAACAAAGTGTTACAAAGAGTTACAAAGGGTATTACACGAGTTAAAGGATAAAACTAGCTGAGATCATTTAATTACATAAATGCATGGGTGAGACCTCTTTAAAGGTTATAATCTTAGTCTTAGATAATGAACAGATCATAGTAATCTACTCACATTGCAGTAACTCAGCCTTACGTACTGTGCTCATGTTAGATCATTTTCTATCAAAGGGCTCAATAGCAAACACAAAACACACCACTATTTATTTTTACAGTTTTATATCATACTGAAGTTGAAGTTAGTTCAGTTACAGAAGCAACAGAGTCTTATTCAAGGTGCCACAGGACTCTAACACAAATATTGAAGCATAAGGTTTCGTGGGCTGATACCCACCTTTGTCGGATACATGAGTTCAGTTACAGGCAGTTTGTTCATGAACAAGCTACAGAGGTTTACCTAGTTGAGATAGTATCAGAGGGGAAGCTGGGTTAGTCTGGATCTGCAAAAGTGACAAAAAGAGTCTTAGCCCACGAAAGCTCATGATCCCTAAAATCTGTTGTAGCACCTTTATAGACTAAGAACTACTTCATCAGATGAACATTGTGGAAATCTCCAGAGGCAGGTATAAATAGCAGGAAAGAAAGCAAGGTACATTCAATCGGGGGGGGGGGGGGGGGGAAGAGGGGTGAAGCCCACTTCCAGCAGGTGATCTGGAGGTGTGAACATCCAGAGAGGACAAATTGCTTTTGTAATTTGTGAGCCATTCACAGTTAATATTGAGTCCAGACCTGATGGTGTCAAATTTGCAGATGACCCGGAGCTCAGCAATTTCTCTTTGAAGTCTGGTCTTCAAGTTTTTTTGCTAAAGAATGGCTGTTTTGAAGTCTGCTATTGTATGTCCAGGCAGGTTGAAGTGTTATTCTACAGGCTTTTGTATATTGCCGTTCCGAATATAGGATGTGTGTCCATTTATCCTTTTACATAGGGATTGTCCAGTTTGGCTGGTGTACATAGCAGAGGGGCATTGTTGGCACATGATGGCATATATTATATTGGTAGAAGTGTAGGTCAATGAACCAGTGATGGTGTGGCTGATCTGATGAAGTGGGTTTTACCCCACGAAAGCTCATGATCCCTAAAATCTATTAGTCTATAAGGTGCTAGAAGACTGTCGCTTATGGTTGAGATACTGATTACAGAAGATTTAGTCAGACTACTGATTGAGATGTTCAGACAGTTTGTAGACTGCAGGTACTTATGATTTACTTTGAGAAGTTGTTTTCATTTTACACATCACATTTACTCAGATTACTGACGACAATTGGTATCCCAAGTACAATACAATACATACCTGCACTAACACACACTAGGTGGTGTAAGTGTTCATACACAACATATTCAGAGTAAGAACAGGTACAATTAAATTAATGATACTACAGATGTGTGTGAGAAGGACTCCTACTAACTTTACAACAATGAAAACTAAAGATCTCACAGGTTTCACTTCTGAGTGACACAAAACTCAGATTTTAGACACAATATCTCTAATGTAGTTCACATAGTAGACAAGTAGATAGTATACTGTGAAATATCAATCTCTAGAAAAAAATTTAAAGAGTAGAGGGGGGCGGGGAAGCATGATGTATAGATGACACTAGCTTATGGACAGACAACCTGTGAGTAGTCAAACATCACTTCATCCATTACCTGTCAGTTTACTGTTTCTACTAAAACTGAATTTTACTCATTTTAGTAATAAAACTGTTTTATCAAAACTTTGTAAATTTGTGTTTCTCCTGGTGGTTTTTGCCATTGTAAACGTTACTATCTGATGTCACATGTTAAACATTCTAGATTCTCCCCCTCATAGTTACAGTGAGTGAATCTGATTAATTTAAAACATCCATAATTAAATGCTATTAGTTTTGAAAACCCAGTTAGTTGTAACAAATATTAGATTACTTGTCACATCATCTAGGACTGGTGAACAGTTTGGTGTCACAACAAATCTCTACATACTCGGACAAGACTAACTATAAACACCAGATAAGATATTACAACAACTCATAATACAATCCCTAGTTGTTACTGACATCCAATTATTAACATGATCATCCTGGATTAGAACAGTCAATTGTCTAAAATGACAGTTAACAAGAAGTGTCATTTTAAGATTAATGGTTTGTAAATGTTGAGACATTGACAACGCTTAAGATATTGAACTTTCTTTCCTAGATAACAGATTTTGTCTAACTCAACCATGTTTGGTACAGTTCTCAGATTAATAAATAAAAAAAAGCATTCATGACTTAGTTAACAGTAGTTTACTTATTCAATCTGAATTGTGTATTTGATTAGAAAGCAAAACAAAAGTATGATTTCATTATGAAGATTCTAGACTCACAAATATAAATGTTAAATTGACATGTGTGATGAAACAGAGAATTGTTCACTAATAAACATTGAGGCACAAAAAACAAAGATTCCCAAAACAGACTCTCTGAAACAGAAGAGAGAGAAGTTGTTAATGGTTTGAAAAAATGATCAAAGTTTTACATGACTTTGATGTATTTTAGATATCTGATGTGTGTTTTAGAGAGCTAAGAAGGTATAGTGTTAGGTAATGAAGATTGTTTGAGATCGGACAGTGGGTAACAGGCTGTTTTAAAACTAAACATCTTACACTCAGATTCATATTTAGAAAAAAATGTTATTTTGTCAAACACATTTGTGAATGAGAGAATTTTCTAGGTATAACAAAAGATTACAGATTTAGACAGTTCAGATCAGATTAGTGTGTTAACAAAATCTCATTAATCTAACATTAAAATGGTTACAAACTTTGAAGAGAGTCAGAATCACATGAAAGTGTCATTTTTTTTTTAGAATCTTTGTAAATGTTTGACTAGGATTGTAAGTAAACAGATGATTTGATTTGAGTAGAAATCATAAGATATCTCACTTCACAACATCTTAGTTTCTGATTTGATCTTTTCTTACACAGGTTCAGTGATTTACAGTTAATCTAGCACATGCTTATTCTTATAAGATTGTTTTAGTGTACCTAAATAGAACATCTGAAAATCCAAGTTTTAAAACTAGTGATAGCCACTACATTAGTTTAGTGTTCACTTTATAATTTCAAGTAATCTTTCTTTACATCCACTTAAGAGTCCTGAATTTTCCAGACAAATGTTGTTTACATCTACACTGTAGGGACTATTTTTCAAAAATGTTTGTATCACAAGATTGAGATTAGTACTGAACATCAACAAGCATTTACATTTAAACTAATATTAAACAACTACACATCCAAGTGCCCACCACACACACTTAGATAATTAAAGTCATCTCTCTGAAGTGCTTATGAATGGTGTTGGTACCATCTTCTTTGACTGATATGTAATGCACTTTGAGGAATAATGTGTAGTCAAGCACTTTGTTCCCATATAAACACCCACCAAAAAAGTCAAGTTGTACACTTTATATACATAGACAGACAGTAGCATGTGGTAGAAAAGTCAAGTACCAATACACTGCCTGCACATTACACATCTGACTTGTATACAAATGAATACATGTGCATACTTGATGCACTCGATGCCTGTCCATGTGAGTAAGAGTGCTAACAGTTTGGAGCTATATTATACCAACCAATTTTTATGTTTATGCAGATGTTCATACAAATGCCAGTGGACACTTAGCATCTACAAGCAATCAGACCTGTTCACAAGAATCTCTAAACACACACAAATAGGGTTAGTCCTACATAAAAGTGCACCATTGCATGCATACTTATTCACACGTGCACATATTCGTATCTGTATTCTTATGATGCATCAAGTTGAAATCCTATTGATTTGTTCTGAG
Organism: Dermatemys mawii; assembly: GCA_007922305.1. NCBI lineage: Eukaryota > Metazoa > Chordata > Testudines > Dermatemydidae > Dermatemys > Dermatemys mawii. The sequence goes on along the minus strand of ML677387.1, from coordinate 957,703 downwards.
GTACATACAAAAACTGTCAAATTCAAGCTCCCTAGGTAACATCTGTTATGAATATACACAGTTTAGAAATTTCTGTGATTCTGTGTAATGTCAGCAGCCTGCTGCATCAGGTATAGAAGGCTGTAACCATACACCTGTAGAGACTTTCCACATGCAGAACACGCCCCCTAGCACTGGAAGTTCCACGGTGCATGATTATGTTATTGTGGAGTACCAGCGCACTCTACTCCTGTTGCAAAGCAGGGTAGATTAATCTACACCCCAAGCTGCTGCAAAGACAGAGTGTAGAACAGAGACACTAGGAACAAGCAATGGCAGTACATGGGACTATACTCATCTCCTTCACCCCTGTATTGCAAGTAACTGAAACATGACTGGATGGGTGTGAGTATAGCCTTTGCTTAGTAATTGTTGAGTTTCGCAGCACGAAGAATCTGAACTCTTCCATATATTTAGTGTTCAGTTCTGTACTCCTGCTGTCCTGTTTGGAGGCCCCATGGCACTCAAGATAGTTTTTCTTTTGAAGAGCCTACAAAAGGAGAGCAGTGGCAGTGTGAGCTCTTTTGCTTTCCACAGAAGTTTGGTGTTACCTGGATGTGAGAAATCAGTCCACAGCTACCCCAGACTGAAAAAAATAGTGTTTGCTTATTGAAGAATGAGAAGGTAAGGCCAACATGTTCACAAAGAAAGCCTTGGAGCATATCTTACAGCAAAGGTCAGAACCTTACATCCTCTGTTTATGGAAACAACATATGCCCTTCATCATACCACGTCTGTGCCTAGAACCTGCTCATCTTCCACCATGTTCTTGTCCTCCTTGAGATTTACATGCTGCATATAGGTCTGAACTTACCTCCTTTAACTAATCACCTAGGGTTGCTAGAACAGACCCTGGGTCCAATTCACAATTCCATCCTGCACAAATGACAATTTACATCACCTTGCTTTGTGGCATATTTACTTAATCAGCATGTGAAGAAGTGGCTGGGTTCCGAGTAGTCACTGTGTGGTATGCGTGCGCTCCATCCACCCAGGACTGCAAATGGCAGGTGAGGAAAAAGGCCCAGCAACAAAGGAGGAGGAATTTCCAGGCTGGAATGGAATCCTCCTGTGTCCATGTATTTTACAGGACAAAACACATTTAAGCAAAAACTAGATGGGAATTAGATTTTAACTAGTTGGGGGAAAAAACCTCCCCTGACACGAGGACCTTATCCCAAGGGGACTAGGTGCCAAACCTTGCCTCCCCTTCCCCATGGTTCTTCCCAGCAAATACCTTTTGCGACACAATCCCCAGAATGCAGCCAGGGATAGTGGGACCACTGTGCCCCCTTACCACTCTCTAGCCTGGACTGTCTAGCAAAGCATTGTGATAAGCAGCAAGCCCCTCCAGGCACTGTGATCATTCAGCACAACCACCTGTGGAGCCCCACACCCAGCTAGATTCATGAGCAGCTCTGGGAGTGCCAGTGCAACAACCAAATCCCTCCGCCTCCCGGCCCTCTACCTCAGGAATAGACCATCTTTTGCACTGCTCGTCTTGAACGGCACATTTGTTAATTAAGTGATTCATCCCTTTATATTGACAAAGTCAGGTGTATATCCACTTTCCCTTTGACATATGTAACTGTGCCAGTTCTGGCAGGACCCAGCTGAGTGCGCCAGTTCAGGACAAATTGCTTCAAGTTGGGCAGTTACAGCCCAAGGCTGGGGTTTCTCCACCTCTAAGACACCAAACCAGCCAAACAGAGAAGACTTTTTGGTTTTTCCCCACTGGCTAACCGCAAGTCACACAAGCAATTCCCTTAGACACTCCAGCTTCCCAGTATCACCACCAGCAGCCACTTGTTACAGGGACAAATGGTTATGAAAACCAATATACCCTAGTCAAAGAAAATAAAAGTTCCCCCGATCTCAAAGGACCAAGCCCCAGACTCAGTGTTATTTGTGGGTAAGATCTGATTTGCATATTGACCTGTTTCGTTTTATGAATAAACCTTTAGAATCTAAAATCTAAAGGACTGGCAACAGATATAGATGAAAGCTAGAATTGGTTACATGGAATCAATTACAAACAGTAATGGCCAAGTTCTTGGTTCAGGCTTGTAGCAGTGAAGGAATAAACTGCAGGTTCACATAATGTCTCTGGAGTACAAACATTCACAGCTGGGATGGGTCCTTCAGTCCTTTGTGTAAAGCTTCTGTTTGCAGCCAAGTTCCTCCTCAGGCCAGAAGCAGGATTGAAGACAACAAGATGGAGATGAAGCATCAGCCTTTTAGAGTCTTTTCCAGGTGTAGAAAAGACCTTTGTCCTTACTGTGGAAAATTACAGCAAAACGGAGTTTGGAGGTCACATGGGCAAGACCCTGCATACCTTGCTGAGTCAGAAGGTGTATCTGCCTTCTCTCAAAGGGTCAGTTGTATATATGATGGCCCCTAATGGGCCATCAAGCCGACTAAGCAGAGCTAAATGCTAACTTGTCTGGGATGTCACCCAGAAGCATAGCATACATTGGAGATACAGACAGTATGGAGCCAATAGTCATAACTTAACTACAAAAATGATACACATACAAATAGCATATTCATAACCAACAAACCATAACCTGATCCTAGACACCTTATATGACCCCCCGCCCCATAAGATTTGGTGTCATTACAGAACCTTGGTTGCAGCATGATGTATATGGTCCCATATTATGTCAACAACATCACAACATGTCATTCCAAAGACTATGCAAACCTGAGCAGAAAGGTTAGTAAATCATTAATATTTCTGTACGATTGAGATTGGAAAGGTCACTCTCAGTGATATCCATTATATGACATAGGAATATTATGTGGCAGGATTTACTGAATGTGACTGACTGATACAGAAATAGCAGGGGCATCACCCAATTTGGCTTATAACTTCAGATACAGGCATCCAAAGTAACATTGTCTGCCTTTGTCATTGTTAACACTTAGGTACATCTATGTATTTTGACTGTGTCGATGGCCCATCGACAAGAGACAAAGGACTGTAAAAGACCTTATGTTCACAGCAAGAGTGTGTGGGTAAGCATGTGAAGAATGGCTATAGGAGTCCGGCAGGTGACCATGTCACCTGATATTGGAACCCATCTTGCATTCTGTACTTGGGGGAGAGGGCTGTCAGCCTCTTGTGGGAAAACTAGGAAACAAAGGATTCCCACCTTATGTAAATCCTATTTCAGGGTCGGGAGTGAGCAAATCAACATCATCAGTTCTCCCCTGGGACCCCACCCAAGACTACAGTGGTCTCCAGCAGAGACTGAACTGGAGAAAGAACTGAAGCCAGGCTGGAAGGGCATCTGGCCTGTGAAGACAATGACATGCAAGATCCCACCCCGAATGGGGGTTTAAAAACCAGTTTCTTGGAGCGAGCAGACTTAGAACAAGGCAGGTAAAACAAGTCAGAAATGCCTTCTAAAAAAATTTGTTTAGCACATACAGGTTACTAAGCTGATTTATTTATTTAACCTGGATTAGAAAATACCATATAGCCACCCCCCACCCCAGTTTTACAATAGCTGATTATTATTAAGTGAGAAGTTGTGCATACCCTCCTCCACACTGAGGGAAGAGGCAAATTTCATCTCCATTCCGGGTTTGTACTCCCAGGGCAGGGGCAGTACCTGGGTGCTCTGGCAAGCCCCTTAAGCTGAGCCTTCCCAGAGTGGATCTCTGCCTCTGTGCTTGGCTGGAAAAGGTTGGGGAGCTTAGCCCAGCAACACCAAGCAAAAGACTAATTGCCAGCCAGGGCCCCTTCTTCGTGGCCTCCAAGTACACCAGGTGACACCTGAGGGAGTGGGGGCGGTCTAACCTGTTACAATCTTTACCAGTGAGTTTACAACACAGTTCAGGCAAACAGTTAAACACATTTCTTTTGGCCATTACAAAAAAAAAAAAAAATACAACTGGATATAAAAGCACATGGTCTACACTCTCAGGCACAGATTAGATAGTGTGCTTAGTAATAAAAGAACAGACTAGGCAGCATCAGCTTTTCTCACCCCCCTGGACACTGCAGTTCTCTGACCCAGATTTAAGGGACAAACCTCTGTCTTGTCTCCTCTGTTGGAGTCTTCAGAGTGTCTGTGTTGCTTGCAGCAGAGGAGAGCAGGAGACAGACCTGCAGGTGCCTACTGTGTTGTGTTATATACCCTCAGTCCATGTGCTTGGAGAGTACAAGTCCAAGCATGTCTTGGAGCATCACTGAATCCCAGACAACGTTGAGCAATTCCCCTGGTAGGGCCTGATGCAGGTGAGTCATTGAATTGTCGCTCCCGTGCTGGACAATGGCTGGTGATTCCGGTTCAGCATCCACTTGGGTGCCGGCAACTAGCTCTCCAGATACCGTGACGAGGGGAAGGTATCTGGGTGCCTCCTAAACCCAGAGCATCTTTTAGTGACAACCATACAACATACATATTATAGAAATGAGAATATGAACTTTTCCCCTCATACCTCATGTAGCATGCTTTGTGATATTGCATATAAAGTAGAAACATTGTCATGTTTCAGCAGATCATAATCTGTCACACCCCTCATTTATATAAATCTAGACCTTGGGGGAGTGTCTAGTAATCCTCATATTCCTCAACCCTTGCAAGCGTAGCACCTTAGAGAGACTAACCAGTTTATTTCAGCATAAGCTTTCGTGAACTATAGCCCACTTCGTCGGATGCATAGAATGGAGCAAACAGAAGTAAGATGCATTTGTACACACAGAAAGCACACACAAGCTGTAAATTACCATACCAATTCTAAGAGGCTATTCAATTTGGATGGGCCATTATCAGCAGGAGGTAAAAAAGCCTTTTGTAGTGAAAATTTACACTGTTTCTTATCAATGTCTGACAGTTGATTAGACTCTGTAAAAGGGACCTACACTGGGAAAATGCAATCAATTAGTATAATGACAAAGCCACTCAAGTCAGGACACACCACTCGATCCATTGTCTACAGCCAAGCTCTAGGATTGGAGCATTTGCTCCAATCCCTCAGAGACAAACACCTACAAAGTCTCTACCAAGCATTCTTAAAACTACAATACCCACCTACTACAGAACAGGCCCAACAAAGAAAAAAAAACCACAGAACACCATTAGCTGTCACCTTCAGCCCCCAATTTAAACCTCTCCAATGCATCAAAGACCGACAACCTATCCTGAAAGATGATCCCTCACTCTCACAGATCTTGGAGACAGACCAGTCCTCGCTTACAGACAGCCCCCCAACCTGAAAAATAAATACTCACCAGCAACCATACATCAAACACACTAAGCCAGGTACCTATCCTTGTAACAAAGCCCAATGTCAACTCTGTCCACATATCCATTCAAATGACATCATCATAGAACCTAATCACATCAGTGGCTCATTCACCTACACATCTTCCAATGTGATATACACCATCATGTACATTGGCCAAACCAGACAGACAGTCTCTACGTAAAAGAATAAATGGACACAAATCTGACATCAGAGTCATAACATTCAAAAATCAGTAGGAGAACACTTCAACCTTCCTGGCCATTCCATTAAAAAGACTTAAAGGTGTTCATTTTAAAAAGAGAGACTCCAAGAAGCTGATGAATTGGAATTAATTTGCAAATTGGACACTATCAACCAAGGATTAAACAGGGACTATGAGTGGCTTTATTATACTAATTGATTACATTTTCCTAGTTTAGACTCTTTTACAGATTCTAATCAACTGTCAGACATAGATAAGAAACAGTGTAAATTTTCACTACAAAAGGTTTTTTTTCCTCCTGCTGTTAATGGCCCATCCAAATTTAACAGCCTCTTAGAATTGGTATGGTATTGCACAACTTGTTTTTGCTTTTGTGTGTATAAATGCATCTTACTTGTGTGTTCCATTCGATGCATCCGATGAAGTGGGCTATAGCCCACGAAAGCTTATGCTGAAATAAACTTGTTAGGTCTCTAAGGTGCCACAAGTATTCCTCGTTTTCTTTATGGATACAGACTAACACGGCTGCTATTCTTTAACTTGCAACTATGGCGTTTGTGCTCAGTTCCTCCTAGCAGCAAGCAGACTCTGGAGCTCCAGCTCCTGGAGCTCACCGGGAGACCTTGATCAGACGGGACCCCTCGTTCTCCAACTCACTGCCTCCGGTGCTGGGCTACGTCCACCAAGCTGCAAAAGAGCAGAGCAATTGGCTCGTAAAGACCTGGGAGAGCAGCTTCCCACCCCCCAACTCCTCAGGGTGCAGAGTTCATGTGGCACTCCAGGTGAGACCACGCAAGCACCCATGGTACCATGAAATTGGGTCCAGGGACTCCCTTATCCCCAGCTCGAGCAGAGCTCTGACAGGCTGACCCCTACCACCTCCAGCCATGTCCCACTCACCAAAATGACCCCTGCCATTGGGCGGTTCTCTGATTGGTCCGCAGACTCCTCTAGGATCCTTCTAGGAGCCCTAACCTATGGAAGAGAAGAAGAAAGTTTTTACTCCAGGTACTTCAGAACTAACAAGAAGATGGGGTGGAGGGGAGGCCGCTCCTGGAGCTCAGACAAGATGCAGGACGATTCTACTGGGTGCCATAACCCTATCCCTGCACGAACAGGTGGGACCTGCCAACCAAACACCCTTCAGGTGCAGTGGAGGTAGAAACATGCACCTGGCACGCAGGAGATGCGCTGTATGGCGAGGACAGACTGCTTCCAGCAGACTGGTTGTGCTTGCCCTGGGGAAAATAGACTGCAATGGTACATGTTAGTTAGTTAGTTACCCTACGGGTGATGGGGGCGATTCACAACAGTTGTCAAGGTAGGAAAATACAACTGGCTCCTCAAAGGCTAGTCCCGCCCCCAACAGATGGCAACGAGCACCCCATGGAGCCTGTGCCAGTCCTCTGGTGTGCATAAGGTGACCCAAGAGAGAGTGTTCTTTGAGGTTCCTCTGGGGTAGAAGCCAGGGTCCAAACCCACCTCTGCCTTCAAACAGTAGTTGGTTCCTTCCTGATGCTATCGGTCAAGCGGGGGCATGCACCCGGGTGACCCCGTTCGCCAGATGGATCTTAATGAGGGCCAAGCCCTTGGCAGGTGCAGTCTCTACCCCAGACAGGGACTCCAGAGAGAGAGAAGAAAGTTGCACAAAACGGAGGCTCTCTCCTCCACACAGGATGAGGACTCAGGGTTGTGCTTCTAAAAAGCACCGGGATCTTCTCAGGAGAAGAGGGCAATACACCGCACTTCTTGACAATACAGCAGTTAGCATATGTATTCGATTACACAAACAGTATGCAGATGGTCTTTATAGTTACCAGTCTGTCATCGCCCGAGTCAATCTAATGGGCGGTTAGATTGAGCACGAGTGAGGAGCTGGGCTCTGTCGGTCGCTATCCGACACTGAGGCTTCGCAGGACCGAACCCAAGTTTCGTGGCAAAGCACCCTGCTCTTCTAGTCCTTTTTCTCTGTTGAAGTCTATGTATTTTGCTGTCATTTATGACCGTTACTCCTTAATGGGTGTCATCTTTTGATGTTAAGACTCCAAAGCACCTCCGAGAGGGCCATCCCGTCCTTTGGATTTAATCAATTGTCGTTAGGGGTGCCAGCCTCTACCTCAGGGTCGTCAATCTGCCTTCCCTCAGTCATGGATGTGCATTGTGGGTTCCCTGGCACCCAAGTGTTAAATTTCTTCACTCCTCTTCCCTTGACCATCTGGCTCCAGCAATGGCTGTGTGATGGGGCTGTTCCTGGTGGGACCCAACTGAGAGTGCCAAGTCAGGACAAACTGCTCCAGGCAGGACAGTTACAGTCCAAAGCTGGGGTTTCTCCACCTCTAAGGCAAACCAAACCAGCCAAACAGAAAAGACTCTGGTTTCGCCCCACTGGCTAGCCACAAGTCACACAAGCAATTCCCTTAGACACTCCAGTTCCTCAGTATCACCACCAGCAGCCACACGTTCTGGGACAAATAGTTATGAAAACCAACACCCCAATAAAAGAAAATGGTTCTCCCCAATTCCAAAGAATCAGGCCCCAGACCCAGGTCAATATACAAATCAAATCTCACCCACAAATCACACTGTTGCCAATCCTTTAAAATCCAAAATCTAAAGGTTTATTCATAAAAGGAAAAAGATAGGTGAGGGTTAGGAATGGTTAAATGAAATCAATTACATGAGGTAATGGCAAAGTTCTTGGTTCAGGCTTGCATCAGTGGTAGAATAAGCTGCAGGTTCAAATGAAAGTCTCTGGAATACATCCACAGCTGGGATGGGTCAGTCTTTTGTTCAGACCTTCCATTTGTAGTAAAATTCCATCCAGAGGTAGAAGCAAGACTGGAGACAAGATGGAGGTGTGGTACCACCCTTTTATATCTTTTCCAGGTGCAGGAATGTTCTTTGTCCTTCGCTGTGGAAACTTACAGCAAAATGGAGTTTGAGTCACTTGGGCAATCCCTGTCCCCTTGCTAAGACACAGGATGTGTCGCCTTCCCTTAATGGGTCCATTGTGTAGCTGATGGTTCTTAATGAACCATCAAACAGGCCAGCCAGAGCTAACAGCAACGTGTCTGGGATATCACGCAAAAGCAAAGCACAAGTTTGAGATACAGACATTATAGAGCCAACATTCATAACTTTTCCTACACAAATGATACACACATACCTATATCAGAATCGGCAAACCATAACCTGGTCTTAGACACCTTTATATGACCCCCTTTACATAAAATTTGGTGCCCCTACAGGATCTTGGTTGCACCAATGATCTATATGATCCCAGATTATTTCAGTAACATGACAAGCTTTCAACACCTTCTCTTTTCCTTAAGCATGCACTCCTCATTCACACAAACAGTCCATAAACCTCTGAAGGTCTCTGTAAAAAAACAGCAGTGTTTGATATTGAGCAAGAAAGGCATAAATTAAACCTCACTCACTATCTTGTCATCAAAACAGTTCACACTGACTTGAGCCTTCAAGATTCCTTTAATCTACTTAACATAGACAATACAGGATCCTATCTTTTGCTCACTAAACCTTAACACAAACACATGACTAGAGGGAAGTTTCTAATGCATATAGGAAACAAGACCCCATCTTTTATAATACAACTTACCCTAAACCAAAGGGTCACCATCATCAGTCATAAGGACTGTTCTGGAATACATTTGGGACATACATTATGACCTTTCATACAAATATAAAATCCTACCTCTACATATGTCTACAAGGGCACCAACTGCTGCATTGACATCACTTTCAGAGGTCGCTGCCCTGCAAATACGTTCACAAGACATCACGCCATGGGGCCGAGACTTCTCTGCAGAGGCATCCTTTGGAGCGGTGGTTCTACAAACAGCAATCCCATCGGCATCCTTATTGAGGGAGCGAATACTGCTGGTCACCCACACTGGAATATACAAGGAGGAAAGAACTGGAGTTGGTACACAGGGACCAGCACTGAAAAGTTCCCCTTCTTGGAATGCTGGTCGTTCTGCACAGAATTGATCCACCCGACCCCTGCTAAGCCCTGTCTCTAAATCACAAGTTTGGCCAAGATCTGAAGCAGAGAGGAATGAGGGCAGCTTGTGAAATACTGAGAGGGGCCATACATCTCTAAGAATTCCAGTTCTGATAAGGTAGGGAAGTTACTCAAAGGGTGTCTGTTTCGATAGAAAAATTCAGAACACACACATTCCCTTTTTGGTTTGTTTTAACACCACAGCACTGCTGCTTGCAGAACCTGTAGAGAAGGGGGCAAAAGTTAAGATCAGCTGATCTTCCTCCCCCTCTCCTCAAACAACTGTTGTATCAGACCTAAAAGACATGGGCAGGGATTATTCACGAGTAGTGAAGGACTGAAATGAAGGGAAGCCCCCCACATCCCCCTGCAACTGCAAAACCAGTTCGTACAACATCCAGCATGTGACATTCCTTCAGAAACATACTGGGGCTGCTTTAATAGGAAGCGGCTCCTGAAAGAAAAAGCCATGACCTCTACAAATGCAAAAGACAACACTGCAAATACTTTTGGGATTCAGTTCTGTACATAGGTGGGGCATGCAGACTCCCAGCTGGAACGGCCTGCTCAGTGCGGGCAGCAAGTTAAAGTTTAACGATCAGTGACAAATCCCTTTGCTGATGCCGAAGAAGTGCAGGCAACCCGCTCCTCCTCCCCTAGTCATGCTAGAAGAAGCTGGTCTGATAAGGCTGAGTAACACCAGAGGAGACATTCCAGCACAAGATCCATGGCTCCATCTGCACACATGGCTCACTTTAACGGCACAGAACCACACAATAACCCTACTGCTCAGCTTCACCTTCCTGAAGGGAAAGAGAACCAGTGGGGAGAGAACTCGGTCAAATCTGGGTCACTATAGCGAACAACAAGGTATGGAAATCCGAGGGGGGGGGGCGGGAAGAGAGCTGTGAACAGGTATGTTACATCCTCTGGACCTGGGGCAGAGTGCCATGGAGCTGTGGTTTTGTTTCTGCAATGTTTTGCTACTTGGTTATCTGCTGAATTCTCCACAGCAAGCCAGGCAGGGACCTACGTCGTCTGCTTTTCACCTGCCTGTCTCAGGGAGGGACTATTGCCCAGCAGTACATGTTCATTCCTGCAGTAACTGGAGGAGCAGGAGAGGCTTTGAGAGATTGCTGGAAGGGGGAGACGTACATGTGTAATTCATAGATTCCAAGGCCAGAGGGGACCATTGTGATCATGTAGTCCAACCTCCCGTATAACATGTTCTAGGACATTCTATAGCCTAATCCTTGTGCTTTTGGAGATTTAAGATTGGACTTTAAAACTTGCCAGGGATGGAGAATCCCTCACAACACTTTGTAATTCACCAGTGGAACAACTTAACTGCACGGTTACAAATTTACACCTTGTTTCCAGGCTGCGTGTGTCTCATTTCAACTTCCAGCCATTGCTAGATTGAAGAGCCCATTGATAAATATTTGGTAGGATGGTGTTATAACTTTGGGCTCCTACATTCCATCTAAGGTACAACAGTACAAAGGTGTTACTGACCCACTGTCCAATATTGAAATTTATGGTTGAGATCTCAGTGGTATACGGTTTGACTCTGAGTAACAGTTTAATGGCTTATTAATAAAATGGTCTGATCTGCTCTGAGACTTGTTTTATTCGAGGCCATTAGCACACTTAAAATTTTTATCGTCACTGATACCTGCAAACTACATACCGCTCCTCCAATTTAACACCACACAAATAGCGTGGGGCCAAAACCCAATCCCCCACTAGAGATGACTGATGACTTCCCATTTCAAAGTAGGTCTACAATGACCTAATTTTAGGTAACACTTTGGGCACAAAGGACAATTCCACAGATCTAGAAAACGCCCAGGCACATAAGGTTGCATTTCTAAGACTTGTAGGCCTCAGCAACAGGAATGGAGCATTGGAGTTCCTGGTTCCCAGACCTGCATTTGAATTAACAGGCCATGCCAGCAGACGGAGCCCTGGCCTACAGCCTACGAACATAGGTCGCTGTAATGATGTTGCTCAGGGGTGTAGAAAACCCACACACAGAGCAATGAAGTTAGCGCCGTCTATACCGGGAGGTTAGTCAGGCTTTGTCAATGCGAGGACTTCCCCTGTTGACATAGCAACCGCCTGTCAGGGAGGTGGTGGATCTGTGCCAACGGGAGCAGCTCTCCCCTGGCGGTAGGTTGCCTCTCCACCAAGTGCTATGGCGCCACAGCTGCAAGTGTAGACAAGCGCCGAAACAAAGCAGCACTCTGTCCGCAGTCGGAGTACGGCCTACACCCTGGGGCTGGTGGGAGCAGAGCCTTTCAGTCAGGGTAAGTGCTTTCAGCTGTAGCCCATAGAGGCCATTTCCACACCGCTCCACTGGCTACAGAAACCCAATGGAGAGAGTGGGGAGAACCGTTCCCCAGCTCCCTCGGGAAGGCGACACGACATTCCCCCTGGCGGACCCTGGCTAGTGTCTGCTGTTCGTTCGGCATGCAGCACTGCCACCCTGTGGCCAAAACGAGCCCTGCCGTGAATTACACTCCCAAAAAATGCCATCTCGTTACAGGAAACGCTTGACAATGTGTGTCTCAGTCAGATAAGGTTTGCCGAAAGAGGACAGCCACACTTGGAAGTGTGGCAGCTCTGTGCCGCTATAGCTTTGTGTGTACACACTCACTACAGCGACGTGAGTGACTCTCTTGTTGCTGCAGTTAATCCGCCTGCCCAAGACGAGGTTGCTACGTCCATGAAGAAAAATTCTTCCTTTGACCTAGTGCTGCCTACAGCAGGGGTCAGATCATCATAGGGCTCTCTGGGCTACTCTACACTACCTCACGGGTACAACAAACAAATCAACACCTCTACGAAAGTCTGCAATAAAGTCTTTTCAAATGCTTACCTAAAGAGACCTGCTCACATAGGCAGAGGGGAGACATTGCTCAGAGATCTGCTAATCAAGACAGTCTTGGTCTGGGTCAGAATTCATATTTAAAAGCCAAGAAGGGAGCAAGCACCTTCCAGGTGATGCTCCTAATTGTGAGGTGGCTCAGTTACTTGGCAGTAACTCGGCTAAAGTCCCAGGGCGCTGGAGGTAAAACCAGGGTCCAGATCACTTCCCCATTAATATGGCTTCTCTTACAAAGGCATGTCATGGCACAAGAAACACCTTTCAACAGTCTTTGGACATAAACTTGCTATGCTTGCCAGCCACCAGCCATATTGAACCCGCGTTGTCCAAAAGGAATTTGTCCAGGAATTCTGCCTTCCGAAATCCCATCCCCCATACACACTTCCTGGCCAATCTGTTTTTATATTGCTGCACCTTACGTAATAGTTGCCATATCTCATCTCCAAAATGAGTGCTCTTCAGAGATGGTGACTTCACAGTCTTGGGCTTAAGCTTGCAACACCATGTAATCCTTCAGGATGAAAGCACCAAGACAACCATTGGTAGGAAATTGTGTCTGGTGCCAAAAAGTTACTCCATAATTATTAGCCTCGAGAGAGAAACAAAACTGATTTTAACCCTGATCTAAGGAACAAATGCCATATGATCAGGACCATTTGCATCAAACGACTATTACACATTCAGCTCCGTGACTTCCCAAACCTCATGAATAAAGAGAAGCAGAAGAGGAAGAAGAAGAAGTGATACTATTTTCAATTTGCTGGGTACACAATGGAAAATAGAAAATAAGCAATCAGGGGATTTTGACTGGAGTTTAAATAGGTTGCAATGTACAGCAGACTTTTGTTCCCCATAGAGCAGGTTAGTAAATGAAGAGATACAGCAGTTTCTACTCCTGATGTAGTGATAATTTCTTGTTGCTCAGGGGCTGACGGGCAGGGAAATTAAGCAGCTACATCACAGGCATGGAACATGAAGACAAAAGTGAGAGTCTACAGAACCTGAAGAAGTTTCATGTTTCAGAAGAATACGGCTTTGTTCTCCCAGACCCACTGGTAAGAGTTTGAGTATTACAGTGCAAAGTTAAAATTTTACGCAGCACATTTGCCTGATCTGCTAAACCAATTATATTGCAATAGAAGATAGTTGCTCTAAATAACTGCTGCTTACTAATTAGCAATTATTGCAATTTTATATGCTTTGTGTAATACACTATTGTTTGTTGTAAGGAATGGTGTGTGTAAAACATTTACTACTATAAACAAGCATAACTTAATTCATTTGTATTAATATGTATATTTTAGTAATTCAGACAGACATTTAAGGCTTCAGAGTGACTTTCCTGAGAGCTTGCATACAAAGTCATAGTGTGAAGTACTGGAAACAGCTCCAACATGGCTTGAGCTCTTTTTGCTCAGAATATCTCCAGGTTTAATCAATGGGTTTTGCGGTCTGAGACAGTCCAGTTTTGAAGTTCAGAAATTGAATAGAGTCTGTAGCTATGGTCAGGTGTGAATCTATATCACTCCAAGAGTCCTAGACCATTGCGATATCAGAAGTAACAACAAAATTGCCTTCCTTACTCTTCAACTACTTTGCACACAGCAATTTCATTATTGTACAAGGGAGACTGCATTGATGGTGGATTTCTTGGTCCAGCTGCCAAATCCATGCGACAAATATCCCAAATCCACAGAGCCCCTCATCGCAGCAGCATCCCCAACCCCATCCACCACCTCTGCAACATTACAACCAGTATGTGCAGTAACCCCCCACATCACTCAAGAATGTGGGAGTCAGTGTGAAGTGATGGAAACCACCTCAAGCTCTTTAGAATGGAACCAGGTTCCAGCATTACCGTGATTCACCATCTGTTTAAACATTCACTAAAACATGGTTGAGAACTTTAAAAACCCATCTAAATACACCTGACTTTCACATTATACCTCAAACCAGTATCTGAAAGCCTGCCCGGTCAGCAAATTAAACCCATCTATCAGCTACATACTTTCAGTTCATCTAAGAGACTCAGTGGATGAATTAAATATTCTATGAAACCTCAAATGATTTAGGTATCTGCTACCCTAAATGTCTCGTTTTCAAAATGCACCTTTGACTTCAGTGGGGCCTAAGCATTTCATGTTTCTTGGTCCCTTCTGGTCTTAAACTCTAAGCTATTAGATCATCTCACCAGAGTGTCTGCATATCACAGGCCATTATTTTTTAGCCAGATAACCCTATATTAACCCAAAAACTTTAGTCAGGCCAAAGTATTTCGGTCCTCAGGAGACTAAACTGTGGACCCCAGAGAGAATGGGAGAGGCCAAGGTACCACTATTGTCTGAGGACATGCAATGGTAGGGAATTGATTAGATATGCCCAGATAATCAGAGGAAGTGACCTGCACACGCACACACTGCAGAGAGGTTTTTTTACTTTCAGAGGTCCCCGACAATCTGACCTGGAGAAAAATTCCTTCCTGACCCCCAAATTGGGTGGGGGGAGGGAAATCAGTTGGGCCTCGCTCAGATGCTCAGGGTCTATCAGCCCCTATCTGGAAAGAGTTCTCTGTACCACTTCAGACCACCCATCCCCCCGTCCAGCTAATCTCAGATGCCTCACAGAAAGAAGAAACCCCCCAGCATAAATCTGGCCAACTGTCGTGAATGGGTGGGTGTTTCTTCTTGACCCCTGCAGGGAACCAGCTGAACCCAGAAATTTGAGATTAGATTATGATCACTGGCTTTAAGCATTATGAACCCATTGATGGCAAGGCAGGCGATCCTGTTCTCCCCATAGCCCATGCAGAAACAAGATGTAGGAATCCACCTGTTCATTCCCAGCCTGACCCCCTGCACACAGATGCTTTACTCCAGCTGCTGGGAGAAATTACAACTTCAACTTCCTGCCACTGAGTCTTGTTATGCCTTTGTCAGAGAGGCTGAAAAGCCCCTGCTATCACACTGGTGATCCTGTGTAGAGATACCTTCTCTGTGATAAACTACAAGTAATCAAGTGAGAGGAGACTTGAGCTCCTTAAGCCTCATTGCAGGGCTGGTTTTCCAGCCCCAAAGTAAATCAGACTGTCATGATACTCTATAAATATGTTCACATGGTCATAGCAGGCCAGATTTTGATTTCGCTCCACAGAAAGTTAGTAGCTACAGCATAAAATCAGGAGGCGGCCCAACATCTTGCACAAACTTAGATGCGGCCTTGGAATCTAGCCGCATCTAAGGGGAGATCTATCTATCTAGATTATGTAATTTGTGTACATTGACATTTTACAATCATCATGACAGTTAATAACTATTAAAACAATCCAGTCTAAGAGAAATTACTGACATGGACTGAAATTTGACTTAATGTACCTATAGCGAATACATGTTGTACCTCAGAGCATCCCTAGATACTTATTGTGATTGTACAGTGAAGTTTCTATAAGACCAAAACACCCAGCAAGCAGAGCAGAAACTTGGAAAGCTCACGAGCGACATAATTGTCAGTAATAGTTTGAAGTATTTCATCATAGGCTATACGAGAAATATAATTAACCGGTTTTATTTTCCAACGCAATACCATCTTTGTTCTCTCTGAAAATGATACAGGCACAAATCAAAAGGAAGTGCAAGCCACTGACAAAAAGGTTTTCATCATGTCAGAGAGGGGGAAAAAAGCCACCAAACTCTTTTTCCTAAAATTATATAAAGGAGCACAAATAGGGCAAAAAAAATCAGAAGAAATAGTGCCTTGCTGTAGTATGACATCAGGCCAAATTTTGGGCTCCAAAGACATACAGTGAGAGCAATAGATGCAAGTCTTCCTGTTTAAGCCTCAGATCTATGCACAGAGCATGCTAAAAAGCACCATGAGACCAGGGTAGTTTGAAAATGGGAGTTTCCCCATCACTGAGTGAGTAAACCCACAACGTTCCTGTCTCGCACGATACTTACGTAGTGTCTGAGTTATCCCAAATTAGATGCATCTTTCAAGCATGATCGATTATTCTGTCTGTTCTCATTACTCTGGCCAAACCAAATTGCGCATGCCCAGGGATCATGGTTGTACAAGCAAATGTGGTCTGCCACGTGATTAAACGGAATTTTGAATTGTGTAAAACAAAAATTTCCCAACAGAGTAACACCCGCCCCCCCCAGACTGACAGTTCTTCACCATTAGCTGAAGGGGGAAGAGGCTGCAGAGACAGAATCTTCTAACTGTATTTCAAACCATTCTGTTATTCCCTGCTTCCCACAACATGCCCCTTTAAATGTCCCCCCGCTGGGCTCCAAGGTGATATGCTGGAGCTCAGGATTAGTGGCAAGACACGAACATGCCCCTGCACTGCAATTACCAACCCCGGCTGGCCCAGGCTAGCCGACTCGGGCTCAGACTGCGAGGCTATTTAATTGCAGGGTAGATGTTTGGGCTCAGGCTGACTCTAGGATCCGCAAGGTGGGAGGATATCAGAGCTTGGGCTAAGTCCGAACGTGTCTACTGCAATTCAACAGCCCCTAGACATGTTGGCTGGCCCGTGCCAGCTGTCTTCGGCTTGGGCTACTGGCAGTGTAGACATAGCAGAGCTTTGCTGTAGCAAAGACAGGTCAGGAAGAACTAGCTGCCCAGCCAATATTCAGGCCCTAGGCCACACAAAGGACTTTCCAGTTCTTCCCTTGGCAACAGAACGAGCGGCACTCCCAGATTGTGACCAGGTCTGTTCAGCCCCCACAACTGGGGCCAGATTTTCAGCAGTGCTCTGCACCCAATGGGTATCTAGAACGCCAAGCTCTTGGGAAAACCCAGCCTGCAGCTGAACTCGCCGGTCTCCCGTTCCTGGGAGGAGTCGGGGGGAGTTCTGTACTCATGTGAGACCCGCTTTGCAGGATTCTGCTTGGCTCAGGCCCAGAAGGGAGCCGGGTCGCAGCAGGGAAAACGTTCTGTCGTTAAAAGAAACGTCCTAATTTAGATTTCTTTCACACAGACGGAACTGCCAGATTACTACGCTCCCTGGATGAATGTGGCAGCCAACCTGCCCCACCTGATAGCGGGACATCAGCTCCGCCGAGAAGTAGCAAAGGTTCGGTAGCTAGCTAAGCAGCGCTGCACGCAACAGGTTCATGTATAAACTCTTCCCCCGGGCTGCACTAACGCCTTTTCCCCTTGCAGATGCCGCTGCTCAGCACACAGTACCTGCGAGGACACCGGCAGCTGCGCCTGGCTCACCTGGCTCTTGGCTTCATCACCATGGGATACGTATGGCAAGAAGGCGGCAGACAGACAGTGAAGGTCAGCACCTCTATCACCCTCTGCTGTTCTATGGCCTGATCCTCCGGCATCAGCGATGCCAACACCCAGTCACTGGCTTGGCTCCCATTTCCCTAGGGCGGGTCAGAGACTGAGGAGCACGTGCTGGGGAATGTTACTAGCTGACCGACCTGTACGTCATGCAGGGCTCAGTAACAGCTCCACTCTCCTCCCCTGGGCTGCATGAAGGGCAACACCAGAAAGCCCAGCTAGCCACCCGTCCCTGAAGACACAAACTGTCATGCTTTTTGCTGCCGCTTAAGCCTGGCTGTCAGTATAAAGCAGTGGATGAAAGGCAGGGACTGACAGGGCCCTGGGTCCCCCACTCGGCAGTGGTCTGCAACATTGCCTTTGTTAGGAGCAGAGTTTCCATCCCACCCTGGTGAATCTCCCCAGGTGCCCCTGTTTCGCTGCCTTCTGCTGTCATGGTAACACTCTTGTTTGACCTAGATCCTCCCCAGAGGTCTTGCGGTGCCTTACTGCACGATCTCCGAGCTCCTCGACCTGCCGCCCATCCTCGTCTACGCAGACTGTGTTTTGGCAAACTGGAAGAAGAGAGACCCCTGCGGGTATGTAGAGCTCCAGGATGACCCCGGTCAGATGCCACAGCCCTTGTGTACAGTAGTGACACCACCACACCCTGCGCCTGTTGGGTGTGTAGACACACAGCTCTCACCCTGTAGGTCATGCCCAGATCGGCTCACCTGAGGCCATATACACGTATTACAGTGACTCCAGGCAGGGCAGTCACAGGTGCTGTCCTGACACATTCACCTGCTGGTGCCACATTAACTAACGGATCAGCTACCAACTGCTTAGACACAGTGTCTCGCGCTGTGCGACCCCAAGCAGGGGCTGCTCTCTTCAGCCCAGAGAGAAGGTAAATTCCCACGCTGAGCCACATCTGTGACTGGGTGCTGGACACCCCGGGGTCTATGCAGCCCCAGTTGGGGTTGTGACCCCTTCCTGTTGAACCCTGGAAACCTGTGTCATGGCCCCTCACCAGTACTGAGTTGTTCCCACTTAGCAGGGAGGAGGAGGAGGAGGAGGAGGGATTTTAAAGTTGCTTTTCTTTTTTCTTCCTTAATGGCTGCTCTGCCCTGTGCCTGGAGCCCCCTGAACATTGAGTAAGTAGATCGTGTTTGTCTTGGAGAATGACAGGATTGTCGAGCCCTGGGCCAGTGACCCAAGGGCACAAATTCCCACCTCACAGACACAGACCCGGCATACTCAAAATAGCACATAGCCAGCCAGTGGGAAGGGCTAGCCACCCCGAGTACACGCCTAGCCCCTTGCACAGGTCCGTACTCTGGTACAACTTCCCCCACCCCCAAGCTATGTTTTATTCTTCGCATCCTAACATCGATCAGGCTAGTGCAGGTACCTCCATGAGCCGGAATCACGCCTCCAGCTAGAAGTGCAGACACACCCAAAAGGGCCTGGGGAGAGCAAGGAAAGGAAAAGGCAGCTTGGTCTTATGGCTACAGAAGCATCCCCGACCCCAAACGGGTCAGGGGATCTTCACCTCGGTATTTCAGATTTTCCATTATAAAACCGGGATAAAACTGACTTTGGGGGGAGGGAAATGGGGAGGCAGGGATTGATTAGTTTATGCTCATGGAGTGACTTGTATGAAAAAGAATACCAGTGTAGTATACACAGATATGGGAAAGGAACAAACCCTTCACTTCTGCAGGGGAGTTTAGTGCATGTGCAAAACATGTGCACGCATCACCTTACACAACTGATTTCAGAGCCATTCCTGTACATCAGCCCCAGTGGGTGTTACGGGGCCTCACTCCAGTTTGCAAAGGGTTTGGCTTCTCTACATGCATCTTTCCTCGGAGGAGCCGGCAGCCTAGCTGCACACAGAAGCAACTGCATGTTTCTCTTTGGATTCCACAGTAGCTTTGGGTTCATGAGATTTTTACATTGCACAGTTCTTCTTGGACGCACACTTTCTCAGCATCAGCTACATATGGTCACTACAATGAGGTCATTTGACTGACTTAGCCCCAGGGAATGTACAGTATCAGTCTTCCCTTAGGAATCTGGACACCCTGTTTTCATTCCCTGGAGGGGACAGCAGCAAAGGGTTCTTCCTAGTCTCTCTCCTCGTTGAAGCAGCAGCTGCAGCTGGAATCAAGGTACAGAGTCTGGTTGTGGGCAAACAAGCCTCCCACCCCCCGCCAAGTGCTGCTTACACTATCCATTTCGTTTACCTCACGGGGATGTAGCCTTCTGCCCAGTACATTCTATGGCCATTTAAAGTGATCAAACACTCCCAAGTACAAGAGCAGGTTTTGCCATCATCCATCTAAACCCTGGTGTGGTAGAAGTCGCTTTGCACCCTTCACCCAGCAGAGCCGGAGACTGTTTTTTTCTTTAGTTTCCCTACAGATGGGAGCCCGCCCCATCATAAACAAGAGCAAATGGCCCCAAATCTCAGTCTGTTAGCTGTGTTATTTTCCACCCACCCCTGCTGTTGCTCACTACTGGAGTAGTCTCAGCATCTCTCTGCAAAGCTCTGGAGAAGGGGTTTGGACACCATTCCTTCAAGAGGGTGGCATTCTTTATGACCCCACTGTAAGTGAACCCCTGCCAAGGAGCCACTGGGGCTAGGAGCCCAGCTTCATTCCCTGCCAAGCCCAGAGATAGTTCCTGGTGGAGACCCCTGTTCACCACAGCTGGGAGCGACCTGGACCTCTGCAGTCTCTTTCCTCAAAGTCTGACCTGTATGTTCTGGATAACAAGAGTGTTTTTCCTCTCTTCCCTCTAAGGCAATCCCCACCATTGTCAAGGCCATATTGCACCATGACCATTGCTCCTTAGAAACGGCACTGCAGGATGTGGCCTGGTCTATCTGCAATATGCATGAAGCTTTCAAACGAATTCACGGTAAGTGCTTAGATGGGAGAGCTGCACGTGCGAATTCTGACCAAACACACCACAACAAAATTTACATTAATGCAACAATCATTCCCTACTTTACTACTTCCCGGTAGAGACACCCCCCCACCCACAACAGTCTGTAGCTGGGAGTAAAACATTCAGGCTCCCCGAGTCTGTTGAAGAGTCTCCTTTGTGGTCAGATAGGCAATTACAAGGAGGGTACCATGGTTTCCAGGGATGTACTGAGTTTGGTGCCGGTTGAGGAAGCTCCTGCATCCTTCCCACATGTCCAAGACTGGGCATCCACACAAGTTCTTTCAGCCAAATAACTAAATTTCCAGTCCCTAAAAAGGCACCCCAGTCAGTGCTCTGCTGAAATGAGAGGCACTTCATTTTAGACCTGTCTCAGCGCATACCCGCTTTAGTGCGTAGGCCAGTTGGCCTGCACGTGAGCGGGATCACGGAGACAAGAAACAGACAGCAGCATCGTTACACACAAAACACGAGCGGGGGACAAAGTTCAGAACTGGATCCACATCACTAAATTCTGCACACGAGTTACCATCCCCGGTGCTGAAGCCATAGCACGACGCCGGGTCTGGGAATTCTCAGGCTAGCCCCTTTGGCTCACTAAATGAAGCGAACTGCAAGTACCGCTAACCACCAATAGCATTACGTCACTCAAGTTGCCCAAGTATTTGGGGGAAGGGATGCCTGTAAACCACTGCCTGTGCATGGCTGGCACAGAGCCCTGCTGGGCAGGAGGGGAGGTTTGCTGCATGGCACCCCAGAGCAATGCACCAGCCCTCTATGCCAGCAACAGAACCAGTTCCCAGTGGGCTGCCAGGAATTGTACTTTGTCCAGCAAAGAGGCCAAGTAAGGAAGGGGCCCCCCTGAATGTGATCACTCAAGCGTGTGCAGTGTGGGGCTCAGGAGTAATGGATACTGTTCTACTATGTCAAATCTGCCTAATCAGGAAAGGGCATCTGGAATCTCCCCAAGCCAAATAATATCCAACATAGCACTCCACATTGCTTATGGCTCTAATGCCCTCATTAACCTGACGGGCCGTTCTCTCTCTCTCCACAGACTGTGTCAATCCAGGAGAATTTTTCGGATCCCTTCGCATCCACCTCTCAGGGTACGTACCTTCTCTGGGTCACTCTCTCATTAGGAAGAGGAGAGTCACTAAACTGCATCAGACCAATCACCTGCCTCCCACAGGGACCAGCCCCAGATGGTGTAAGAAAACATCAATTACCCCATAACCTGCCTACTACAGAGAACATTCTTCCCAGCCCGCTCAGTTAGGGGCTGATCCTGCCCCAGAGCAGGTGGTTTGTCATTTCCAATTAGGTGTAAGGAGGGAGACTGTACCACTTGATGTAGGTACAATGGGAAAAACACAGCTATTACCAAGTGATAATATTCACTCCAGCATTTTATAAATGCACACCAAGTTCTCACCCCCCCAGCAGGAGCAGGTATTGATCCTCTGCTTCCCCCTTCCCAAGGCTGCTGACATCAGCTCTGTTTCCCTTCCCTCTTTTCTCGTCTATGTCTCACCCTCACCGGTGAGCAGTGGCCACTTTACAAAAAGCTGGACCAGTGAGCTGAAACGTAGGGCGACCAGATGTGCCAATATTAGGGGCTTTGTTTTATATAGGATCTGGTTCCCATGCACACACACCCTGTTTTCACACACTTGCTATCTGGTCACCCAACCATAATGTTACTTGAGAAACTTAGTTCTTTCCGAAACACGTGATGGACAAAGTTCCCAGCCCAATCCTACGGGCACTGCCTGGAAGTCTTCATCAAAGAGTTCCCTTCCTGCAGGGAACACAGAGGCCTCTCTCTCCCCCTCGTTATCCCTGAGTGGTGCTAAGGTCACTCAGTTGAGTTAACAGACCACAGATCTTGCAGTGGGCTGCTTTACTGCAAGAAGCGCGGTTTCCAGGACCAATTGTCAGACCAGAAGTTACCTGTGCCGCACGTCAGTAGCGTCCATCACCATGGCGGGTCAAACCACAGACACCCAACAGGCAGTTAAGCACATTCAGAGCAGGAGAGACCACGCAATTGCTTCTCGCCTCATGTTTTTGGAACTAGCTGGAAGGACAATTTCCTGATGCCGGAGGGGCTGGTGTACGAGGGGGTGTGGGACAGCCCCAGGCAGTTCTTCGGCGGCAGCGCAGCCCAGAGCTCAACATTACAGTGCTTTGACGTCCTGCTAGGAATCCAGCACAGCACGGCACAGGGTAAGTGGAAATCGCAGTGGTTGCAAGCTGTGGTTATTCTGGGACTAGTACACAAGCCCTTCGCCAAGAGATTCTGCAGCAGCCACTAGAAAATTATTCAGCAGGTTAGTCCAGGAGACTCCTGCCAGATATGCGTGGGCAAGAGAGCGGGGTCTCCCCAGAACAGAACAAAACCAAACCTCACGTGGGCCAGAGCCAGAAAACACTGGGGGGCCACCAGTGTCAGCTTGGCAACATATTACAAACCCTGCATGCGCATCCGCTGCCCCACATCACTCAGAAGGGTAGAACGCTATCCACACCCGTGGCTTCTCTAGCTTTCAGAGGGAATCCATCCTCCAGCAATAGAGCAGTCCCTTCCAGAGGCCCAGGGCGCTGGAGTTGAGAGAGAGAATCAGTCACCCGGCAGCCAACGATTTACATGCATTTCAGTCGCATACTCCGAGGAGTGAGACGGGTCACGCAGCGGGGCAGCAGCGTGGGGCTGAGCTGGGTAACACCCACCCCCGCTTTGGCCCAGCTTCTTTTCTTTAGTGGGGGATGGTGCCGAGCTCTCACTTCCGGCATTTCCCACACCAATGCCCTTGCTTTGCCCTTGCAGGGTTCTCAGTGGAGTACCTCAACTGCATGAGGGATTATATGCCAGCGGCTCACAGGGCCTTCATTCAGACCCTAGCTTCTGGCCCATCCCTCCGGCAGTTTGTCCTGGCAAGAGGAGACGCAGGCCTGCAGGCAGCTTTCGACAAGTGCGTGCTGGCGCTGGTGGACCTGCGGAGCTATCACATACAGATCGCCACCAAGTACATCACCATCCCGGCCGGGAGGTGCCGGGCAGAGCAGCAGCAGCTCGGGGTCTGCGTCCACAAGGCCATGTCCATGCTCTCCGAACGGGGAACCGGCGGGACAGGGTTCATGCGCTTTCTCAAAGGCATCAGAGACACCACCCGACAGGCACGGCTCACGGAGCGGGAGGCAACGGTGCAAACGCACTGACCAGCACATGGTGCCGGCACAATTGGAGGGGCCCCTTCATGCCCTGCCCCCTCCTGCTACTGCCAGCCCTGTCTCTGAGATGGGACGGGACTGCCGGGGCATGGGGAAGGATTGGGCCTTCTTCTCCTCATTCCCGGGAGCAGGAAAGCAGCACCCAGCCTGATCTGTGGACCACTGCAGATGGTGCATGGAGGCAGCATCCCCTGAAACTACAAGGGACTAGCTGGTGCCCCTGGCCCATTGCACGGTGACCGTGCACACTGCACCACGTGGGTAAGGACAGCCCAGCCAGTAGAGCCAGCCAATCCGCTGCTTTCTCTCCTCTCGTCTTGGTATCTATCATGTAAAGCTACACACTGGGGAGCAGCAGGGAAGTGAAGTGCTCTGTACCTTGGTCTTGCATCTTGGTAACAGTGCGTGACTCCCAGCTCTAGCTCCCCTGCACTCAAAGGATATTTGCGAATCCCCCAGGGGGAAGTGCAAACAGGCTGCAAAGCCACAGGGGGAAGAAAGGTCTCATGCAATTTGCTACATACTTGGGTCTCTATGGGGCCTCTGGGTACACTGACTTCTAGGGGAGCAGGTTAGTTGCAGGGGTGCAAGATGCCCACAACCCCAGGGGCCTGCAGCTGGCCCACCAGCCTGGAGATGGGTTGGGGATAGGACACAAGATACTAGCTCAGCATAGCTGCCTGGGGACTGAGCCCTGCCAGGAAATTAAAGCTGTCCTTCGGCTCCTGGGTGCCGACTCCTGCTTGCCCTCTCAGGAACAGTGCAAGGTGGACCCAGACCATTCTCTGGGACCCACAGAGAAGCAGGGAGGGGATAGGAAAACCCATTTCCTAGCTATGAAGCTACAGGATGTTTAGAACCTACTGAGGTGGGGGCCAGAAGCGGCCTAGGGCAAGAAGAACTGCCTCCCACATCCCCCATCCCTCAGCCAGAGCTGAGAAACCAACCCTGGGTGGAACAGGAGAGCGAGTGAGCCTGAGGAGGAGATGGAAGCAGCTGAGGCAGCACCGTATGCCAGGGATAGCAGGACAGGAGCCCTGGGAAACAGGCTGACGTTCCCCTGGCAATACTCAACAGCTTCTGCAAACAGGGTCTCTCCCTGGTCCGCCAGGAACCCCAAGCGGAGGCAGCAGGTGCCATGGAGCCTGTTGGGAGCCCGTCAGTTGGGGATGCAGCTGCAACTTAGGAAAAAAAAAAACCTCCAGGGCAACCAAAACCCTGCAACAGCAGGAAGCTGAACATCCCTGTGGGGTTCTGAAAAGCCACCAGCAGCAGCTCTGGCCACTGCTCAGCAGAACCTGGGGAACATCTGGTGTGGGGTTACCGGAAGAGATCAGTGACCTAGCCCCACATCGCCCAGCCGGGCTGCGGATGCTCAGTCCTTCCCCATTTAGCCCCAGTTCAGATTTCAGATCAATGCCCCTGTACACCCTGGGGCTGCGGGGGCAGAGGCGGCTGTCGGCTGGGGTACGAGAAGAGGAAGTCTGACTAATAAGGGTAGGAACCACCACAGGAAATCCCCTCCCACCCACCCAAGCCCCAAGCAAGTGCTGACTCCAGATGGCCTTGTGGCTCAGAGCCACAACCCCTGGGTTCTAATTCCACTTCTACCCCCAACCTCCGGCAGGATCCTGGACAAGCCACATAGGGCCAGATTTTCCAGAGGGCTCAGCACTTGGGGTGTGCACCTGCCCTGAGGCCCCCTTTCCAAGGGCTAAGGGACTCAGTACCCTGTGCTGTGCTAAGAGCCCTGACCATACCCCAGGCTAGTCGTGAAACCACATTCTAAGCCAGAGATGGAAGGGACACTTTCCCTGTTTGCTGTATCCTCTCTCCCCGGAGGATCTTACATGCCGCCGGAGAAGATGATGGGAGGGCTGATGGACTGAGGACTGTGTTGGAATCGCAAGCTGTCACTTTAAGAGTTGGGGGAGCAGAGGGTCTTGGCCATGCTCGCAGGCTAGAGGGTAGGGGCTCCATGGGAAAGTGCCCTCAGTCCATATATGTAAAATGTCTCATTTTGGCCAGAGGCAGAAGGACCTGAATATTCCAACTGGGATAGCCAGCTTCAGGGGTCACAGGGACTTGTCCATAGTTCATCTTGCACACAAGTCAATCCATGGCGGAAGAGAAGCCCAGGAGTCCTGGCTCCCAGTCCTTGGAAACTTGATAGAAATGAGCCCAGTAATGCTGAAAAACTCTAGGAGATCTAAACGTTCCCAGCAGAGAAGCAATGGGGAGAGAGCTGGGCTGAACTGAGAGGGAAGAGCAGGGACTGAGGACCATGAAGGATTTTAAATGTTTTTGCTCTGAGCTTTCACATTCATTCAGTTCGGACAGCTCACCAGCCCTAAAGGGAAGGATGACTATCCAGGGCTACACTTGAGACCGAGAAAACCTTAAAGAGCCCTAGCAAACTCTCATCTGCCTGATCAGAGAGCACTGTCTGCATTAACCACCAGCTGGGCAGGGAGTTTGGTTCATGTATCACTGAGACAATTAGCTTGGAAATCAAGCTAATGACCCTCCCATAAATAGCTATTTGTTATACTCCATTAGCTGGGTGCATGCAGTAGGTACAGATGCATATTACGCTCCAGTGACAAGCATATTAGCAGCATGTAATTTACTAGTGCAAATTAAAATAGTCATTAGTATCTTATGCTCTATTTGGCATTGGCAAAATCATAACATTAGCATACATTTAATCATTAGGAAATTAGCTGGAACCTCAAAGAAATCTTTAATTTCCTAATACAGTTGTGTGTCACTTATTTTATTGCCTGCTGTGTTGTTTCTCTTTTTGTGACAGCAGCTTCAGTTTTGGTTTCCATTAACTTATGTGCTAATAATATCCCTGGCACAGCCAAGGTAAATCAGCAGCACCTTATCCAAGCACCGAGACGAAGATACAGCCTGTGCTTAGCACAGCAGACACTGTTCCCTTTGGGGAGAGAACCAAATACTTTAGCAGCCAGGCAAGCCTGCTGTCAAGAACTGCTTGAAGGGAACTGTGGGCCTTGCTGGAACAGCCACCAACAGGAATCCGCACTGACCGCACTGAATCAGTACCTAGCATCATGGTAATTTCTGGTTTTTCATTCCAGCGCAGTGTCTGAGCTTGATTAAAAAGCTCCTGCAGCAGAGGAAAGGCAGCTTGGGTCAGGAGATGGGGGCACCAGACTAGAATTCAGGAAACCTAGGTTCATGGATTGCAAGGGCATCATCAGAAAGAGCAGCCAGGAGATACAGAAAAGGCAGAGCTGTAGAGCAGACTGCAGGAGCCACATGGGGCAGATTTTCAGGACAAGAGCAGCACAGTGGGCACTGTAAGTGACAAGTGAACATGAACAGAGGGCACAGGGCACTTGGCGTTGGCAATGGGTGGCTTCCGAGAGGAGCGAGGGGCTTTGCACTCCTTTCCCAGGCAGTTCCTGGAGAACTCACACACAGCCCAGACCCGCATGGCAGCGTTCAGAGGAGGGAAGAGGACTCTTGTATCCAAGGCTGGAGCGCAGGGGCATGACTAGGAGAAGGCAGAACAGTTACCTACAATGGAACTTGCTGTTTGCTTTGGGAACATGCCTCAGGATCTTACATCTTGAACGGCTGGACCTTCAGCTGAGGAGACTAACGGGGCAGGCAGGCAGGCCGGGCTGACAGAGCAGGGCCTATTTCCAAAAAGGGAGTCCAGGGTCCTGCAGGACGTCTCCTCTGCAAACCACTGACCCAGCCTGACCTGCGCGGATTACAACGCGATGTGGTCTCCCTGCACTACTCAGAGGTTCAAGCCAAGGGTGTGTGATCCTTTTTATTCAAGGCTGGATCCTTAAACCTCTGTCCGATGACGTAGGATGCAGTACACAAAGGCCTTGCTTAAAGCCATCTAGTGATTCACACTTTACCCCTTCTCTGTCTCCCTCTCTCCTGGCTTCACATCAGCTACCCACATCACAGTGCTAACGCTCAACCAGCAGAAATCATCCCCATGCCTTCTTGACAGGCATGCTCCTACCATTCTACTAGTCCACTCACCATGAACACTTCTCCCCATACTGACCTAGCTAGGATGGCAACACGCATATACAAGGTGCGCCTCTTGATCTACTGGAGACTGCACTGGCTGCAGATCAGAGGAGGTGACTTGCGAGTCACTGCCGGCATCATCTACTGGCCTTCTTGCTACAGCACAGGAAATGACAAACACCCTAGTGCAATGGAGACATACAGGTTCATTTTTTGTTACAAAGGCACATAGGACTTTTGCATAAGGTCAATTGGATTTAATCGCAATTAAACCAACCAACCACCCACCCTTAAATTCTGTGGGGTTTTAGAGTAATATTTTTAGTAAGGTTCCCAAGTCACTCTACAGCCCTTTGAAATTCCACAGGAGTATCCAGGAAACATCTTAACACACATGTGAACAGAGAATGAGAACCTTTCTATGGGGCTTTTCCATAAGGGGATGTTGCTCAGATTAGAGTTTGCTCCACACATGGCCTTATCAGCAACCTTTAATCATATTGACTCAGACCCAACGACCATTGGACAGAGAGGAGCCTACGCCCAGCACAAAGGTTCAGTACCTCTGGATTCCAGGGAAAATGCCTCATTTACTCAGCATATTAAAAGTGTGCTTGTTTGATGCTTCCTATGGCAGGGCCAGCACCCCGAGAGAGTGTGAACCTTCTCTGGTGCAGTGAGTTTTACTCTCCCAGACTGAGGCCAAGTTCAGCTGTCTAACTATGGAGATTAATGACGAAAAGGAGGAGAAACTACTGCTTTTTACTTTAAGAAGATTTCATCTTTCTGAAGATTATGGCTTCCTTCTTCCAAATCCTCTGGTAGGGACTCTCTCCATAAGAGACATTTATGTCAAGGGAAATGCAACGCCTTCAAACAGAGGGGTTGGTGGACAGTTTTCTTATTCTAGAGCAATCATTTACTAATGCTTATTTATACACAATTTGTTTTTTGCTTAAATATGTAAACTAAATTAAAGAGAGGACAAGAGTCTAATTCTTAAAACACAATAAAGTGCCAGGAACAAGCTGTGAGGAGAGGGAAAATGAAACCTTCACTTAACACCAGAGAATTGATCTAGTCTTTACAGATTTTTGTGAGTCTAACTACAGGGGAGAGAGCTTTAGAATACAGACTTTCAGCTTTAATCCTTTTTATAAAGTGAAAGCAAAATTATAAATGGCACTCCATAAGCCGAAGCTCACAGGGACGCCGAGAAATCAATTCAAGATTATACAAGTAAAATGTTGAAAAACACGATACAGACAGAGAAGTGGAATATCCAGTTGCTTGTGTTTAACTACACTTATTTAATCACAGTGCCAACCCTACCAAATTCTAACCCTAATTGCTGACAACCCCCCTGGCTTCACCTGCCCACAACCTGGCAGGACTGAGTTCTTAAAGTCATTGTATTTACAGTCACTAGGATGTTAACTGGCATTCCAGTTCCTCCCAAGCTGGAAAATGACCACGTTCCACAGATAGTGAAATGCCAGCACAGCAGGACTGATTGCCTTGTGCACACACAGACAGCACATTAGGAAAGACATGGACAAATTGGAGAGAAAAGCAACAGAAGTGATAAAAGGTTTAGAAAACCTGAGCTAGGAGGAAAGGTTACAAAACTGGCCAGGTTTACATTTGAGAAAAAGGTGGCTGTGGGGAGACAACAGTGACAGTCTTAACATATTTGAAGGGCTGTCAAAGGGGATTGGGGGCGGGGGGATCATCTCTGGGTTCACCAAAGAAAAGGATAAGAACTAATGGACTTAAACTGCATCAAGGGAGATGTAGTTAGAAGGTTATTACTAATATCTAATTTACAAGCGTAGTTAAGCTCCAATGGCAGGGATTGTACAGCTTCCAGATTCTAGAGCTTTTTAAAGAACAGGTTGGACAAACCCCCGTCAGGGCTGGTCTAGCTTTACTTGGTCCTGCCTCAGCACAAGGGGCTGGACTGTTTCTATGAACACCCACTCCCCTTTGGTTCTAGTACTCAGCTCATCCGAGAGCTCCGAAAAGTCCTCCTAGTATCCGCAGTGGTGCCATTTACAGTGATCACCTGACTATGAAATGGTTTTACATGTTCGTGCATAGTTGTACCCAACGCTTGTGAGGTTTATTATGATTCTCATGCTATGCAGTGTTATTAAAATCCCAGTGGTGCGATTACATGGCTAGCTACCCTTCTCCCCATTCTTGGTCCCTCTGACTGCACCCCCTCATATCAGCCTCCAGCTCCTCTCTCTTTCTCCTGTGGTGGAGTTCCATAATTCTCCCCCTTTTAGACTGGGCCCTGAGCGATACACCCTGTACATCAACCATGCTTACCCTGCAGGTCTGACTAGCTATGGCACATGGAGGTCTTCCCTTTGGGAGTCTGAGCCTAGTGGTGATTACAGGGACCAACCTTCTGAAAACCCTAGTATTGTGCATTTTGCAGCCAGAACAAAAAAAAAAAAAAAAAAGTGTTTAGAGCAAAGGGATTTTAGAGAGTCTCTACCTGTCTCTCTCACTATCCCAAAGCAGACCTCACTTTTCTGGGCACATCAATGGGTCCTATGGATCCGTCGGGTTCCACCCAACCCACCACCCTCTCCGACTCCCTCGTTAAAGTGCCACAGCCCTTCTGATCTTTAGGTTTCCAGCCTTTGGCCCTGCTCATCAGACCCTGTTTTGTAAGATGCCTGGAGCCAGGATGTACAGTCTTCAGACTTAATAGTTCAACCATCATCCTTAAGAGCCTTTAAGTGTTTACCAAAGGGTCACTTATCTTGAGCCATTCTGTTTCCTTACTGGCCTCATTACTCCAAGCTGATGGAATCAGAAATATCCCAATAACTAGGTCAACATACACGGTACACCAATTATTACAGAGCAGCTCCAGTTTCCTGACATGCAGCTCTCAGACATGTTACTACACAAGAATCTCTCATTAAAAAAAAAAAAAAAAATCAGCAACAGAAGCTTTGCAGACTAAGTCTGAACAAGTGACCCCATAACAGCTAAAAGAATCAGAAGTCAAATAAAAACCAGGAGATTTCTTAAAATATTGGGTTCTTTTTAAGCCACTCAGCCTTTGAATGCTTGGGTTTGTCAATACTACGTTAGCTGAGGCGTTATTCAGCTAGGACACATTCATCTCAGTGCAGGGATTACTGCCTGCTTAGGTCTGTTTTGTCTGCATCTCCTGGAGAACGCCTGTTCCAGAGCCAAGCTACAATATGCTGCTATGGTAATGTAATCATAATCATTAGGTCTAAAATCACCAACCAAGTAGCACCCTTGGTGTGTGCATCTCTGCTGGGGAAGGAGTTATTCTCCCGGCAGGGACTGTGCTTGTTTCTGTTTGGAAAGTGCTCAGCAATACCAGAAAACAATTCCATTCTTTTAAGCCAGATCCTCTGCCCCATCTGCTCATTGCTGGCCACTAAACGTCACAAAAGGACTTTCAGCAGCAGCTCATCTTCTCCCACTTTTGGCACATAGAAGATAAAGTAAAAGTTTCACACTCATCCCCAGGTGTTTACACATCCTGAATGTCTTTTGCGCCCACACACACAGGATTCTGCAGGGAGCTCAGTTGAGCAAAGTGGTAATTTTCAGAAGCTGGCTAACCTCAGCTCAGCAGTGCAGCCAGATTGCAGTTCCCAATAAATCCTTGCTCCCAGGAGAGGAGAGAGAAACCTATGAAAATGACTCCATTTGTGCTTAAAAAAAAAAAAGAAAGTCTCACTTCTAAATTTAATGGAGATGGAAAGGACTGACATTAGGGCTATTTTAGGATTCCCTATACTCCCCCACTGGCGCCATGGGGAACACCCCTCCCTGCATGTTGGGCATCTCCACAACACACTCCCTACTTTGCATCTGCGAGTTTTACATACCAACCACCATCCTTGAATAAAAGGGGAAAGCAGCAAATTTAAACTGATTGCAAGTCAGCGAGTACCACGCTGTCTGGGTGCCCCCTGCAAGGAAAAGGGACATGCCTTATAATCCAGGGAGAGCAGAAGTAACAGGAGCAACCTCAGGAAACGAACTGCAAATCACTGGGATCAGCAGAGGCAAAGGGGTGAGAGGACAAGCAATGTGTTTCACATCAGTTATCAGTGGGTCATTAAAGTGACATTTTTAGAAGCAGGGAAAAACTCCATTAAACCATTGTCCTGTCAGATCCCAGACAATTAAACAGCCACTTGGCTTTTATATTTTATCTGGGATCAATATAAACTATGTGGGCCTGAAGGGAGTTATTCTTCCTGAAAATCAGTGGATACAAAATACAGTGAAAGGATCAGATTCTCCAGTTGAAGAAAAGCAGCTTTATTTTTTTCCTCCAGAAATAGGACACCGTCCCCCCACCTCACTGCTCTTTTTAAGTACCACAACATTTAACAAAAAGAACGAACGAACACAGGCTAATAATTAGCCAGATATTGCCTGGTGAGGCACTGTGCAAGCATCCAGCACAATTCCTCAGATACAGGAGGCGGGGGTGGGGGAATCGAGGTGTTAGTCCAGTCCTGGAGAACTGGAACATGCAGCTCTACCACTCATGCCCAACAATCCTACCCTGCTACGCCAGCCACACCACACACCATAGCATCCACCACTACACCAATCAAAATTAGGGGTCCATGGGGAGATCTAGCCAATGACTAATTGTGCCTGTTCCTAACAGAGACTTGTTTAATGATTTAAGGCCTGTTGTCTGTTCTAGAGTGAACTCCCTGCTCCCTATGGGCCATGGATGGAGATTGCCAACAACCTACCTCACCTGATTCAGAGCCATCAGCTCCGTTCACAAGTTTACAAGGTGCCTATTTAATCCTCTGCTTGAATTTTAGATTCTTGGGGATTAACCTCAAGTTAATGTTGGTGCCAGTAACCTCTGCACCTGCAGAGCTAGGGCCTCATCTTCAAACAAAGCTACGCACAAAAATTTAGGGAAAAAAAACAAACACACAGAAATCCTGATGTCTAGAGATTAAAAAACCAAAAGGGGAGAAAAAGTAAAAAACCCAGAACCAAAAGAGTTTCTTCTATACAGCGTGTAATATGGAGAGAATTCCTTCAGGGGTTACTAGAGGAAAAGCACAAAGATGGGCCAGAACTTATTTCAGCTAGAAAGTAAATAGATTGTGGAGTTAAACATGAAACTTTTCCAGATTCCTGCATTTAGAGCTTTGCTATAGCACCTTTAATCTCAAATTAGCAAAATCAAGGATTTTTTTTTTTTTTTTTTTTTTTAAAGACCAGATGTGAAAGGGAAGAACACCTTTCTGCAAAGGTTTTTAACACAATGGCGCTCACCCGAGGCTTCTCAGGTCTTCCAGGGGTACATCAAACTTCTCTAGGATATTTGCCTAGTTTAGCAACAGGGCTACATAAAAGCACTAGTACAGTCAGTACAAATTAAAATTTCAGACAATGACTTGTTTATACATTGCATAATATAGAGAGTACAATATTTATATTCCAGTTGGTTTATTTTGTAACTATATGGTAAAACTGAGAACATAAGCAAGTTCAATAATAGTGCGCTGTGACACTTTTGTATTTTTATATCCGATTTTGTAAGCAAGTAGATTTTAAGTGAGGTGAAACTGGGGATACACAAGAGAAACCAGACTCATGAAAGGGGTACAGTTGTCTGGAAAGGTGTAGAGGCACTGCTCCAAAGAGACCAGGAGTTTACTTTAGAGTAGTGCTACAAATGAGAAGTCCCATCAGTGTAATAAACCCTATTCTAGGGCAGAAAGAAGAGAAGGCGAAGCAGAGAAACCACTTGTGTTGAAGATGGCAAGGATAGGTCACAGATGTGACGGAGCACAGGGATGGGCATCAGGATGCCTGGATCCTGCTCAGAGTTCAGACTTCAACTTGTTTTGTGATGCAGGGCAAATTACTTTGTTTTGGTGGCTCAATTTACGGGAGGAGACTCTCTCCTCAGGGCACTGGGAGTTGGCCAGGTGCACGGAGGTCTTTGGTGGGGTTAATGATGCCTTATTCACAAGTTTCTCGTTGGCAGATGCCCCAGCTGAGCAGTCAGGATCTCAAAGGGCACCGAGAGCTGCACTTGGCCCACCTGGCGCTCAGCTTCATCACGATGGGATTTGTCTGGCAGGAAGGCGAGGAGGAGACCGTCAAGGTAAAAGCTGCACCAAGCAGGTGATTTAGTCTTTTCAGATAAATGCTGCCAGAAGAGGCAGCAGAATGGCCCCCCCTTGGGTAAAACATTTATACCTGCAGGGGGCTGGAGAGTTCATGCCGAGCTGGGACCTGCTTGCCCTATTGCCGGGTACAAAGCTCTGAGCTTCCCTGACATCAGTCAGCATCAATAGCAAAATGCAGCTTGAAGGAACCTTCTTGAGTTCAAATAGCACTGAAGGCATGGAAACTTGGCTTTTCACTCAGGTGGGCAGCTGGAGTTCAAACCCCAGCATCCCTGGAGGCTTTAACTTTAACCCAGGTTGCTGGGTCTTCCTTGCTACTTAAACCCAATGCAAGAACACTCCTTTTTGCGCTGCGCGGATGTTCTCCGGGTATCAGAGCCGAGCATGCTACCCAGTGTACCCCTGGCTCCCTGCAGACTAGGGCTGGCTACATTTAACATTCCAACTGGATCATTTTCAGGAGAAAGTGAGTAAGCACAAGTTTGTCTCTTCCAGCTTCTGCCACGAAACCTTGCTGTTCCCTACTGGGAGATCTCACAGATGCTTGGACTGCCTCCTATCCTGGTTCATGCAGATTTTGTACTAGCAAACTGGAAGAAAAAGAATCCTAATGGGTAAATGTAAGAACAATGAAATTTACAGCTGGACAGACTGAAATTGAGTTGTTAGAGTGGTTGTGCTAGGTATTAAATCCGCACAAATGCAACCATTAGTCAATCTAGCAGGAAGGTTTGACACACCTTTTATCCATTTAGATAATTTTTTAAACTATTCCCTGTCCTACTCTGTTCTGAGCCTGGCTGGCCTGAAGGATAAATATTCCTGAAAAGATCTTTTCAGGTTTGGAGGGCAGATTCAATTCTTGGTCAGTTGGGGGAGAGAGGTGTGCACACAATAAAACAGTAGTCGCTGTTTGGATAAGATATTCTTAAGCACACACACATCTTTGGGACTAGATTTCATTTCTACACAGTGATTTGTTATTCTTGTTTCCTTTTCTCACACATTTGCTGCCCATACCGGAAACTCCTGTAGGCCTCTGGAAATAGAGTAAGTATCTACTATGCTTATTTATTTTTTTAACTGTATTTGCTTTGTTTCAATGCAATTATTCGCTTCATCACCTCAGGGCTCTTTTCAGTTTACATCTGTCTCCTTCTACTCGAGCAAAAAACAACAGCATACTTTGGGGCAGAGGAATTCCAATGCCACATAGCACCAGCTAGGTGGCCTCTATGGGACCCCCAGATTTCTGTAAACCAGACTACAGCTGTGATTTTTCACACATAGGTTTGGATTGTGGGGACGATTGACTCAGCACATGGGGTGCTGAGCTCCTTTGAAAAATCAGGCCCTACATGCCCCAGCATGCATTGCCCCATTTTGATCAGAGGGGCTGGCAGTGGGACAAGCCACTTACCATTTGCAGGTACTGCTGTCAGCAATGCAGAGTCTTCCCTTCTGAATGCCCAAAGACTTGAAAAACTGAGATGGGTTCTGTGTGGGAGGCATCCTCTCCCAACTCCTGATGGGGGGGCGGGGTTGGGGAAGGGGATTAAGAAGAGGAAGGTGTGTTTTATATCCCCACACAGCTGCCTACCCCCCCCCCCAGCATGGTTTGTAGCACCCTAAAGCCTGACCAAGGCTTGTGCAACCACCACTTATTGTGCAAGTTCTGGCTAGACCTGGCTGACTGCCCTTCAGAGCGGTGAGGCTGAGGGAGCATGAAGGGCCAGCTAGTCTCATTCCTAGAATGTGTGCGTTTTAATCTTCACTTGTTATGTGATTTCACAATCCTCCTCCTTAAAGGAATCTGGACACCATCTTCACACTGCCCGGAGGAGAGAGTTTGAGAGGATTCATTCTCGTTACCCTCCTCGTTGAGAAGGCAGCCGCACCTGGGATTAAGGTACAGTACAACTCCTACAGCGCCATGCTGGGCGGACAAACCCCTCTCCCTTACTGCTTTACGACCCCGGATACAATTCACTCAGATCTGCATACAGGCAAAGCCGATAGGAGGTCGCTTCAGAGGTCAAAGGGATCAGTGGAATGGACTATTGTCAAAGAGTTGGTGGTGTGCCCTGTGGTCGACACAATCCAATCCCAGTCAGATTTATTAGGAATTAAACAGAAGATAAAGCTGAAGGGTCACATGTTCCAGCCTGACCCAGGTCTGACAAATAGCCCCTCTTCTGGAAGGGGGGCGGGGGAGGGGGCTGTTCTCAGAAGACATAGGCCACTTTCTTAGTGAACAACTGAATGGGATATGTAGAGTGAACTTGCCTAGCAGGTATTCTCCCAGGGGAAGGTTCTCTCTGTGTATCGCATACGTATACAGATGCGTACTTCGCTACTGACAGCACAGGGGGAATGTGGGCAATAAAAACAGAGACTGTCACAAACACAGCCATGGAGACCAATGCCTGCCCCTAGCTGGGAAGTATTTGGGGCACTGATGTGCACAGAACCACCATCTCTTCTGTGCTTTGGGAGATCCTGTCCCAGCATCTGCCAGTGCTTCCGGGGTCAGAATTCTGAGCAATCTGCACCCTATAGCATGCTGGCAGTTGGCTTAGATTTCTCTTACCATGGCAGGGTGAGAAAGCCCTGTCAGGTGAGCTCATGATGAGCCAAAGATAAGGAGAGCCTGTCCCAGTGAAAGAGGGGGCAGTGTGCCCAGAGGCACACTGAAGACACAAACTGAAGTATCTCCAGTACATCACAGCTCTTCCACTGTTCTCTTACAGGCAGTTGTTCAGGCAAGTAATGCCATCCTGCAGCCTGACAAAGAGGCCCTGCGTGAGGCCCTGCAAGAGCTGGCCAAGGCCATTAAACAGATGACGGATGCTTTGAAACGGATGCATGGTACTACTACTACTACTACTACTACTACTTCTTCACACTTCCATGGCCTTAGATCACTGAGCAAACATGAATTCATTGGGGTACAGGAGTGGAAATACATTTGCACTCAGGGTATAAAGACTTTAGGCAGGGGCAGGGCTGCAGGCATCATGGCTTAGAGAAAATCAAAAGCAAGACAGATATTCCCAGGACAGGGCAGGGCATCACACAGCGAGAGTCCTGGAGGGTGGGGGGAAATCAAATCAAGGGAGTTTTATGAGATAAATCAGAGCCTCTCACTGCCCTTCAACTCCCCTTGGATTCCAGAATGGTTGTGACCAGCCTGGCTTAGTCTGGAGTCTATCCCCGGGCATGGAAGGATGGAATTCCAGGGAAGTGAATGCTTACAACAACCACCACCACCAACATAGCACTGCCTACCCAAGGACCTCAAATCTCTTACTAAAGAGAGACTATTTTACAGAAACACACAGAGCTACCATTAATTGTCTGAGATTCAGCAGCCTGTTTGCACCCAAACTGGGATTAGAACCTAGCTGTCCCAGCCCCATGATGGTCTAAGGGTGAGAAGAGTTCAAGCTGCACCTCTGTTATTACCCCTCACCTCCTTGTAAATGAGGAGTTTTTAGACACCAGCGCCTGGCTTTACCAAGTGCTCACGCTTCCCCCTCACAGTTATTGAGATACAAGGATAGCAGGCGAGGTGAGAGTGTTAACATTAGCAACATTGACCTCTGGACCCTCTGATTCTCCCCTGCCGCCAGCAGAGACACTGTGATGCGTTTGTTTCAGGTGAAGTGACCATGACACGCTTAGGTGGGGAGAGCATGTTTTCTGCATGAAGCACATTTGCAAGGTGCTCAGACAGAACTAAATGGGTCCATGTGGGGGAATCTGCCCTTCAGAGCATTTCCAGCTCTCAGCCAGCGGGGGCCAAGGCAGAGGGATGGTCAGTGCTGAAGTCTAGGAGGACGGCAGAGCCAGCACCACGGAACACCACAAGCAACAGCCCAAGCTACTGAGGTCTTGGCTAGTCATGTCGTGCAACAGCTCCCAGGACCCGGTGTTCCATTGTTTCAAGTGAACATTAAGTGACCCCTGAATGAAGCTCATGGAAGCATTAAAGGGGCCAGATCATGTTTTGGAGAGGGATGGTGGTAGCACACAGCATTCCAGCCTCTTGTGCAAGTTGTTTTTCTAAAGGGTCAAGGCATCTCTCGCTCAGACAGAGAAGGAAGTGATGTGGGAAGGCGGATGCAGACCTACCTAACTACCGTTGGTTTGGAGTAACCCCACTTTGATTTCTTTCCTAGACTATGTGGATCCAACAATATTTTATGCCGTGATCCGGATCTTTCTCTCTGGGTAAGTATGTGGGGCACGTCCCTCTGGAACAATCATGTCAGCAATTCCCCAAGGGTAGAGAGAAGGCGGTTGGAGGAAGGCAGCCCCAACCTAGGTACATTGGCTGCCATACTCTCTCTCGTGCAACAGTTATAGTGAGAAGAAGTACTTGTGGCACCTTAGAAATTAACAGTTATTTCAGCATAAGCTTCCGTAGGCTACAGCCCACTTCATCGGATGCATAGAATGGAACACACAGTGGTAAGAGATGTATACACCCAGAGAACATGGAAAGGTGGAAGTTGCCGTACCAATTCTAAGAGGCTATTTAATTAAGATGAGCTATTATTAGCAGGAGAAAACACCTTTGTAGTGATAATCGAGATGGCTCATGTCAGACAGTTGACAAGAAGGTATGAAAATACTTAACATGGGGAAATAGATTCAATTTGTGTAATGACCCAGCCATTCCCAGTCTCTATTTAAGCTTAAATTGATGGTCTCCAAATTGCAAATTAATTTCAGTTCAGCAGCTTCTCATTGGAGTCTGTTTTTGAAGTTTTTCTGTTGGAAAAAACTGTCACCTTCAAGTCTGTTATTGAGTGACCAGACTACAGATCAGGCCTGACAAAGAAAACAGAAAGCCACTAGCAGTCACCTTCAAACCCCCGCCCCCCCAATTAAAACCTCTCCAGCGCATCAAAGACCTACAACCTATCCTGAAAGACAATCCCTCCCTCTCACAGATCTTGGGAGACAGACCAGTCCCTCGCTCCCCCCCACCCCCACATATGCACGCCACAAAACCACTAACCCAGGAACTTACCCTGGCAACAAAGCCTGATACCAACTCTGTCCACATATTTGTTCAACTGACACCATCATAGGACCTAATCACATCAGCCACGCCATCAGGGGCTCATTCACCTGCACATCTACCAATGTGAAATATGCCATCATGTGCCAGCAATGCCCTTCTGCCATTTACATTGGCCAAACCACACAGACAGTCTCGATGTAAAAGACTAAATGGACACTAATCTAAGATCAGGAGTCACAACATTCAAAAACCAGTAGAACACTTCAACCTCCCTGCTCACTCAACAACAGACTTGAAGGGGACCATTTAAATTAGATAACTTCAAAAACAGACTCCAATGAGAAGCTGCTGAACTGAAAACCAAACCAGTCTATGGTTAAACAGAGACTGGGAATGGCTGGGTCATTACACAAATCGAATCTATTTCCCCATATTAAATATCCTCACACCTCCTTGTGAATTGTCTGATATGGGCCATCTTGATTATCACTACAAAAGGTCTTTGATAGCTCATCCCCAGTACCTTCCCCTATATCTCCTGAGATGGTTCAAAATAGACCCTATCCATCTAAGAAAAAAAAAAAAAAAAAACACAATCAGTACTGGTGTTGTTGGTTTGTAATATTCATTATTCATGCAGCACAACACTCGTGCGTATCACTTTACAGGAAAATGGCAGGTCCCGAATCTGAGACCCTGCTGTCTGCATGACACTTGCCACGGCATGGGCGGACAAGACAGACAGGACAGGGAAGGGAAGTATCTGGGGATGAGGCATGAGTAGAGCTTGTTAGATACCCTGGAAGAAACTGAACAGAAGATGTAATAGATTAACATTTGAGGCCTTGGAAGGAGGGTTAGCCCCGAGATGATACACGAGTCAGAGTAAATCCTCCTAGGTCTATCTGGCCTGTGTAGGGTCAGCATTTTGAAGTCTTCCCCTGTTTAATCAAACACAATGTTTTTAGCTCACCAAAGCCCCATTTCTTACTGCCTTGCATTCTTAAGGTGGAAAGATAACCCAGCAATGCCAGGAGGGCTGATCTATGAAGGAGTTTCTGATGAGCCTATGTTGTATTCTGGAGGGAGTGCAGCACAGAGCACAGTACTTCATGCCTTTGATGAGTTATTAGCCATTCGCCATAGCAAGGAAAGCAGTAAGTCAAACACCACTCATCTTATTTGTTTAAACAAATGATGTTGCTCTGTATCAGGTATATTTAAGAACCGATAAAGCCACAAGTAAATCAGACTGTCGCAAAATCTCCATCTGATGCAGAAGCAGGTGGAAGTTCCCTTCAATACATTGTGGAAGGTCTATTAAACCCAGGTTCTGGCAGCTCCATTACCAACTCCCAAAGGCATCCCCTATTTTACAGAAAAATTCTAACCAAACAGGTCTGGGTAGGTTAGAGAGGGACCCGGCACTGGCAAGA
The DNA here is from genome assembly GCA_007922305.1 of Dermatemys mawii. Classification (NCBI taxonomy): domain Eukaryota; kingdom Metazoa; phylum Chordata; order Testudines; family Dermatemydidae; genus Dermatemys; species Dermatemys mawii. Next base: position 917,150 of record ML677387.1, on the reverse strand, counting down.
CATGCAAGAGTTCAGATGCTGCCAGTAACCTCAACTCACCCCCATGCGCACATTTTATCCTTAGCTTAACTAGGAACTGAAATGAGGAAACATGGGCTAGGAGTGCTCAGTGGCTTTGGGGTTAAATAGGTTGCCTTCCTTGCAGTACTGAGGGTGGAGGTTCTGCTCAGTTTCTATTTAGTCCTAGTTTCTGGAAAGGAGATAATGGGGAAGTCAAGCTTTCTGTACATCATGTTAATAAAGGACTTGATGCGTGACTTGACATCCCTGCCTCATGGGGATAAGCAGGATGCAGGAGGAATGAGCAGTAGCAGAGATGGGTGAGTATTTTACATGTGCTGGAGGTTTGTGCTGCATCGTCCCAGCTGCAGCAACTCCTCAGCCTCTGAAGGCAGGCTAGAATATGCACAGTGGGTAGAATTCACCCCTGGCAGAGTGCCACCACTAATCCAATACCCCACTTAAGTTGGCTTTAAGCCCTCCTCTGAGGAGAGCAGTGGGGCATCAGTCTGGGGCTGAATTTCAGCCACAGGACCTGAAACTCTCGGATTCATTTTCTAGCTGTTATCAGATGTGCCCCGGCCTCAGTTTCCCCACATGCAGAACAGAGATGCTCAGGCTTTCCAGCCTTGCAAAGCACTATGAAATATGCTACCAGAGTGAAGTATTCATGATTAGAGAGAGCAGAGTTTTACAAGAGACTTTTCTAAAAGCTGAGCAGATTTGACCTGAACATGCTCAAAGTGATTTTTCATTTGCTTCAATCTGAACTATAAATAGGGCCTCTTACCAATATGCTCATGCTGAAAACTGCAATTTATATTCATCAGCCTTTTTAATGCTACTTAAGTGTTTTTAATTCACTTTTTCCCCCAGTTTCACAGATATACCTTGAAAGAACATTAATGGAAAGCGATAAGACTAAAACACTAAGAAAGGCTAAATGAACTACAGTATCTCTCCAGATTTATTGCATGCACTTGGTTTATTAGGGATATATTTCTTGGTATGAGCGCTAATGTTACTCATTGGGGATATTTAGCCAAATGCATTTACGAAGAGACACCATATTACATTATGTATCTCTAGTGCACGCTGTAAATTGAGTAGAGGTGCAACAGGATGAAGATGGACACAGTAAAGCTGCCACTGATCAAGAGCCTCCAGTCCTGGAAAAAAGTGGGTTCTCCAATTGCCATCTTAGGATATCGAGCAAGTCACCATCACTACTACTGTCAAGGGCAGACACACACTCAGGCACTACTTTCCCTACCAAGCTTTGTGGCTACTGGGAAGCAATGGATGAGCGTTCTGGGTGCAGCTGGGAATACGGGCTTATTTTCTATGCTTGGGATCTGCAGACATATCTGACTTGGGTCACAAATGCACAAGTGCTGGGTAGGTTTCAGTCTAGTCCCTTACTGATCCACGTCAGGTCTACACAGCTGGTGCTCAGCAGGTCAGGGTTGAGACATGCTGGCAGGGTATTTTGGGGAAAACTGGGAGAGCACCTGTTGGAAGTGCTCTAGGACTAATAGCAGGTTAGAGGATACGCAGGTACCAGTATTCCCTGGGAATCGTCAAGATTAGCTTTAACAATGAATAACTCCCCCTGCCCCCAGCTCTGGCTAAGTGATTCACCACTTCGTTGATCTTCTGCAGCTGCATTTCTACACAGGATGAGGGACTACATGCCACCTCACCACAGGGCCTTCATAGAAGAAATCCAGTCTGCGCCTTCACTGAAGCAACATATACTGACCTCAGGAAGTGAAAAGCTGCGCATCGCTTACAACCAGTGCGTGTCCACCCTGGCAGATTTAAGAACCTACCACATTGCTGTCGTCACCAAGTACGTCACCATGGCGGCCGCTAAAGCCAAGAAAGGAAATCCAGGCTGCCGGGCAGGCAGCCCACAGATCAACCCGCCTTCGTCGCTACAGGAGAGGGGCACTGGCGGCTCCAGCATCCTGAGCTTCTTGAAGAACGTCAGGGACACGACGAGAGCAGGGATGATACAGGGTTAAACGCGGTTGGGCCACGGGCCTCACTACGGACGAGAAGGGGGCGCACACTTAAGAGCAAAAGGATCTTTTGGTTTAATGTTTGCAGGTTATGCACGTGCCAGGATCTGGCTGGGATTGTCCTCCCTGGAAGGTCCATCTTGGGGAAGAGTATCCTATGCCCCATTTCTATGGGCACAAAAGACATTCAGTGTTGGGAACAAGCAAACGCTGGGGTGATTCGCTAGAAGAAAACCATGGCCTGTCTGACACATGGGGTAAAAGACCTGCGGCGTGGCACGGCACGGCCAGCCCAGGGACCGAGCCTGAATGTCTACACAGCAAATTTTTAGCCCTGTGAGCCTGAATCAGCTGACCTGAGCCAGCCATGGGTTTTTCCCATCCCTGTGTGGACCTGCCCTTTGCTTCACCTTCATTCAGACAAGGAACTGCAGAACTCAGCAGACGGGAAGTTCCCGAGATAAGCCACCCCTTCCACGATGAACACACTGTGACATGAGTCACCGGTGGCTGGCGGGGGCTAAGAGAGGGAGACTGAAAAATTCAAGCCAGTTAGTGAGCAGTTTTAATACAGATGAAGGAATCCAAGTATTAGACACTCCGTTTTGAGAAACATGGTCCGTATTCCAAACAACATGAATCCGAATGTCCTGACCACTGAATATGAGCTAGGACTTGAGCAGTGGAGAAGTTTTCCTACCCACTCTCAGGCTGCCAGCAACACGACTTTCCACCCCACGGTGCAGCAGGAGCAGCAGCTTCACCAATACTGATTGGAATAACACACAGATCCCTGTCCTCGTTTGCTGTGGGAAGCTGTTCCAGACTGCGAGGCTCAGACATTGGGGGAGCAGCTCTGGCCTTAAACTATGAATCTCTAAATTCTTCAAGGATTTTTGGGGAGGCTGGGGGAGGGGAGGGTAGAACTGATAAGTGTTACAAGGCTGTCAAAGGGAACAGAGTATCAGGGGTTATAAATAGCTTAAGATATGGAGCAAATGTGCCCCTCCCCATTAAAAGGGCTCAGAAAGAACACAGGGAGCCTGTTTGGCACAGCTGGGGTGATCACACATCCTGCTGGTGCAATCTCTGTGCAAGGAGAGGACACTGGCCTCCTGCCCTGCCCTGCTCCTGCACTTGTAGTTAAAGCTCAGTTGCATTCAATTGCTTAATAAAAAACAGGAATTAAGAATTTTTTTCTTTCAGGCTCCTCATGTATTTACTGTCACAGCAAAGGAGGGAAGCAGTAAGTCCAAAAGGTACCCCCTATGGCTAGTGAAGTCACTGAGAAACCCATGTCTGCCACAAGAGGAGAGGCTGCTCTGTTCTCCTTGCTAAAGGAGCGGGGCAATTCGCTCTGGGAGTCCCAGAGCAGCCTTGCAAAGTCTGACACAGAATCCCAAAGTCCTGACCTCCATGGGCCTAGACAGTCTCATTGGCTAATTTCAGCCCTGGTCCAGCAAATGGATTCTTGCCTTCATGAAACACCCCACTGGCTTGGTTGGGCTCTCCACAGGACAGAGTCTGCTCGCATGCATCTGTCTGCCCCTGGGACGTCATCGTCTGTCACCCGCCATCATTCAGATGAACATTAGTGTTTAACAGATCCCTTCTCTGCCCACCACTCCAGGCTCAGCCCCTCTGCTTTCCTCCTCCCGCTGTCACCCTGGTGCCATCTTCCACACACAGAGAAATCCCCCAAATTGCCCTGTCACCTCGTCCAAGTCCCTCTGCAACAACACTCAAAGCACTAACCCATATCAGTCAAACACTGCCTTCTCCACCCAACAGAGCACAGATAAGGCGGGGGAAGGAGGGGGTCAGAGAAATGTTAAATTCAGCCCTGTCCTCAGTCTCCCATGCACTTCTGTGTTTGAGCCATAAATCCCTGGGGTCAAGGCTCACAGTGGAGAGGCTGAGCAGATTATCATCACTACCAAAGTGCCGTCACCTACGTGTTCCTAGATCTTCTGGATGTCTGGGGGAGGGGCACATCACAATAAGGTCCCAGATCATGTTTAGAGCTCACAGGGTAGCAGGACGTGTCTGGAAACCAGACAAAAATCAGTAACCTGAACATGTGCAGTCCACAGCCTTGAAGTCTGCAAACCCAGGACATGACCCATCAAGTTCACACACCGTCCCCACAAAGGATTAAACAGCAGCTAAAGCATTCCCCATGGGGCCTGCTTATTTTATCTCGCCAGCACACTCTGTACATCTGCCTCCATCTGGAGCCTAAAGAGACAGTAACTCCGAGGACCCGATTCTCTGGTGCTTTGCCCCATGTATCCAGTCATTTCTGCTAGTGCAAGATCGGTGTTAAAATGCTGCCACTTCAGTCACTTTGCACTAGTGTAAATGATTTCACAAGAAACATGTCTGTGGAGACTCTGGCCCCCAATGCTGCCAGGAATGTTGGATCCACAGAATAGTTTTCAGATGTCACAAATAATTTCAGATTTATATTTAATAAGTCATTAAAAAGGGTGGGGAGAAAGCAACTGCAATTCTGGTGCATTGATTAGATCCCAAAACCAGAGACAACCACCTATAAAGTGAGAACTGTTTTAGCTACAATAAGCTGCATTATAAACTGTACTGAGGCAGCAATGGTTGTTGAAAGGAGAGAGAGAGAGAGAGAGAGAGAGAGAGATTGAGATTCAGACTTTTTGGAAAGAGCTTTAAACCCTCTGGTTGTCAGGGAGATTTCCAGGAATTTGAAAAATGTATAAACTACAATTTTATTTAAATTCTATTTTTCCCCTCATCCCTTTTAAAGTTTTATGATCAGCTCCATGCATTCACAAGGGAACTCTTTAAAGTATGCAGAGAATTTCCATTATAATTCAATGTTTCTTGCTGGTCTGGTCTCTCCTTCTCATGAGCTACTATAAATGCCTCTAAAAGGCTCCCATTGTACACGGGACCTTTAAGGGGATGGAAATAGTTTTTCCTCCCTGGATCAATATGCAGAGATGCCAACTTCATCTTTTGTGGGGTGGTGTAGTTTGTGAGCATGCATGCAGGATTTCGGAGAAAGCAGGACAGTCTCTGCAGGACTGTTTAATTTAGCAGACAGGAGGCTGTAATGAGGGAATTCCCCCTACCTCCCCATTAGGATACTTAGTTTCTCATTTTGTTTTTGAAACTCTTAGGACACAGCAGCCTAGGAAGATATTCTCTTGTGGGTATTCTGCACAGATGTGCTGTTTACGTTACTTTCAGAAAATGGTTTTTCCAGCACTGCAATGTTCATTGTACACTAATTACAACTAATACGGAACTCTGGTGTAATTGCGAAAGTAATTTGTCTAGTTTAGTTCCTGCTTTCAAGCAATATTAACAAAGCCTCATTAAGGACAATGGAGATGGAAGATGCCTGTTAGATACCCCAGTTCCAGTGGAGGATAGCTCCTTACTGTACACAGCTCAGTGCTTTGTTCAGGCTAGATTAGCCTGTTCTGATTAAAGGTATCGGTTCTGTTCCCTAGTAAAGCTGAAGTCAGGCAATCAGTTTTTCTAAGTAAAAATCAGTTTCTCTTATTCACAGCTAGCTATTCAGAAGGTAAAAAGATCTCAAACCCATGTAAACTGCTATATTAGGCATTTTTAAGGAATAATCACCTTAATCTTAATTCAAGCATAATCAGTGTGTAATTCAGTCACTCTTCCATACAGGCTGCTTCAAAAGAGCCTTTACCATTCCATTAATTTGGTTTAAGTGCTTTCCTGTTTCAAGCTGTAAATCTGACGCAGTGATACCTGTGGCCCTTCCTGCTGCTCTGGTTCCTCTCTGTAAATAGAACCCGGCAGCCTTTTATTATTCAAGCACCAGATGGCAGCAGTAGCTTGTGTGTTTTTTGCTGCTTGTTTCCAAGCCAAGCAAATGTGTTTAGGGATCATCCATGGCATAACAGAAAAAATTATAAATAAAACCACACACAAAAAGAAATTCCTTGGTCAGGAAGACAGGCTGATCATGGAAGCAGACTCTTCCATGCTTGTGTTCCAATGTGTTCAGGGCAAGCTATCACCAAAGGACAACGTTCTTCCAGGGGAAACCACCTGGTCAAGTCAAGTCAAGTCTTTCAGACTAGACTAGATCCTGAACTTGTGCTGGTACCAGCAGCAAGTCTGAAAACAGATTTCCTTGTTGCTCCGCATTTCATTATGTGCTGCTGATAGGAGTAGGTAATTCACTAGATAAAATTGTCCAAATCTATGTAAATAGATGTTACATCTGCAACTGGGTCATAATTACTCACAGCCTTCACTGGCTTACAAACACGGTAATTATCTTTCAAAACTGTCCCAAGAGGGGACAGTGGATGATGACACAGAAGAGAAATGAGTACACCATGTGGGAAGAAGCAAACACAATTGACTAGTTGGCGGGGAGTATAGTATTAGTTTAATAAAAGGACAGTTAAGCACTTGAATACTCTTACACCAGGGGTGGGTGAACTTTTTGGCCCGAGCGCCACATCAGCATTGCAAAATGGTATGGAGGGGCCAGGTAGGGAAGGCTGTGCCTCCCTAAACAGCCTAGCCCTGCCCCATACCCAATCCCCAGCCACTGCCTGCCCCACTGAGAATCCATCAACCCTCCCCCTGCTCCTTGTCCTGACCACCCCCTCCTGAGACCCCCCCACCCTGACTCCCTCCAGGACCCCACCATCTACCCAAATTGCCCCACTCCCTAGCTCCTGACTGCCCTGAACCCTATCCACCCCTGACAGACCCCCAGAATTCCCACGCCTACCCAACTCTCTCATTCCCTGTCCCGACTGCCCCCCCAGAACCTCCACCCCATCCAACCGCTCCCTATCCAACCCTTGGCCCAGCCCCCTTATCATGCCACTTAGGTGGACTGAACAGGACAGTCCTGTGGGTTGGCCCGCCCCGACTTACACCCTCCCTCAGTCTCCACTGCATTGATTAAAATAAGCATTAAGATCTCAGCAGGATAATTATAAAACCCCAAGTTATTTTTGTCCCACCTTGGTAAGGATGGAGCTCTGCGTCTGTGTCTGTGTCATTTCACTAGGACAGATGCCCTAGTGCAGTTTTTCCTCCTTACACTATCTACTGCATCTCCCCTGAGGCCTTCCGGTCGGACACTCTGTCACAGCTCATCCTGGGTCACGTTTGAGGGTGCTGGACTGAGTCACAATGTAAGTGCAGGTAGTTGCTGTCCCTTGGCTTTGAGACTCACACTGCAGCAAGGGGTGGTGATTTCACAGCTGAGGGAGAGTAAGATTTGGTCCCCTGCTACAGGGGAACTTTTAGGCAGGACAGAGACCCCTAGCAGGCTTGCTCCCTGCGTGGAGGTCAGTTCTACCCTAGAATATTTCTCCCTCTCCTTAATAATGTCTCCTGCGCTCCTGACAGAGGTCTGAGAACTCCAGCCCCCTTCTACCACTAAAGCCCTGCCTGCCACCTCTTGGGGTTAGAATTCAACCGACCTCCCCTTTGAAGCCGATGTCCTTAAAGGACGTCACAGCCGGAATGGGAACGCAGAGCATCCACCCCTGCCCATTGGGATGGCTCTTTGTACCAGCTGACTCTAAAGTAGCCTGTGATCGACAGAATCATTAAGTGGAAGATTCTCTGTGCAAAGATAAGCGGGAAGTTGCTCTCCTGGATCAGTAACTGGTTAAAAGATAGGAAATAAAGGGTAGGAATAAATGGTCAGTTTTCAGAATGGAGAGAGAGGTAAATAGTGGTGTCCCCCAGAGGCCTGTAGTGGGACCAGTCCTATTCAACATACTCAAACAATCTGGAAAAAGGGGTAAAAACAGTGAGGTGGCAACATTTGGAGATGATACAAAAACTCCTCAAGATAGTTAATTCCTATGCCAACTGTGAAAAGTTGCAAAGGGACCTTAGAAGACAGGGGGACTGGGAACAAAGTGGCAGATGAAATTTAATGTTGATAAATGCAAAGTAATGCACATTGATGGTGACTAAATGGGATTGTTTTCCAATTTGCTGTTACTACTCAAGAAAGATCTTGGAGTCACTGGATAGTTCTGTGAAAAACATCCATTCAATGTGCAACAGCAGTCAAAAAAGTGACCAGAACATTGGGAATCATTAAGAAAAGGATAGATAAGGCAGACAGACAATATATTGCCTCTACATAAATCCATGTTATGCCCACATCTTGAATATTGTGTGGAGATGTCGTCGCTCCATCTCAAAAAAGATGTTTTGGAATTGGAAAAGGGCAACAAAAAGTGATTAGGAGCAAGGAACAGTTTCTGTATAAGGGGAGATTAATAAGACTGGGACCTTTCAGCTTGGAAAAGAGATGACTCAGGGGGGATATGATAGAGGTTTATAAAATCACAACTGGTGTGGAGAAGTAAATAAGGAAGTGTTATTTACTCCTTCTCATAACACAAGAACTAGAAGTCACCAACGGAAATTAATAGGCAGCAGGTTTAAAACAAACACAAGGAAGTATTTCTTCACACAAAGCAAAGTCAACCAGTAAAAAGAACAGGAGTATTTGTGGCACCTTAGAGACTAAAATTTCAGCATAAGCTTTCATAGACTGTAGCCCACTTCATCGGATGCATAGAATAGAACTCACAAAGAAAACATGAAAAGGTGAAAGCTGACATACCAATTCTAAGAGGTTATTAATTTAGATGACCTATTATCAGAAGGAGGGAAAAAAAACCTTTTCTAGTGATAATCAAGATGGCCCATATCAGACAATTCACAAGGAGGTGTGAGGATACTTAACATGGGGAAATAGATTCAATTTGTGTGAAGACCCAGCCATTTCCAGTCTCTGTTTAAACCTAAATTAATGGAAAATTGTCACCTTCAAGTCTGTTATTGAGTAACCAGACTACAGAAGAGGCCCAACAAAGAAAACAGACCACCACTAGCCATCGACTTCAGCCCCCAACTAAAACCTCTTCAGCACATCACCAAAGATCCACAACCTATCCTGAAAGGCGATCCCTCACCTCACAGATCTTGGGAGCCAGACCAGTCCTCGCTTACAGACAGCCCCCGCAACCTGAAGCAAACACTCACCAGCAACCACAACAAAAACATTAATCCAGGAACTTATCCTTGCAAAAACACACACACAAAAAACCCCCCACACACAACCCACACCCAATGCCAACTCTGTCCACATATTTATTCAGCTGACATCATCATAAGACCTAACCACATCAGCCACGCCACCAGGGGCTCATTCACCTGCACATCTACCAATGTGATATGCCATCATGTGCCAGCAATGCCCCTCTGCCATGTACACTGGCCAAACTGGACAGTCCCTATGCAAAAGAATAAATGGACACAAATCTGACTTCAGGAATTGTAACAGTCAGAACACTTCATCCTCTCTAGTCACTCAACAGACTTGAAGGTGACAATTTTAAAACAGAAAAACCTCAAATACAGACTCCAACGAGAAGCTGCTGAACTGGAAACCAGTCTATGGTTAAACAGAGACTGGGCATGGCTGGGTCATTACACAAACTGAATCTATACCCCCCCCAGCTTATTTTACCAGCTTAGGTTAAACTTTTTTTAAAAACACCACAAATTTTTCCTGTGTTTGGAATGGTACGCCACTGCTGCCAAGTAAAAGCACCCCAAAATTATGGGGTAGGGCTACCTGAAGCCCTCCTTTTTAAAACACAAAAAACACACACACCACTGCTTAAAACTTATTTTTTCCTCCTGGGAAAAACTTGAGGGGAAAAAAAAAAAAAAAAAAATTACCAACCCGCTAGGCGAGCTCAGTCCAAACTTGGATTTTACACAATGGAAAAACAAGCAGTTAAATTTTTTAAGAGATATTTAAAGAAAAATAATTTTTTGTTAAAAAAACCGCCATATACACAATATGTCTGTCTTACTACTGAGTGTTCCATTCTATGGATCTGATGAAGTGGCTATAGCCCACAAAAGCTTATGCTGAAATAAATCTGTTGGTCTCTAAGGCGCCACAAATATTCCTGTTCTTTTTACAGATACAGACTAGCATGGCTGCTACTCTGGAACTGGTCAGCCAGTGGAACTCCTTTTCAGAGGATGTTGTGAAGGCCAAGACTATACCAGAGTTCAAAAAAGAACTAACTATATTCATGGAGGATCAGTCCACCAATGGCTATTAGCCAGGCTGAACAGGGATGGTGACGCTAGCCTCTGTTTGCCAGGAATGGGTGACAGGGATGGATCACTTGATTCCCTGCACTGTTCATTCCCTCTGGGGCACCTGCCCACTGTCAGTGGACAGGACACTGGGCTAGAGGGAGCTTTGGTCAGACCGAGTAGGGCTGTTCCTATGTTGTTCTTAAAGAATTTCTGCCTGAGTTTCTTTAGTGTGCCAGATGCACGTAGGGTGCTCAATTCGCAGAGCACCCTACACGTCTCACTGAAGTGAGCAGGTGATCTGGCCATCAGTGTCCCTTGTTTTATTTGCCCAGCATTTGCTGGCATGGCCACCCAAGACATGCTTCACCCCCAGCCAACCTCTCCATGTCACAACAGCTTTGGCAGGGCCATCTTTCCTGCAGCAGAAGTAGAGTCAAGATCCTTTGAAACGGAGGCTTTATTCCCATAAAGGCAACCAAAGGAGCAGCACAAGGCAGCTTGAATTATTAAAGCTCCTTGGTAAGTTTCATTTGATGCCCTTTTTTTGCCTTATAACCACGGCTTAAGAAAAGATGTTGTCAGTAAACAGCCTATAGAAACATGTCAACTCCTTTCAGTCTTTGTCAGCCAAACCTCATTCAGCTAGATCTCAGATTGAGAGTAGCTGCTACATGTTTTACATAAGAAATATTTCATATCGATGATTGTTTTGGTCTGTTAGATTTCAGCCCCTTTCGGGAAAACAGCATGAACTAAAGTTAAAACAAAACAAAAACAAACCACACACGCTCCAGCTAAATGAAAAACCTCTAATAAGTATTCCAAGAGCACTCATGCAGATTGGCCCTGCAAGCATGATGTATGGGGCTGTCAGCCTCATCCACACGTACTGCAAAGATTTGGACCGAACAGCTGATTAACAGCAATCACCGTGTCAGGAAAGGATCCCAAGACTGGAACAGGAGAGAGCATTTGGGGGCTGTTGAATGTGTTCACTGCAGCTCCAAAAGTGCCCTATGGTATTTCTCCTCAGCCCCCACCCCCATGAGGTAGGACAGTGCCAATATTCCCATTGCACAGATGGGGAACTGAGGCTCAGAAAGACTACATGGCTTGCCTAGGGTCACACAGGGAATTAGTCTGGGGCTTAGGAGTAGGGTGACCAGATAACAGGTGTGAAAAATTGGGACAGAGGGTCAGAGATCTGGTAATAGAACCCTATATCAGAACTGTCCCTATAAGACACAGGACATCTGGTCACCCTCCTGGGAGACACAGGTCTGACCCCATAACCACTCTAATGCTTCCTCTCTAAACTAGGAAAGTTCAGACACCCTAATATGGGGGTACCCATTCCCCCTGTCCCCCAAAAGCACCAGACATTTCTCCACCAGCTGCCTGTCTCCAATAGGGAGGCAAACTGGACTACAGCCTCAGTAACTCTTTATAAAGGCTTCCTTCTGCCACAGGAGCCTTTGAGTTAGAGCTGCTAGCAGCATTGCTTGAATTCAAAGTGCCCTCTAAGACAGCAAGGCAGACATCTGTGCTTTCAGCATGCAGTGAAGGGAACAACTTCCCCCTCTCCCAAAAGAGAAGTACAGAAAGTATTTGTCCAGTTAAGAAAGGGAGGTGGATGTATTGGGAAAGTATCTCTGGAGCCTGCAAGAGAAGGAGAAGGCAGCTAGAGAAACTTGAAAAGGTGAGAAAACTAAAGCCATTTATTCAAAGTGCCTGAGGTTTTTGTTTTGCTTAAAAAAGGAGGGGGAAAACGGGCTCTGATCCAAACCCAGAACAGCCTGTTAGATTTTGCCAACCAGCTTCACAACTTTTTTTTAAAGCCCTTGTTCAGTTATTGCTTCCGAGTTAAGCTGTGTGTGTGCAGGCAGAATTTGCTTTATAACATGTTATTTTAGTGGGGAGAATACCTAACTCTCTCCACCTTTATACATATTGTCCCCCCCCTTCCTCTTCCCCACCCACTCCATGTACCTTTGGCTTGTGTACACAAGCCAAGCAGAGGGGTTATTAATTTGACCCTTGTTTACCAAGTACATAAAAGAGATTTATTCAATTACACAGACAATTTAAACATCAGATTCAGTTCCTCCAAAGAGACTTGCCAGCTGAGATTTTTTGATAACCTTCTCAAACAAGGAAGATTTGCACAAACCTCACCTGGCTTCTCCCCCACTCCTCCATGGCATTTTGGAACAGCTAGTTCACTAGAGCTTTGATTCATTTTTATCTTGTATTCAAACCATAGATCTCCCTCATTGATCACAGGATCCAGACATCACAAGGCCTCAGCTGAGCTGCAACTGAAGGTACATACAGTGGTAAATTATTTAAGGAGCCCTATGTCTAAAAATACCATGAAACAAAGTATTTTAAAACAACAAGACACTTTGCTTGGTGTATGGTGCATTAGCCATTTCACAAGCTAGCATATAAAACTTTTATTTAAGTCAACTGTAAATGATCTCACTAGTCTCAACCATGCTTGATACATGAGGCCTTTTTAAAATGTTGTGTATGGTCACAAAGCACCATCACATCACATGAAGGACTCTGGGCCAAGCAGTCCCCTCCCACACATAGCATGTATTCACCTCAAGTCTTGCACTAGCTGGAGAGCAAGGTGTTGTGTAGGTGTGACTAGATAGAAGAATTGCCCTGTTCGTGGCATTGCACCCAGTCAGGTGCCTAGGTAGCTACCTCTTCCCCCCTTCCCAAGGGGACTTCTGACATGCATTGGGATTAGTCACCCAGATTCCTTTCTGTCCTTGCTATGCCAGCCAGCTCCTCACAATCCCTGCACTTCTTTTCTACCTTACTCTGCCTAGTATAGGGATAGAAAACTTCTCAGCAAGCAGCAGCAACATTCCCCCATTCTCCCTACCAACCGGAGGCTGAAGCCGAGCAGAATTTCAACCATAAAGCAAATGAGCCCCAAGAGAATGTGGCACACTTCAATGTGAAAGCAGCTGTGGCACCAGCCCAGCTCCTCTAATGCCCAGGGCCACAGAGCACAATGGCCAGAAGCAGCAGCAGCCCTCTGACTGTTACACTGGGTAGCATTTTGCCTCTTTAATTAAGATGGGCTAGGATTCGTGCCTGGGGACAAAGACTAACAACCCTCTCTGAGTCATCCCTGGTAGAGGATGACGACAGACTGGAAAGTGGACTAGAACATTAACTCCTTGCTACGTAAAGCAGAGAGGTCGTTTCCATTTGAAACAAGCCTCCTTGTGAGTCTCAGGCCAGCAGCATGAACAACATCACATTTCCAGCAACAGTCACAAAGAGGCCTGGGAGACAACTTTGCTGAGAGGCTGGTGAAAAATGAATGGCAGTGGAATCAGTGAAGATCCCTTTTCATACAAAAAGAATGAGGAATACTTGTGGTGCCTTAGAGACTAAAATTTATTTGGGCATAAGCTTTTGGGGGCTAACCCCCATACAGAGTCACCAAATTTGATTCTTTCCAGCCTGAAAAGCTCCTCCATGCAATATATTTCCACACCTGCAACATACCACATTCTGTTCAACTTTTAAAGGGGCTGTATTGAGGGTCATAGAACATGAGAGATGGAAGGGACCTCAGGAGGTATCTAGTCCAGCCCCTTGCTCAAAGCAGGACTAACCCCAGCTAAATCTTCCCAGCCAGGCCTTAAAAACCTCTAAGAATGGAGATTCCACCATCTCCCTCAGGAACCCATTCCAGTGCTTCACCACCCTCCTAGGGAAATGGTGTTTCCCAGTCAAACCCTGGGCACTGTTCAGAGGCTTTCCCCCCATTAAACTACACTTCATCACTGCACTGGATGCAGTAAAGACAGATGCCACAGCACTTCCCAGTGCAGATGCAAAGGTAGTAGTGCCAGCCTAGAACTGTCATCTACTCCACAGCCAGGGAAAGTTATCCTGATCTCTTGATGGAGCTGGAGGCTAATTCAAAGGGCTGCTGCCCATGTGTATAGTTGTAGTGGCCCAAGTTTCACTGAATGCATTATAATAGGAGTGATACAGCCACACCCCTTCCATAAAGTGGTTCCCCCACCTTATACAAAACAGAGAACACCAGAAAGGAAGGACGGGGGTGGGGGGGAGGAGTTGTACAAAAGCACTGTTTACCAGCTAGTAAAACACTTGCTTGGCAACTCATTTCATTCCCACCAATTGCCTGTCCCTCCGGAAGAATGGCCACATTCATTACAGCCCTTTGCTCCTTTAGTCTTCAGAGCATCATTTGAGACTCTAACCTTCCTAGTAGCCTTTGCACCATTCTTCACAGAATGCCCCACCCTTATGTAATCAGCGGCGGGTCAGAGAACAAAGAAAAGAAATTCTGCACCAATGAAGTGCTCCAAAGCACGTCATGCTGCCCAGGAACTGAAGTATGATGACTTTGGCCATTTGGAGACTTACATTTATGCCAAGCTCCCTTCCCAGCCTTGTGATAGGAAGCAAGCATCTTCGCTTTACAAGCCACACACGTAACACTCCAGTAATAAAACACATCCACATTAAAGTAAATTTGACTCAGCAGAGGAGCAGCATTGTCTGAAAGTTACTGAAAACAGAGGAATGTCTTTAGCTAGCAACCACAACCAGAAGCAGCATCACATTAACAACAAACCCTACACAGCCCCATTCTCCACCCTCCTTAGGTCCCACCATATTGTCAAGCACAGATACAAACATAGGACCTGTCCCTGCAAAGATTTACAGATACATTCCCCTTAACTTCAAATTGCAAATCTGCAGAATCAGAGCCATACCACATTAACACAGCAGCCCCAGCACTGGGATTGTGGTGTGGCATTGAATCACTGCTTTGGATGGGGGTTTACACTGAAGAACTTTTGTCCTTCAGATCCATGTGTTTTATGTCTAGAAAGAGCTTGGACCCCTCAGATCAAGGCTAGACTAACTCAGTCATTTATTTTGTGTTGGGGCAGTTCAGCCCCTTTACTTGGCCAAGTGGGGGCTTGCTCTAGGAAGCCTGCCCATCCTGTATAGTTGAGAGAAGGACTAGAACACAGGCACACACCAAAGAACAAACCTAGGCCCCAGCTCTGCAACCAGTTCAACACAGATGGGCTCCCCCAATCCCATATGATTCCCCATTGACTTCAGTAGGGGTCCAGACAGGCTCAGCAAACTACACACAGAGAGAGTTCATTGCAAGGGCAGGACTCAGGCTAAGAAACATTTCCCAGTGGAGAAAGCACCAGCCACACCTCACCCCACAGGAGCAGGCTGATCTACAGAGGCAGTAAAACCACAGATCTTCATAGATGAAAACAGTTCCTACCAGTCACTTACTCCCACGAAGTTAGAGTCCCTGGAGAATCCTTTGCTCCCTCCAGACAACAGCCAGCCTGGGATCCAGTAGGCAACCCCTGAAGCAGAAAGGACAGCAGGGGCACACCAAGGAGCCCAGCGAGAAAGTGCTCTTTTTCCAGCTGAGAGCAATCCCAGCCCCCAATAACTCTGCTGAATGCCCAAAACAATAAAGTGGTGTTTGCCTCTCCCAGAACACCAAACCCACAAGTCAAGAGCCCACAACTCCTGTTATTTCACCTGACCCACTTCCTGGCTGCTTCATTCCCAGAGCCTGCTGAGCACCCATATCAGCTGATGCCGATCAGCTGGGGCACTCTGACAGGTGGAGGCAGCCCTGCTCTATTAGCCGTGAGGGACTCACTCAGGAGAGACTCCCCGGGGCTGATAGGTAAAACTCCCTCACCAAACAGAGCAGTGTTTTTCCCTCTTTCACACAGAACTCACCCTTCTCTGGGCCCTGCTAAACCTTTCCCAGAAACACAGTGTGTCTAAGGATCAAATTGTTTGCTTTTGGGATGCAGATGTAAGGTGCAGAGAGAACAATCCTTGCAGTGGATACTTTTTAGCTCCTCCAAAAGGCCATTGTACACCCCCACACTGCAAGACCTCCTTTCAAATGACACCAGCCAAACACTGCTCACCCAGCATATTTCCCAGGAACAGAGTACTAGCTTTGACATTGGAGTGCCAGGTATAGTTTACATTACAAATTGAATCTAGTTCCCCATTGTTAAGTATCCTCACACCTTCTTGTCAACTGTCTGATATAGGCCATCTTGATTATCACTACAGAAGGTTTTTTCTCCTGCTGATCATAGCTCATCTTAATTAATTAGCCTCTTAGAACTGGTACCATAACTTCCACCTTTTCATGTTTTCTGTGTGTATATATATATATATCTTGTTACTGGGTGTTCCATTCTGTGCATCTGATGAATTGGGCTATAGCTCATGAAAGCTTATGCTCAAATACATTTGTTAGTCTCTAAGGTGCCACAAGGACTTCTGGTCTTTTTCCAGTGTAGTTTGCCTGAGTTTGGAGGATGGGGGGGTTGTTAAACAAATTAGTAGGTTTTTTTGCACCCTCACCTCAAGGGCTCCCAGGGCACAGGGCTTGCCACAGCCTGAGGCCCCAATCTTGCAATGTGCTCGTTATGGAGCTTGAAGGGAAACAAGTTGGCAGGGGGCCCCAGTTAAAATGTTGGGGGACAGCTACTGGCAAACCCCAGAACTAAAATAGGGTGACCAGATGTCCCAATTTTATAGGGTCAATCTGATTTTAGAGCTTTTTCTTGTATAGGATCCTACTACCTCCCATTCCCAGTCCCAATTTTTCACGCTTGCCCTCTGGTCACCCTAAACTAAAAGTACAAGTGGTCATAACCGGAGCTGTCACTCACCCCTAACTTCTGTGGGTGGGGATCTCTAGGGCACCCTGCCCACGGGGTGACTTCCTTTCTCCAGGCTGGGAAGCTCAACCCAGGCAGGTCTGGCACACAACAGTTTGAATCCCAGGTGAGCCACCACAGATAGGTGGCTACCATTTTGGTCCATGCTAGGCCAAGAGGATTGAACTGGGGCCCTCTTCAACTAGATGCAGGAATCTCTATAACTGAAGCCAAAAGACCCAGACAATGGGTTTGGTAAGACCTGTACCAGATCCATATGCCCTGGGGGTTGGGCCCAGAGCGGGACAGGTTACTGGTAGTAAATCAAGCGTGTGTCAGTGCTAGATTCATCCTTCTCTCTATGCTTTTGCCCCAGCACTTAGCCAGCGAAGGGTTTGTGCAGCATAACACCCAGGCCGGCCACTAACTCCACGCTATGGCAGACAGCCACCGGCAACAGGTCAGTGTGGAAACAGCCCCATTAGGTTCACGCTCTGGCAAATGGCCCCTGGGGGGGCAACTCATTGGATACTGTTAGTTTACTGGGCCCTGTATACCTTAGCCCCACCCCCCACTAAACGCCCTTAGGCCCCCAATTGTTTCTACTTGCAAATAAAACAAAGGAAAATTCATGGGAGCTTAATGAGGGGGGCTAAATTCCACAGAGCTTCCTGCTGCTTTGGGCTGAGGAATGCAGGCAAATCCACCAGCAGCTTGCTGTTTCCAGGGGGCTGGCCGGAGCTGGACTGAAGCTTCTCCCTGCCATGCTTCCTGTCCCCGGAGGGATGCGCCCTGAGCTGCCAGCAGCCTCGAGAACAAACAGCCTGTGGCCTTCAAGCCCTCACGAAAAAGGCAGGCTGGTAGGGTGACCAAATGTCCTGATTTTACAGGGACAGTCCCAATTTTGGGGTCTTTTTCTTATATAGGCTCCTATTATCCCCCACCCCCTGTCCCGATTTTTCACACTTGCTGTCTGGTCACCGTATGTAGCTGGAGAGCTGCGTTCAGTTCCCTGCTGCGTCATAGATTTTCTACAAAACTCTACAATGGTCCCTGAAATATTTCCTTCCCTTTGCACCCTTTTCTCAGCATGGTAGAATCCCAGCTTCAGTTCCTGAGGGCCCCTCCCAGCCCCACACCGGCAGCCCTCCTCAAACTGGCTGCTTTGCTGTTGCCTCCTTTAGCGCTTTGAGTCTCATGAATATTTGAAATTGAACAATGTTGTAAACATTTGGCTTCTAGATGCCTCCCAACTGTATTTTTCATACTCCACTCATTTCCTGGCACTGGGGCCAGAACAGCCTTCAAACTACTTAAGTTAGTTAACACGTTGTGAAGGGATCAAACCTGTGCCCCCCACCACCAACAGATTTTCTTTTGAGGTTTTCTGCACCATTATGATGTCCTTCAGTATCAGGGTAATTAAAATCCCCCATTATCCGGCCCTGGCTGTACTACAAACTTCTCATAGCCATAAAAACATCCCCGTATCAACTTTCCTCAAGTGCCCACAGGGGTTGTAGCAACACCCAAGAATCCCTGGACTACTTTTAGTGTCCTTAAAACCGACCCGTGCCCTGGCCAAAACGTGTGTCGTTCCCCTCTGCACATTCTCATCCCCCAGCAGAATTGTCACCTTTCATCCTGGCTTCTCTCTTCTACCTGGCAAGCTCATTTTTTAAAAGTGCCTCTCTGTGGTCTGCTTAATTTCTAAACCAGGAGGCCACTGCCTTGTCCTGTCAGTTTGATCCTTCTTACAGAAATGCCCAGAGGCATCACGTCTGGTTACTCTTATTCTGGATGCTAAACTGCTGCACAATCAGACAGGGGCCTGAAAACTGTCCACATGCCAGAAGTCAGTCAGAGTCGGTGACTTCATCCATCCCTTTATTGCCCAGCTCTGCTCCTCGCTAGCTGTGCTTGGAGGCATCTGTGATTGTTGAGGGGGGCCCGCCAGGAGATGCATTGTTACTCAGAGAGACAGCTGGTGAAACTCTGCCCCTGCACTGCTGAGTCTGAAATGGCCCAGAGGCCACCAGCAAGCCTCTGATTCAAGATCTCTGAAAGCCTAGAAATGGCTCCTTTCTTACTCTCTCCCCTCCGTTGTTCTGGGCGTACAACACAAACCGTGCAGGTCACTACTCAGAGGGAACTGGTCCCTCCTTCTGGATTAGACTCAGCTGACCTTTATTTGTGGATTATTTATTTGCTTCTCCTTTGGAATAAGAGGGCCTGGGGATCTGGTTACCTGCAAAGCCAGATAACCTACTAGTGCTCAGTTTGCAGAGCGGTTTGGAGCTGAGGGGATTGGTTGGTTGTTTGAGGGAGATGGGGATGTTTTTTAGAAGGTGGGAGCGCTGAGGGCTGGAACCACATAGTTATAATTTCATCTCCTTCCCCTCTCAACTTTCCCTAACCCCATAAAATGAAGATTTATTGCAAGATGCATCATTATGACAAAACTGCAATGCATTGCACCTCCCACTCTTATGCAGTTGTGGCTTTTCCATCTCTAACATATCTCATCAGAGGACCTCAAAACAATTAAATAATGAAAACCAATTACTCTCAGCATCCCTGTGAGGTAGGTCATTATTATGATCCCCATTTTACAGAAGGGAAGACAGAGGCACAGAGAGGGAAGGTGACTTGCCCAAGGTTATGCAGCAGGTCAGTGGCAGGGCAGGGAACAGAACCCACCAGTGCGCTCTGACTGACACAGCCGAGCAGGGGCGGTGTAGCTTTGGAGAGAGCAGCAACACAAAAGAGTAACTTCCAGCTGCCTAGGGAAGGGCCATTCCAGGCAGGAGGTGGATTGCACCGCACCAGACCTGCCACTGCAGCTGGCAGAGAGGATTTGTTCTCGTTAGTCTGTTCTTGTTCTCTGAACTCAGGAGTGGGATCTGAGGCACACGCTGTACAGCAAGGGGCATTGTTGCACCTTCCTGAGCATCGTGAGAAGATTTCAAGGAACATTGATTCATATGCCGAATAATCAGTGCAATGGAAACAAGGGGAAAGAGTCAGCCACACTCATGCCTGCTAGATTAAAGAATCTAAACTACTCCATCCCTGGAATGCTTAACCCTGTCAGCACCCTCTGATCCCAGAGGTTAGCCAAGCCCCCGCGCTCCATGGCTGAGGCCCATTATGGCCAAATACAACAGAGAGGGTTTCACCACCATTTTGTTATTTTGTAATGTTACAATCCCGCTTAATGCTAAACTCCCCATTGTTGTATCGCCTCCCAGATGGGAGGGTCCCTGGGAACTTACCCGTCAGGGGATCTTCAGAATCGTGCCAGATCCTGGTGCTGAGGACTAGGTAGGATGGTTTAATGAACAGACCCGGTTTCAGTTCCTAGTGCAGACACAGATTCCCTGTGTGACCTCGGGTCACTCACTTAATCTACCTTGGGCCATCTGTAAAATGGGGCTAATACCTCCCTCCTCTACCCTTTAATGACTGAGGTCTGAGACACTATGGTGATGAAGGCCAGTTACATAGAACCCTTGCTTTGTGTGCAGTTTGCACTAGCCACTGTATGGTGTCCTGTCTGCTTTGCTTCTGGTTATTGACTCCTAGTGGGAAGATTTACCTGCTCTGTTCAGTGTTTCCTGGTGTGTTTATGCCACATCTGAAGATGCACTAACGGTGTGGTCAAGTGACAGGCAGACGTGCAGCACTCAGACTGCTAGAGGGGAGTGAGCCCAGTAATAATCTCACTAGATGGATTCTCTTCACATTTCATATTTTCAAAGGCTGGGAAGTTAAAATGACAGGCAGGCCTGTGCCAAAAAAACATTCTGTGTCCTTCTACCTCTTGTGTCTGGTCTGTACTGGGAACAACTGCACCAGTTTCAAGGTGATTTATCAGATGGAGAGCACTACCCAGACGGATCTTTGGACATTGGCTAGATTTGCAATCAGTGATGTGAAAAAATGTCAGACGATACATTGTGGCTGCTATGTCACTGTTAAAGCTGTTGGAGAAAGAAGGGAACCAGAGACTGAAATTTAGTGGGAGTTTGGAATAAAAATTACTTCATGCAGGGGGAAAAATGGGATTTGGAAAAACTACTGGAGCTAGAAATCAGCACGTCTTAGTGCAAGTCTGTTCTCCTTTTAGCAAGTGCAGCCAATTACCGTCCTAATGTGATGTAAGTTGCTTGGTATCTTTGAAACCTGCATTTCCCAATGCCCTGCACTAAACCCTCAGCTGACGCTATGAATGACAGCTGGCAGTGACAAGACATTCTGCTGGCAGCTAACGTTTTACAGGATTCTGGGGCACAGCAAGAGTTGCGGTCCCGTATGTGCAGTGATGGATTTCATGCATAACAGGAAAGAGGATTGTGTTTTAACTTCATTGCTGGAAAATGCATAATCCAATGGAAGGAAGATATTTTGTTCCCTGTATTTTCTCTTCCAGTGACCTGATTGCCTTGAAATAAACGATTGGAACCATGGTTAGAAACATGGCTCCATGTTCTGGGGATGGCCAGGTCTCTAGTGTGGGCCCAGAGCATCTCTGAATTCCAAACCAGATGCCACCAGGAGTCCTTGGGTGTTTGTGCCCATCATCCCCACCCAAGAGGTGTCAGCCGCGGGGGGCGGCCAGACGGTGCTTTCCGGGCGGCAGTCAGGCGGCCTTCGGCGGCACATTGGTCCCGTGGATTCGGCGGTGTTTCGGAGGCAGATAAGCTGAAGCTGCAGGACTGGTAGACCTCCTGCAAGCATGCCGCTGAAGGCTGCCTGACTGCTGCACTTAGGGCAGCAAAAATCATAGAGCCGCCCCTGACCAGAGGGCTGCAATCTAAGGGGCAGGCCCCCCATGGGGGCACGGAGTAACCTTTGGGGAGGAAGGGCACGGCTGGGGCACAGACCAGCCCCCACAGGTGGTGGGGAGGAAGAACCACCCAGCTCCGCTCCTGGTCCCAGCCACCTACCCTGTGCCTGAGGTCCTGGTTGCTGTCCCCATGCAGGGCTGGTGCAACCACTAGGTGAATTAGGTGGTCGCCTGGGGTGCCAAAAAGCGGTGGCCTGCCCAGCAGGCCGGTCCCAGCCTTCCCGCCCGGGGCGCTGAGCAGCCCCTGCTGCACTGGGGCTTCCCAGGAGCCTGGCGCGGCTGCCCGGCTCGGTAGGGAGGAGCCACCTTCCGGAGGCACCCAGAGCGTTGTGCTTGCGGCAGCGGTGAGCCCCAGGTGCTGGCGTGGCGCATTCAGGGGGGCAGCCGCCCTGCAAAGGCAGCGGCGCCGCTAGCGGGAAGCAGCCGCACACCCCACAGCCCAGATCACCGGCCAGGCCGCTCGCATCAGGGCCTCCAGCAGCTCTAGAGCGACTCCCCTTCCCCTCCCCCGCAGCCCAGCGTGGCGGGGGCTGGGCTGTGCGCTCCATGGGGGAGCGCAGCAGCGTGTCTGCAGTAGCGTGCTGGGGTGTTAGAGAAGGGGCAAAGGGTCGCTGGCAGGGGCAGTCAAGGGCAGGACCGGGGGGGTTGGATGGGTTGGGGGGTCGGGGGGGGCTGTCAGGGGGTGGGGGTGTGGATAGGGGTTGGGGCGTGGATAGGGGTTGGGGCAGTCAGGGACAGGTAGGGGATGGGGTCCTAGGAGAGCAGTTAGGATGGGAGGGTCTCAGGAGGGGGCAGTCGGGGACAAGGAGAAGGGAGGCACAGATAGTGGGTGGGATCCCGGGGGGCAATTAGGGTGGGAGGTCCCGGAAGGGGGTGATCAGGGGACAAGGAGCGGGGGGGTGGGGTTGGATGGGTTGAGGGTTCTGTGGGAAGCAGTTAGGAGGCGGGAAGTGGGAGGGAGTGGACAGGGGGCGGGGCTACCCCCCATGGAGTGTCCTCTTTTTTTAAAGTTCAAATATGGTAACCCTACCGCTCCTGCTCGGGCTGCCGCCCGGCACCCCACCACCCCCAGTGGGGGGCTCCTTCAGCGGATACAGAGTCTGTCTCCATGGGTCCCCCGGCAGCCCCCCTCCTGCACTCAGGCTCTGCGGCTCCTGGGCTTGTGAGCCACTGTCACTGCTGCCCCTCCCCTCGGGGTCCCGTGCCCCGGCCGGGGGGATGCTGGGCCTCTGAGGACAGCCCGCTCCCACCGCGCCCGGCCGCTTGCCATGAGCAAGGACCAGGAGCTGATGGAGGCGGTGAAGGCGGAGGATGTTGGCACGGTGCAGAAGCTGCTGCAGCAGCCCAAGTCCAGCAAAGCCAGTGAGTGGACCCACGGCTCGGGGCGGGGGAGCCACCGGGGTAGGGAGGACTCACGGAGGGGCTGTGCACCCTCCAGGGGAGCTCAGGGGGCGGGGAGGGAGGAACCCGGTCTGGGGAGCAGCCCCTGGACACAGCTGGCATCTGGGGTCTATAAAGGTTCGTTGGGATTTGCCCCTCAATGAACTGGTGTGGGTGTGGGGGGAGGCACAAGGTCGAAGTTTTGCCTAGGGCACAAAATTTCCCTGCACTGGCCCTGGCCCCATGCCTGGGGATCTGGGTCCGCCCTGCCCCACCCCCAGCTGCGGGCCTCGGCCCCTGGCCAAAGGTCCACTCCCACTCCCACCCCCACCTGTGGCCCCAACCTCGGCCCCAGTACCCCCGACTGTGTTCCCCGCTCCGGGAGCTGCGGCCCCACTCCTGGCTCCATGTGCGGGGGGCACAAACAGAGGTAAGCGGGGGGGCACAAGGTACAAAGTTCGGGGACCACTGATATAAAAACACTCACAGGAAGCACTTCTCCCACCACAAACACACAACCACCTCTGCAGCAGAACACAGCAGCTGTTTAATAGTTCGCAACCACACGCATGACAATTTCCAAGCATGCCTATATCTACTGTAGTGTAGACATGTTCTGAGACCTTCACTTCGTTCGTAATCTCTTTTGGGCAGGAACTGTCTTTCTGTTGGTGTGTACACTACCTCGCACAACAGGGGCTTGGTCCAAGGGCTACAGAAATACAAATAAAAAGGAATATCAATTAGAGAGGACATTGATCTGAAATAGAGATTTTCAATAAATAAGTTCTTAGTCTGCATGCGTTATACTGTGGTAGTGCTTTTAGAACAGTCTACACTTTACTCATAGTTCACAACTGATACCAGGATTTAAACTAAATCCATTAACATGCCCCATTCTTACGACATGCAAGCAGACGGAACTCCACTTCTGTCCTGTTTTAGGTTTGCAGCCAGGGCCTAACTCTGCCTGGCTGCAGACACTCCCTGATGTGGCATGGCTTTCTTTACACATCACTGCTCTGCATTTGCAGTTCAACATCTCTGCCAGCTCCATAGAGTCTGTGCAATTGCTCTGTTTGCTCCCGTATGAAACAAGTCCTTCTCTGGCAGCAAAATCCCCTGCTCTGCCCCCCACCTCCTGCCAATTGTGTGGGCATCTCACTTCAACTAAACAATCCGCAATTGTTTGGGAACTTTAACTA
The DNA here is from genome assembly GCA_007922305.1 of Dermatemys mawii. NCBI lineage: Eukaryota > Metazoa > Chordata > Testudines > Dermatemydidae > Dermatemys > Dermatemys mawii. Next base: position 892,822 of record ML677387.1, on the reverse strand, counting down.
CGTGCAATCTGTGGTACGTACATTCCATGTAATGCAGGGAGAGTGGGTGGATGACTGGAGATCATTTAGCTAAACATTTGGAATGCCCTTTTCTGTCATGAGCTGGAGTTTTAATCATCATCTGGACTACAAGCATTTTAATTCTGCTGTCTGGAGAAAGCTCCCTATCTGCAGCAGCTTTAGCGCCTATTTGTAAAGTTACTTGCTCAAAACTGATAGTCACTCTAGATAAGGGCCAACAAGCAATGTAAGGCTATTTCAGGCAGACATGTAGATTCTATGAGGTAATTCATACCAGAGTTCCCAAGAGTACCGATGTCAGACTGATTACTTCAAAATAGAACCACTCAGCTACCATCTGCACTCAAAGAGTGTCTCATGCTAGGCACCGCTCTAAATATAGTCAGTGTTTACTGTATGCAACAACAACAGGAAACCTTCAGGAAATACAGAGGAATTACTCGGATTTTCACCATCAACCACTGATTCCTAACTGCGCCATTTTCATTCTGGCAAAAATGGAATATGTTCATGGTTTTAACTTCTACAGATCAAAGAATCTTTACCTCCGCACACAGCAACCCAACAGCCCAGGGTGGAAGACAAGTTACAGAATGAAATGATGTGTCAAGGAAGGAGGACAACACCTGTTCTTCGTTGGACGCACCTTCCGTAAGGCAGGGATCAGTAGGGCCACTGGGTCTCTCCATTTCCAAACTATTTGCTCGCCAAGAGTTGATCATTATTCACCTGCATTTTGGACATGAACTCTATGAGCGTATACAAAGAACAGAGCACTGATTGCTAAATAACGCCTCCAGAAGCACAAAGAATGGCAGCTTTAACGAGGCTGACGTCAGCAGCTGATCAAATTTACTGGCAAGGGAGAAGCAGCATGTTTATGCCAGCCAGACTGGGCTGTCCTCATACCGGTCTCCAGTTATCATTCCTCACCTCTGTCTTATTACTCAGCTCTCACATTCGTGAGTGTCTAAACTGCTAGCTGCCTTTAGCTGCGGTAACAGATTAACCTTTCCTGAAGTAGTAGATTGAATAAACAGGTCCCGGAAGCAGTAATTTACTTACTCTGCTAGCACTTGCCAAAGCAAGAGTCTCTCTCTGTGCTTCTGTGCCCTTCCCCATCGTGTCTGAGGGGGGCTGTGTTTTAGGGAGATCAGAGACTTTTGTCTTGGTCTGTTCCTAAGAACCACCTCTTCGTAGCGTCTCCTTTAGAGGCCTCCTTACTCAGAGAAAGCCTGCAACTGCCTGAAGCCAGTGATATGGAAGAGCACTGTGAACAAAGGGAATCATCAAAAAGCCTCCAACTCCAGATTACAGCCAGCTCAGTATTAACCAGTCCAGAGAGATTTTGAGCAGATGGTCGCTGTCAAATGCTTGGGAAGCGTCATAGGCCATGCTGGAGGAGACTAAAAAGATGTAGACACTCATGTAGCAGACACTACCTTTGAGGTGCCTCAGTAGAGACGCTGTGATGTGAAGCTTGCTATGAATCCCCAGCTCTCCAACAACGATTACACCTCCCCTGCCACACCGCAGTGAGACATGGGTTCTGGGGAAGGCCGGAGGGCAGCAGATTGATGTTTTAGGGCTTGGTTACACTGGCACTTTATAGCGCTATAAAGCCCCCACGAGCACTATAACCTCCTCCCCGTCCACACTGGCAAGGCACGTAGAGCGCTATAACTGCGGAGTTATAGCGCTCCTGGTAATCCACCTCCGCATGGGGAATAAGGGCTGTAGCGCTCCTGCTTTAGCGCTACGGCGAGAATGTGGACACCCACTGCGCTACAAGTGATCTCTTGAGATGCCTAGAGCCATTTAAGGCAATTGATGTCTCTTCCCTTTGTTTTGAACTCGGCTGGAGGAATGCGGAAGTACCTCTTTAGAGTTTCTCTCTTAACTCGGCAGATAAGCAATGCAAATGTTTAAGGAGGGAGCCTGTGTGAAAACAAAGCCCTCTGTGAACGGAGGCTCGCTGACAGGCTCTCAGAAGGATGGAAAAATTACTGGCTCTCTCCCTCCACATACATACAACACATCCCCCCTCACCCTCCTCGTTTAAAAAGCATGTTGCACCCAGCTGAATGCTGGGATACCTGCCCTAATGTACTGCTCTTAATGCCGCATTAAGTGCCCCAAATGTGGCCATGCCATACCGCTGGTGCGTCTGAGTGTGGACATACAATAGCGCTATACATATTACTGTATAAGGGGACCGCTATAACCAATAGTGCTATAATCTTGTAAGTGTAACCATACCCTTAGATTCTTGCTGTCTTCGTCCAGTGCTCCATATTAAGTGATAGGACAAGGCCGGCAATGAGGATATTCATAGCTGAACCCAGAAACTGCCTCCATTAGCACTGGTTCAGATCCAGGCACTTTCTGGGTACAGGTATAGTAGGATAGTATAGAAGATGATGAACTGCACACCGTGTTTGCCAGGGAATACCCTGTCACATGGGCATCAGAAACCAGTGACCGACAAAGACTGAACACTCAGCCAGGTGGTCGTAAAGACCTGGCAAGAGATTGATCTGGGTGGTGCCTGAGCTTTGGGATTGGCCTTGGTTATGATAATGATGGTGGCGTTCTGGGGGTGTGGCTCAGAGGAGGAGAAATAGACAAGAGTTAAAGACTCAAGGCCCACTGCAGCATCCCGTGACTGCCTCCTGTTCTACCCTTTTCTACCCCTGTTCTCTCTGCTGGCTGCAGAGCAGCTCGCTGTCTCCCCGCAAAGTCAGACTCTTGCAAAGATTGTTTTTGTGACGGGCATGTTCCTATCAGAGAAAATATCTCGCACAACCAAAGATGGTTGTTCTTCCCCAGTGCAGACAGGAAGAGAGAGATTTGCCGAAGGACAGACTCTGTTTGGATTAGATGTTAATCAGGAACCCTCTGCTTTCCCCACTGGTTTTTCCTAAATAAAAGTGACTCTAGCGAATGCTTTTGAAGTGGATCTCTGTGCTGTTGGGGTGGGCTAGCTTTCCGCACTATATCTTCCCAAAAATCTCATGTAACTCATTAACCTCAGATCATCCTCTGTATTCTCCACTGATAGCAGCATTTTATTGTGTTCGTTTATTTAATTTCTGCGTCAGGTCATGGAATCGGAGATTTTTACACAAAGTCCCTAGGTCTGGATTTGGGAGCTGTGGTGTCGGTGCTGTTAACCTCCAGTCCGGTTTCCCCACAGAACATGGACAGTGTCCCTACGCAAGCGAGATGAATTCCTCTCAGGCATTGTTTAGAGCAGTGAAGCGGTTCTGGACATGTGGAGTTATCTCAGGAATGTGACAGCGGAGCTGGCACTGTCCTGCTCTCACTGTTGGAGAAATGTAAACGATGTTGCCTGGAGCTCTCCTTCCCGACCCCGGCATGGGCCTGGCTCATTGGCTGGTCTCCCCTGCCGGCTATGGTGCCAGAGCAGCAGGAGAGCCCGGAACACCATGTGGCAGCTGCTTATGCATGTAGCATGGTGCTGTGATGCTGCTGGGTGAATTGTGCCGTGCTCTCAACCTTGGGCCGTTGTGAACCTCAGACTGCATGTGAGCGTCTTGGCTGCCTGAGGTCGGGAGAGAGGCATAATCCACCCAGCTGTGCCACAACACGAGCAACCTACACAAGCCTCCGCCTCAGCACGGTGCACAGTGATAGAGGGGTCCAGTGCCATAGGGAAGTGGTGGACATTGATTTGGAGTTGTCAGGTTTCAGTGAGGCTCCTATTGCTCCAGCAAGTGCTTCCTCCTAGTCTGCCATGTCTGTGTGTGTGTGCGTGTGCGTGTGCGTGTGTGCGTGTGCGTGTGTGCGCGCGCGCGCATGCGCACATTGTAACTGACACACTGTGCAGGGATGTTTTGTGAATTGCACAGAACAACAGGCATTAGAGAGGGATACTCCTGGCTAAGTGCTCTCCAGTCCTTTCCCTGAGACAGAATTGCTCCCTACCACACATTCCCTGGTTTTAAAATCACAAGTGATGGTACCTCCCTCTCTTCTCCGGACGACGATGCCACAAGCCAGCAGATCTCACTGCCAGCAACTTGGTCCTGCTATCCAGCCGAAACGATCCTGTTTCTTACCATGCTGGGGCTAGAACTCGGATGACATCACTGGGGATGACACTGAAAAGGTAGGAACAGTTAGAATAGGAACAGGACACAGAAGTTATTCCGTATGGGTGCAGATTATTCTGCCAGGCCAGACTCCCTGGAGACAGGTGAGGCATACATGCCTTTAGTAGCTGCCATGGTCCAGAGCACATAAGCTATCTGATGGAGGGAGAGGTGCTTGTCCCTTTTCCCTGCAGCCCAATAAGTACACACTTAGGCTCAGTCTACACTACAAACTTATGTTGGTATAATTATGTTGCTCAGGGCTGTGGAAAATTCACACCAGAGGGATGCAGTTATACCGACCAAACTCCTGGTGTAGACAGCGCTATGTTAACTGGAAGGCGTCTCCGTCGACATAGCTATGCCTCTCGGAAAGGTGGAGTCTCTACGCTGACAGGAGAAGTTCTCCCTTCTTCACAAAGTGTTGCTGTAAGTGTAGACATGCCCAAAGTGACTGGAGATCAAAGCTGCTTTGGAAAGGCAGAGGCTAGTGAAGAAAAGGAGCGAACACCTGGGGGCCATCAGTTTAATATTTCCAACTTTTATTCCTTATTTATCTGTGATTTCCCCATTCATAACACAGTCTCCCACCGTCTTCAAAGAACATCACCTCCCAGGCCCACAGGGAATTCCACATTACAAAGTGGCCCACAGGCCTTGCGGATTGCTTGGATCACATAGATCCCTATGCACAGCTGGATGTGCAGTGAATTCCTTTCACTGGTGTCATCAGCATTTCAGTGGAAGTGTTTGCTTTGGAAAGTTGCTCTCTGGGGATATTAAGTTCCCAAGAATCTCACTCTCAGATTTTTGCTGCCTGCTGGGGGATGATGTTTTCCATTCTTGCCTGTGCAGGTCAAGGGGAATAAAGGACCCTACAAACGTTCAGGAATTTCTTTTCTGAAGACTCCCAGGCTGCATGTGGTTGGAGGCTGCACCCCAGCTGGGGCTGCGCAGTAGATAGAGGATTTATGTGCACACACCAGCAAAGCTTGATCAGCCCCCCACCCATTTATATGGGAGCTTTACTTGAGCAGTACATGATGCGTTCCACAATTTAAAAACAAAACAAAAAGGAAAAAAAGACCTGTTAAGATCTTTGTTATCGTTAATCACTTGGGGATTTGAAATGGAAATTTAATTATTTCTTTGCAGCTTTTTTCTCCATTGCTACCCATACTTGTGTGTTATTGTAGGGTCTCTCAGAGTGCGGGACTGTGGAAAGCAGGTGATGGACTCTCTCTATCCTGAGAAACTGCTGAGACTGAACCTGGAATACAATTCAGGTTAACTCAATACCGGAAAGATGTCAACAAACTGCAGGAACTTAAGAGCAGAGCAGAGCAACAAAGGAGCTAAAAAGACAACAGATTAAGAGAGCTAAAGAAGGATAATTTAGCTAAAAAGTGAGGCGATACCGCCTGTAAACTTTTGAAGGATTTCATCATCAAGGAACAAGAGCTGCAATTTAATCTCAGACTAACTTGCTATCTTTTTTTGATGTGACTACAAATAAGGTTGATAAAGGTAATAGCGTTGACATAATACTCAGACTTCTGTAAAGCTTTTGACTTGGTACTTCATGACTTTTTGATTAAAAAACTAGAATGATACAAAATCAACACGCTACACATGAAATGGATTAAAAACTGGCTAACTGATACCGGTGTAAAGGAAATTTAAGATGAATTTCTGAAAACATGACCTTACTGCTCAGACACCAGGTAGAAATAACTAGGCAGGTGTATACAAAAATGAGGTCTATGAGGCTGGGGCATGCCAGGTAATCACTCAAGGGAAGTTACAGGTGCCCCAGACTGGAATGGGGAAAAGACAAGCTATTGCACACACCTGTGTTGGATACCAGGTGTTGAGGTAAGTTATAAAATATCTTTTCCATCTCTAATTACTATGGGGCAAATCGTCACCTGGTGTAAACCAGCAGAGTTCTATTGACTTCAGTCTGTATTGTGACGGAGTCAGACCAGAAGGATATAGGAGAGTGCTGGAAGGCAGGTATATTAGTCTCAGGATGTGCAGGTCCCTGTTCCCTGGATAGCCAAACAAAGGCTACTCCAGGCCAATCAAGACACCTGGGGCCAATTAAGAACCTTCTAGAAAGGAGTAGAAACAGCTAGCCTAATTGGGACACCTGGAGCCAATCAGGGACTGGCTGAAACCAGATAAAAACCTCCCAGTTAGTCAGGTGGGCTGTGGGCGTCAGGAGCTGTGGAAGGAAGTTATGCTGTTGGTGAGACTGAGTGTTGGACAACATATCATACTGAAGGAAGGAGGCCCTGAGGTAAGGGTGAAGTGGAGTTTGAAGAAGCGGGGACTGCTGTGGGGAAGTAGCCCAGGGAATTGTATTGTGTTTTGTGCCTAAAAGGTCAGCCATCTTAGCTGATACTATTAGGGTCCCTGGGCTGGAGTCCGGAGTAGAGGGCGGGCCCGGGCTCCCCACTTTTTTCCATCTTCCATACTGGCCTGTGATGAAGGCAACTCACTAGGTGGTGACTCGTGCCAATTATACTGAGAAAGGGAGGTCACTCTGGGGCCTAGATGAGTATCTGAGGCCCCTAAATCTGCCAGGAAGCGCAGGACCCACAAGTACAGACTTGGAGCTTTGTCACAACTGGTGTCAGGGGTGGGATTTTCTGACTTACTGTTCACTGCGCGGCAGAAGAAAGGGAGAGGTTTAAAAACAAACAAACAAAAAAAAAAGTGCACCAGGATTGGGGTGTTCTCACCACAATGGAGGACGTAATAAAAGCACTGTTGCAAGCCACTGCAGCCCAGCAGGAGGCCACCCGAGCCCAGGCTATGGCACAACAGGAGTCCCTGCGGGTACAACAAGAGACTAACCAATTATTGATGGAGCAGGCCTCTCAGGATCGAGCCCTCTTGCGGGACGTGGTAGAACAACTGAAAGTCCTCACCACCAAAAACCAAGGATCTGAGGGGTCGCGAGTATGGAGGGCTGCTGGTTGTCTGCCAAAGATGACAGCTAATGACGACATAGAGGCTTACCTCCTCTCCTTTGAAAGGGCTGCCTTGCGAGAGGCTTGGCCCCAGGATCAGTGGGCTAGCATCCTCGCTCCCTTCTTATGCGGAGAAGCACAAAAAGCTTATCAGGACATGCCCGCTGAAGCTGCCATGGACTACCCTCAGCTGAAAGCAGAGATCCTGGCACGATTAGGGGTAACAACAGCAGTACAGGCACAGAGATACCAGGAGTGGAAGTACAAGGAGGGTAAGCCTCCGAGGTCCCAATTATTCGACCTTATCCACCTCGCACGGAAGTGGTTACGACCCGAGGTCTGCAGCTCAGAGGAAATGTTGGAAACTTTGGTCATAGACCACTATGTGAGGGGATTGCCTCCATATCTTCGTGCATGGGTGGGCCAGAATGACCCTGCCACCTATGACGGGGTGATCACATTGGTAGAGAGGTGGATTGCGACCCGAGAGCTGTCCCAACTACCCAGAGAAGCCCTCTCCCAAAAGAAGTATCTGGGCCTGACCCAGGAAGGCCAGATGACCAAGCATCCAGGGAACCATCACTGGGGTAAAAGCAGGAGTGGTCCCAAAACTCCCATACCCAGTGCTCATTGGAAGGGATTTCCCAGGATTTGGAAATTTGCTCCCACCAGAGGGAGAGGACAGACGAGAAGACTCTGAAGTTAAGGAGTCATCCCTAACAGAAAATCACCCTCCTTTCTTTGCTGAAATATCTCCCGAATTGTTCTCCGCCTCTGGGAAGGGCAGAAAAACCAAGAAAGAAAGAAGGGCAGCAAAGGCTTTGGGCACTCAGATTCTGCTTCAGGGTCAGAACATGGCCTTGGTAGGCCGAAGGGCACAGGGAACTGAGAAAAAGACCCCCAGAGAGGAGGAGGAGGAAGCAGAATCCAGTCCCAACCCTAATGTCACCGAAGTGACTGAGGAGGCAGAGACCAGTTCCTCAGAGTTTGGGTCGATAGGTCCTGGAAGAGAGACTTTCGGGCGAGACCAGGCAGAAGATCCCAGATATGATAATGTCAGAAGAGAGGTGGCTGAGATAGATGGGGAGCCCGTGGAGGGTAAGGCCCGAGGGCCAGCGCCCTATTTCATGATCAAGAAGAACCTCCTGTACAGGGTGGTTCAAATACAGGAAGAGGTAGTAAACCAGCTCCTGGTACCCCAAAAACATCAGAGGGCAATACTAAGTCTTGCCCACAGTCACCTCTTTGGGGGACACTTGGGGGTAGAAAAGACCCAAGCGCGAATCTTGCGCAGATTCTTCTGGCCAGGAGTACATGAGGATGTCCGGCGGTACTGCGCCTCCTGCCCCGAGTGTCAGTTGCACAGCCCTCGACCACATCTAAGGGCCCCGTTGATACCTCTACCAATCATTGAGATCCCTTTTGAGCGGGTGGCCATGGACCTGGTGGGGCCTCTAGAGAAGACAACTCGAGGTCACCAATATGTGCTTGTCGTCTTGGACTATGCAACCAGGTATCCAGAGGCCATTCCCCTACGAAATACAGCCTCCAAGTCCATAGCAAAGGCATTGGTGGAAATTTTTGCCCGAGTTGGGCTACCAAAAGAGATTCTAACGGATCAAGGAACGCCTTTCATGTCAAAGCTGATGAAGGACCTCTGCTCTCTGCTCCATGTCCAGACTCTGCGAACCTCAGTTTACCACCCGCAGACCGATGGCCTGGTAGAGAGATTCAACCGGACCCTCAAGGCCATGATCAAAAAGGTGGTAAGTAGGGATGGAAAAGACTGGGATACCCTGTTGCCCTACCTTATGTTTGCCATCCGGGAAGTTCCTCAAGCCTCCACTGGATTCTCTCCCTTTGAGCTATTATATGGTCGCCACCCCCGGGGCATACTAGATATAGCTAGGGAAATTTGGGAAGAGGAGCCTAATACAGGGAAGAATATAGTGGAGCATGTATTACAAATGAGAGATCGTATAACCCGAGTCACCCCTATAGTGCGAGAGCACCTGGAGAAGGCCCAGAAAGCCCAACAAACACACTACAACCGTCAAGCAAAGGTTCGGCAGTTCCAACCCGGAGACCGAGTAATGGTGTTAGTACCCACAGCAGAGAGTAAACTCTTGGCCCAGTGGCAGGGGCCCTATGAAATAGTTGAATCTATAGGAGAGGTAAATTATAAGGTACGACAACCCGGACGTAGAAAACAGGAACAAGTGTACCACATCAACCTTCTAAAACCCTGGCGTACCCAAGAAGCATGTGTAGTTGCTCAAAAGGACCCATTACAGGAGCACAAAAACCCTGAGCAGGTGAAGGTGTCTCCTGATTTAACACCAGCCCAAAGAGAGGAGGTGGTCGAGATGATCAACCGGAACCAAGACGTATTCTCATCTCGGCCAGGACGAACAACTGAGACATATCACCACATCATTACAAACCCCGGGGCCAAGGTAACGATGAGGCCTTACCGGGTGCCAGCGGCCAAAAGAGAAGAAATTCGAGCGGAGGTAAAGAAAATGTTGGACTTGGGGGTAATTGAAGAGTCTCACAGTCAGTGGTCTAGCCGGATCGTGCTAGTACCCAAACCAGATGGCTCCACAAGGTTTTGCAATGATTTCCGTCGGCTGAATGAGGTGTCCCAGTTCGATGCATATCCTATACCCCGGATAGACGAGTTAGTGGACTGACTGGGAAATGCCCGCTTCCTGACCACTCTAGACTTAACTAAAGGGTACTGGCAGATCCCCCTTGCTGAAGACGCAAAGGAGAAGACCGCTTTCTCCACCCCAGATGGACTGTTTCAATATACAGTCCTTCCATTTGGTCTACATGGGGCCCCAGCTACCTTTCAGCGCCTTATGGATAAGCTATTGTGCCCCCATGCTAGTTATGCAGCTGCCTACCTGGATGATGTGGTTATTCATACCGCAGACTGGGAAATGCACCTGGAAAAGGTTGAAGCTGTCCTAGATACCCTAAGGCGTGCTGGCCTTACCGCAAACCCCGCAAAGTGTGCCATAGGATTAACGGAGGCGAAGTATCTGGGCTACATTGTGGGACGAGGTGTAGTGAAACCCCAACTCAATAAACTAGAGGCCATCCAAAACTGGCCCCGACCGGTTCGCAAGAAACAAGTCCGGGCATTTTTGGGGGTAGTGGGGTACTATCGACGCTTTATTCCCCATTTTGCCACCAGGGCAAGTGCCCTGACTGATCTCATAAAAGCTCGGGGACCTGAGATGGTGCGATGGACAGACACAGCAGAGAGGGCATTTACAGATCTAAGGACAGCCCTTTGCAGTGACCCTGTACTTATAGCTCCAGACTTCACTAAGGAGTTCATCTTGGAGACAGACGCATCTGAAGTTGGACTGGGGGCTGTCCTGTCCCAGGTGGTCGGGGAAGAAGAACATCCAATCCTCTATCTCAGTAGAAAACTTCTCCCAAGGGAACAGAAGTATGCTGTGGTCGAGAGGGAATGCCTTGCCGTTAAGTGGGCCATGGAAACACTGCGATACTACCTGCTAGGTAGACAGTTTACCCTCGTGACTGACCATGCCCCTCTTCAGTGGATGCAGCGGAACAAGGAGAAAAATGCAAGAGTGACTAGATGGTTCTTATCCCTCCAACCCTTTCAGTTCCGCATACAACACAGAGCTGGAAGTCGCCACGGCAACACAGATGGCTTATCCCGGGTGCACTGTATGTCGACCCAAGTTGCCCAACCCCTTGGTGTTGAGCAGGGGGGAGGGATATGGGACGGAGTCAGACCAGAAGGATATAGGAGAGTGCTGGAAGGCAGGTATATTAGTCTGAGGATGTGTAGGTCCCTGTTCCCTGGATAGCCAAACAAAGGCTACTCCAGGCCAATCAAGACACTGGGGCCAATTAAGAACCTTCTAGAAAGGAGTAGAAACAGCTAGCCTAATTGGGACACCTGGAGCCAATCAGGGACTGGCTGAAACCAGATAAAAACCTCCCAGTTAGTCAGGTGGGCTGTGGGTATCAGGAGCTGTGGGAGGAAGTTATGCTGTTGGTGAGACTGTGTGGTGGACAACATATCATACAGAAGGAAGGAGGCCCTGAGGTAAGGGTGAAGTGGAGTTTGAAGAAGCAGGGACTGCTGTGGGGAAGTAGCCCAGGGAATTGTATTGTGTTTTGTGGATAAAAGGTCAGCCATCTTAGCTGATACTATTAGGGTCCCTGGGCTGGAGTCCGGAGTAGAGGGCGGGCCCGGGCTCCCCCCCTTTTCCATCTTCCATACTGGCCTGTGATGAAGGTAACTCACTAGGTGGTGACTCTTGCCAATTATACTGAGAAAGGGAGGTCACTCTGGGGCCTAGATGAGTTTCTGAGGCCCCTAAATCTGCCAGGAAGCGCAGGACCCACAAGTACAGACTTGGAGCTTTGTCACAGTATCTACACCCATTCGAACCTGCTGAGATCTGGGCCTGTGATTTAGGAAAGGGGCGAGGACAAAACAGGAGCTAGATTTCTCATTGCGCAGGCTGATGAGTAAGCGTGATGGATACAGGGCAGCACATGGGCTCATTCAGCTCACTAGAGCACAGCCTGTGTGCGAGATGTTTTATGCTGCACTCCCCATCCAATGGCTCTCACGTTGCCACTTAGATGCCCCATAGAGAAGTGGATAGATGGTGGCATGTGGAGCTCTTGGGGTGACTGCAGATCTGATTCCAATCCCAGGCCATCCAGAAAGTCAGCAGGTTTGAAAATGCTTGTTGTGACCCATTTTTCTTTGGGATCCTCTATGCAAACAAGAGTTTCAAGGAGCATGACAACTTCCCTGCCCTGCTCTAAATCCCTTTTCTATGGCTGATCAAATTATTAAATCTCCTGACCTTAGAGATGATCTGCCCCACATCTGAATTACTAACCAGTGAACCTGATGAAGCCCAAGAGCAAGCTTGTACATGGTAGAAGGGTCTCTAACCAGAGAGACCACATATCTGTAGTGAAACCACAAGTCCAGTTGCTGACTGGTTCTGTAATACTGCTGCAGTAATGGCCTGTGGAATTTAAACCACTGCAAGACATAAATGCTTTCATCATATTTTATGTCTGGATCGAATTTGGATCAAATTCTGTCCTGTTTTACATCCCAACCCATCTCTCCTGACATCCTTGGGGCTGAGCTGGCTGTATGTGCAGAAATGGGCCCTGTATTCAGACATGTCTGATTAAAGCTTTTTACCTATAAAGATCAAAGTAATTCTAGTAAACTGTGCTAGAAAATACTTAACCCAAGGTGTAGTTATGATCCTACCCAGCCTGTTTGTAAGTTGTAGAGGGAGTGTATACAGTTCCTGTCTCTCTGCCTTTGCTAGATGACAATCTTAAGTAGACTATGCATATATTTACACTGGGCGACTTTCTATTTAAACAGCAGGTGTAAAAGCAAATTCTAGTCTGATTAATTTTTTTTAGGCAGCTGCTGCTAACTTCAGAGCACTAATGGAAGACAAGTTGCTTTTTTACTTTGTTTCTGAAGCACTCACAAATCAGAATCAAAGTATTAGAAGTAAAACTTCGTACACCTACTTAGCAGTTTGCTTTTCCAGGGGTGACATGTCTTCTAGTGAGTTTTCGGAGCTTATTGAAAATTGTTCAGTATTAATCAGAATTACAGGCTTGTTCTTTCAACTCTAAGACTGTTTGTTTTTTGTTTGAATTGTGATAGCATAAAGAAACCGACCTAACCGGAGACAAAATATCCATAAATTAGAGCCACCATTTAATTATGATTCCAGACCAGAGCTTTAGAATGAAGTCATGACTCCCCTGTGAACAATGTATCACTTAAAATATACAATAATTAAGTACAAGTACATGTTGCTGGAAACTTCTGGAAAGTGCCAGTTGCTAAGGCTGGTTGGTACAGGCACTTCTGGTACATTGCCATTTGGATAGTATCAGTAAAAAAAAAATCACACCAGGTTCGTTGTTTTTAAGCCACAATTCAAATAGCCCCATCCCTCAAGGCTGCTGCATGGGTGTGAAGCAGCCAAGTTCCTGCTCTGCTGAACTATTCAGCACTCAGGGGCTTGAGGTCATTAGCAGGGGTTTGAAATCCATAACTGTCGGCTTTCCCTCTGTTCTAGGGCAGCAAGAAGCCACCGCCTCTTTCAAAGTGGTATGGCTTCTCGGCACAGAAGCCGATCTGAATCAAAGATTACAATTCACTGGGCAACATTACAACTTACAAAAATTCAGGCTGCCCCTCTGGCCCCACAACAGTGGGAGAGGCTCTGTAAAAGAGCTTCAGCCAGTGTCCTGTTCTCTAGGATGCTAGGAATAGTACACCAGAACAAGAGAGGAGGCGGCAAAGTTGGGAGGAGGGGAGGGAGCAAGCGGAGCAGTGCTTGGCAGTGGAGGGCCCGCCCTTGAGCCAGACTAGATTTCTCCTCCTGCACAGGATCCCTGTTCTTCTGCTACCCGTTCCAAGCCCCCAGCACCGCTACAAGAGGGAGCAAGTGCTTGGAATTGCTGCAATCCCACTCTGGGGTCTACGGCCTACTCTGCTTCCAACAGAATCAGTGATGGGGGAGCAGCCTGACTGGCTTTTGTGGCATGACTATAAGCAAGAGAAGATGCTGTATGACTGTAGTGCCCAAAGCCCTCATCTGCAAGTGGCTTCAGGAGACTTTAATCATCATGGCTCACACTCAGGGAGGTTAACTGCGGCCATCACAGAAAAGGAGAGTATATAGCATTCAAAATGCAAGCGCGCACTTACACTGAGGTATGTCTTCACATAACCCACAGCCAACCTGTGGAACTCATTGCCAGGGGACGTTGTGAAGGCCAAAAATATCACTGACTTCCAAAAAGAATTAGATAAGTTCTTGGCGGATAGGCCCCTCAATGGCTATTAGCGTAGGTAGTCAGGGATGCAACCCCATGCTCTTGTGTCTCTAAACCTCTGACTGCTGGAAGCTGGGACTGGAGGACAGGGGATGGATCACTCCATAAAATTGCTCTGTTCTGTTCACTCCCTTGGAAGCATCTGGCACTAGCCACTGTAGGAAGACAGGATACTGGACTAGCTGGACCATTGGTCTGCCCCAGTATGGCTGTTCTTATGAGCACATGCATGCCAGGGACAGATCAATAACCATGTGTCAGCATGGGGCTGAAACATTCAATCTCCTGATCAGGGATCCATAGCAGGGAAGACAGACCTATCGCCTTGCCACAGGTCATGCCTGGGGAGATAAGGACAATAGCAGGAGGCAGAGGAGTTTAAAACAGGGAGGGGATTATTTCATTAGCAAACAATCATTTCTATGGCCTGGTCTATGCTACAAAGTGAGGTTGTTGTCAGCCGCCTTGTGCCAACCTGGTTGTGCACGTGTTTATAGTGAAATGGGTCTCTCACTGTTAGGTGCCCCATTACTGCCACGCAGTACCACCACCTTTCCAAGCAGCATTGAGCCAGGGTCGACATACTGAGGTGGAAGCAGCGCAGGTATAGACACTTCAACTTCTTATGGGAACCCTAACAGTCCTCCAGCAGCTGTCCCACAATGCCTGACACTGACCGCTCTGGCCACACTTGTGAACTCCATGGCCTATGGGTCATGGAGACTGGAAGGTGAGCACACCTAGCTGCTCTCCATTGCTGAGTACAGCTGCCAGCTACATGCTCCAGACACTCTCTGGAGATATTAGATCTCCTGGGCCTATGGAGAGAAGAGGATCTGCAAGAACAGCTATGGACCAACTGTAGAAACATGGACATCTTCTATATGGACATCCTCGATATCAGGCACAGCTGATAGCCCTTGTGATTGGCTGCTTAAACTCAGCAGGCAGCTGCTCCACCCTGCCCTCCCATGGCAACTTTTGCACCTTTGCTTCACAGATATTATGCAGGATAGCGCAGGCAGCTATAACTATTGGGATGGTTTTAGCCACTGAGGTCCAATCTTCTGAGAAAACAATGCCAGCATCCCTTCAGTCTACCGAAAGCTCATTCTACCATCATTCTGCACCTACTGAGCCAGGGTTTGAATCTTTCCTTGGTGTTGCCGAGGTGGCTGGGGTTAGGGATAGAGTTTCAGGAGCCAGGGCAACAAAGGGTAGGCTGGGTCCTCCAGGATAACTATTGGCATTTCAGTGTCGCCAGTGGTAATCCCCCAACTGGGAAAGAAAGTCCCTGCTTGTAGCTTTCTGAACAGTTGTGTGTTCTTAAAGATGCAAGCATCATGCACTTTCCCTGGCCAGCCAACACTGATGGCAGTGAAGAATCCTCGGTGGTCCACCAAGGTTTGCATCACCATAAAATAGTAGCCCTTTCCTTGATGTACTCTGCAGCAAGGCGGTCTGGTGCCAAAATAGAGATGCTGGCCATCTATTGCCCCATCACAGTTTGGGAACACCACTGCTGAAAATCCGTTTACTATCTCCTGCACATTGCTGGGAGTCAGAGTCCTGCTCAGCAGGAGGTGATTAATGGCTCTGCACATGTTAGTGTCTTACAGGATACAGGCCTGTAGTTCCTTGCATTACTGCTAACTGTTATAAAAGCAGAATATAATGAAAGCAAGCTAGCCCAGTGGGCTACACACACTTGCATGATGATAGCCTCCACAGTGGAGTTTCCAACTCCAAGTTGATTTCTCGCTGACCGGTAGCAATTTGGCATTGCAAGTTTCCTCAGCGCGATCACCACTTGCTTCATAGTTGTGCCTGTGTTGGACTGCTGGGACAAGCTTAGCATACAGATCCAGCAATGTGGCCTTGCACAGCTGAAAGTTCTGCAGCCATGGCTCATCATCCCAAACCTGAATGATGATGAGATTCCACCAGTCAGTGCTTGTTTCTCCATCCCAGAAGCAGTGCTCCACCATCTTCAGCTGCTCCTTGAACGCCTTGAATTGATTCTTGCTAATCTCACAGCAATCTGTCCCTCAAGAGATGTCCACTAATTAGGTTCCTCTCACGGTTTTGCAAATACCAGAGGATGGTGTATCCTGTGCTTGCAACGCTTATGACAATAGTGCAGAACTGTGCATCCTGGTTCCATCAGAGATGGCGGACAGTAAAGAGGGCTGCGCGGGTTCATGAGATTGTTTTAAAAAGCGTGTAAGTTATGGTTTATAGATGACATTCAGGGATGGAGATAGTTGTTGGCCAGGAAGTTGACCCCAGGTTCCCAGTCACTCCTGTGGAACTTGTTTCCTCCCCACCATGCATTGCCAAAACTTCCCAAAAGATAGTGTGCTGGATGGTGGTGTGTTACACACTGGGATACCTACCCATGGTGCAACGCACTGTGCACCAACACAAGCAGCACTGATGCAAGGAACCAAGCGTGTATGAGCACAAGCGAGATACTAACGCCAGCGGCTTTCAACCAATGTCACTTGCATCAATCAAAGTTTGTAGTGTAGCCATGGCCTACAACTTCACTTTCCTCATTGGATGCTTGTAATGTGAATATATCACAATGACTGCTGTGTGAGTGAGTGGTACTGAGTACTGCAGGGGGCAGAAAGGACTCTGGGCGGCAGAGTCCCTAGGAATGAGGAATTTGTGGTGGAAGGAGGGAAATCGTGCTCACTGTGTAGGTGTTTTGTTTTTATAGGGATGAACTACAAGGTTGCTAACACCGTTCTTTCACATAATCTCCCACATGAATTAGGTTTCAGTTGATTCTCTGAGTAATCCCCATGTGACACAAATGGGTGTTTTCCTGGCCTCTGATTAGGTTCCTTTACTCAAATATGTATTTTCCAACCTACGTCTGTGTATTGCTACCGTATACATGCACTCTGCAATCACACATGCATCACAAATACCAAAAAAACCCAACCCCTCTCTTTCTAGTGTCTAGTGATTAGAACAGGAAACTGAGAATTAAAACTCCAACGTTCTATACTAGTCTCTGCCACTGGTTTTCTGCAGGCAAGCCATTTAACCTTTCTGTGACTCAGTTTCCAATCTGTAAAGAGAGATGGAATACTATTTATCTACCTCCCAAAGGGAATTGGAGCAATCCAAGCAAAAGGCAATTAAAATGTGTGCCATTTTTTTTTTTTTAATATCTTGAGTGGAGAAAGAAAGGAGCTGAGTTTGTATACTAGCAATACCCATTCATGGAAATCACAGCACTGTTACAGTTAAAGAGAAATGCTTTTCAAATGACAAATGACAGCCACCCTTCCCCGCCCGAGGCTCTGAACCCTGGGAAACAGTGCCACATAATGCACACTGAAATCAGTAAAATGAGCAAGGTGAGTGAACAGCACATGCAAAAAATGCTGTCATGCTCAGCAAACAGCAAGAGACTCCTGTCTGAATGCAATGAAATGAAAATCTTGTAGTTTCCACCGACCATCTTTTGATTACTTTATGATAACAAAAAAGAGGCAGCCCTGGTGCAGATTTCTGCTTGTTGTTTCCACTGATAGAATTGCTCAGACACTTATATACGTCTGTGACAAAGAGTCCTGTGGCACCTTAAAGACTAACTAAAGTTTTAGAGCATAAGCTTTCGTGGGCTAGTACCCACTTCGTCGGGTGCATGCAG
>ML677387.1:761225-874747 GCA_007922305.1 Dermatemys mawii | reverse complement strand
CTGCATGCACCCGACGAAGTGGGTACTAGCCCACGAAAGCTTATGCTCTAAAACTTTAGTTAGTCTTTAAGGTGCCACAGGACTCTGTCACTTCTGCAATTCCAGACTAACACGGCTACCCCTCTGATTCTTATATACATCTAACATGAAAGTAGGATGTTACTGAAAGTTAGATTTAGGGCTAAACAAACTGGAAGATTTTTTGAAGCTTTCATATTATGGTGATGCTAAAAAGCTCCAGTCATAAGCAGAGCCTCACGGTGCTAGGCATTGTACAAACACAGTGAGAGAGACTCCATGTCCTGATGAGCTTGCAATATAACTAAACCAGAGAGACAATGAGTGGGAGGAGAGACAGCCTCAGAGGAAAAAAGGGGCTTGCCCAAGTCACTGCTAGGAATAGCACCCAGCCCTCCTGATTCCCACCCCAGTGTTTGATCCACTGGACTGGGCTGCCTCTCAAACGCATTCACTGTTCACCCCTAGTGTCCTGTTTACTCACCAGTGCTGGGTTCTTTGGCTTAGTTTCCCATAAGGAGATTTGATTTGTCCATAATAAAGTATCTCCTTGTAGCAGGAATCCAAAAGCCTCCCACACAAGAGGTGGATTTACATCTACAATCCAGGGCACTGTGGCAGACAATCTACAGACAATGTCTAACATGTACATATGGAAGATTTTATTGACTGAGCAAACTCTGGCAGTCAAAACTTGGAACAGTCAATAATGAATGTCTCTGATTAATAGAAAGATTGTCTTGAAGCCAGCTCCTTTGGATGTGGAATTATGAAGACTAGCTCCCTTCCCACTGATGATCACACAGCATCCCTGGGGCAATTACAGGAACTGCCTAGATAGAAGAGTGATTGTAGGATTGTATTTTGAACACACCCCACATTCAGTTTTCTTAGGCACAATGGAAAACCAGCATGAGAGAGGAAGATGGAGAAGATGTTACAGGAGGGAACAGTTTTCACTAGGTAGGGAACAATGGGGTGCACTGGGATTTAAAAGCCACTGGACGTTAGCTGGCACCCTGCATGGAGAGCTGTCAGAGGGATGCTGCATAGAGAGAAATACAATCCTGGGCTGTCATATAAAAAAACCTGCTGTTAAACTTGAACTCACATGTCTATGCTGAACAATATTTTCTAACTAGAGACCTAGATCATGTGATTAACGAGTGTGGGGAAAATAAAAGAATGCAGTAGACTCTATCTAATTGATGTGTAGGCCTTTCACATGGCAGCTTTCTTTCCTGTGCTCTGTTTCTCTTGTAAAGGGTTGCTGCTTAGGGAGGGAGTAGGTATAAGGAATAAGGAAGTGTTATTTACTCCTTCTCATAACACAAGAACCAGAGGTCACCAAATGAAATTAATAGGCAGCAGATTTAAAACAAAAGGAAGTATTTTTCCTCACAGCACACAGTCAACTTGTGGAACTCCTTCCCAGAGGATATTGTGAAGGCCAAGCCTATAACAGGGTTCAAAAAAGAACTAGATAAGTTCATGGAGGATAGGTCCATCAATGGCTATTAGCCAGGATGGGTAGGGATGGTGTCCCTAGCCTCTGTTTGCCAGAAGATCCTGCAGATGGGAACTTGAACTGAATTGGAAAAGTTCAGTTCTACCCCATTCTAGATGGAAGTTGAGGCTGAAGAGCGAGGGCAGTCCAGTCAGTCTCGGTGCCTTGTGGGACACAGGGGAAAAGAGGGTCTCTCAAACAGTTTGTACCTGAGTGACCATAACAAGGTAGCAAGACCCATGATACCTTCATGATCAGGCCGGCGTGCCATATCATATCATGCACCACTGTTAGGTCCATGAAAATAGCGCCTGTTTTCAGGTTCCTCTGGAAGCCATTTTCAACAAATGTGGTCAGCGCAAATACTCGGTCGCACGTGCTACAGCCTCAGCGAAAGCCAGCTTGATCAGGCCTCAAAATTCTCTCCACATCAGGCAATATGCGCTGTAGGACCAAGCGCTCCCATGCCTGGAAGCACACCGACAACAGTGATATGGGACAGATCACTTGATGCTTGGCTTGGGTCCTTTCCAGGCTTTAGGAGGCCAATGACTCTTGTGGTGCACCGCATCTTCAGTAGCCTCCCTTCACTGATGACCCTGGTGAAGAATTTCACAAGCCAAAGCTGAGCACAGGGCCAAGGTTTCTCAGGAATTCTGGAGATATGTTGTCATAGCCTGCAACTGTTCCACACTTGATGCTGCCCAGTGTCTGTTCCAGTGAATCGTTCTGGGCAGCTTCTGATCTGGTGTACACATGTAAACATTCGCGTGTATGTAATAAAGCAGTGAGAAAAGCAGACTATATCAGAGGGACATTTGGGGTCTCACTGAGAATGAATAACTCTTCAGTTCCCATCTATTCTCTGTTAACTGTCCTGTCGTCGTGAGTTAATAACGTAGTACATGACATGATGAATGGCCAGTTACTGTAAGTAAATTATGCTCAGTTTCTAGGTTGAGAAACTGAACAGAAACTTATGATGTTTTAAGAATGTTAACACACCCGCCCACACACAGCAGCTCTGCATGCAACAAATCTAATTAAAGCCTGAAGAAAACAGCAGTCGCGAATCTGCTTTCAGAACAGAGTGCTCGTTTTCACAGACGCTCTGGTGATGGGGTTGTATAAGTATCTGTGTAGATAGAGTCTCCATTTGCTTTCTGTCCTCTAAAGCTTCATGTCCTTCAAAATACCACAGAAAACTTGCTTTGTCATTCTGCACACTTGAGTAAATAAATCCACTTGGAATAAGTATCAGGTAAAACAATAAAAAAACCAGGGTGGAGGGCTGTGCAGTCCCCTTCCCCCCATAAAGGGCAAGGAAGCAGGGGCAGTAGTAGTCCTGGCACATCAGGTGGCAGCTCCCAAGGGGGTTTCTTTGATCCAACCCATCACACACAGTATGGCCGCTTTTCTGTTCTGGTGCATATAGGCTGTTATGGGACACTCAGATGAGCCTGACAGAGCTGTCTGCTTTCTTAAGGAGTTCAACAGAATTGCAGCTATTTGATAAATACGGCCTAGAGTACGTTCTCCCTGGCCATCAGCACGATGCGGGCTCATCGGAACTCTCTGGATTCAGGCCGGGTCATAGCAGCTTTGGCTTCCAGAGGGGGATTAAAGAAGAAGGGCTGCCTTGCTCCTAACGGCCACATGGACACCAGCTGCAGAGTCTGTGCGCTCCTAGGGTGGGCTGGCGCTAGAGGGACGGGCGCCGTTTGGCGGCGATGTGACCTGACTTACGGTGACCTGGTCTCCGTTTCTGGTACAGCTGCATGTGGGCTGTGCTACAACAATGCACTCGCTCCCCCTCTGTAGCAATGTCCAAAGCAGGATGTCCTGAGAGCCTGTCTCCCCTACACCAGACAATGGGCAGCCTGACGGCTGGAGACGTGTCTGCCTTTCCCTTTCGACACACAAGCCGCCAGGAAGGTCATAGAGGAAAATCAACATGAAAGGTAGGAAAAAGTGTGTTCACGTCTAAAGTTACATCACCTTCGCGTGCCCAGCCTGTGCTGACCTGCATGGAAGGTGTCAGTGAAAGCCCCTGATTTAATATAAGCTTTCCCTGGCGCTTATGGAAATAGCATTACGCTGCTGAATGGGCAAGCAAGGATCATCTGCCATGTCCATATAGGGGAGGAGTTTCAAAAGCACCTAAAGAAGTTAGTGGGGCTTCCCCTGGGAGGGGGGTACCTAATGCCCTTAGGCATTCTGAACATCCCTCCCTTAGTCTGTGAACTCTTTGGGAGAGGGACTATCTTTAACTATGTGTTTATACAACTGTTACAGTGACAAAGGACCATCTGGGAACATCATTAAAGTCTCCTTTGGAAAGCTTAATTTCCTGCCTTCCATGGGAGACACAATCATTCAATCCATGAGCTGTCTAAGGACCTGATCCTACAAACACCACGGGAATGACTCTATTTTTGTGAGTAGTTCCGCTGATTTAAGGAGCTTTGATCTCAATCGGACTAATCGTACAGGTAAAAGGACATAGGCCAGATCCTCAAACGTATTCAGGAACCTCAGTCTACTCATGGCCAAGATCCTCAAAGGCATTGAAATCAATGTGAGTTTGGGCCTCCAGCCTAAGTGCTTGCAGGATCAGGGCCACAGAGGCCAAGCATTTAACTGCAGCTTTGCAGATAAGGGAGCGGTAACATTAGCCATTCAGTAGCTGCTGACATGCATAGAGGCATCTATACCTTCATCTGTTCTACTGGTGCAGTAATTTTAATTCATGTTGCCTTCCTTTTCTGCTGTGACTGCTTTGTAGAGAAAAGGAGAATAAGAACATAAGAAAGGCCATACTGGGTCTAACCAATGGTCCATCCAGCCCAGTATCCTGTCTACTGACAGTGGCCAATGCCAGGTGCCCCGGAGTGAGTGAACCTAACAGGTAAAGATCAATTGATCTCTCTCCTGCCATCCATCACCCCCCTCTGACAAACAGAGGCTAGGGACCCCATTCCTTACCCAGCTTGGCTAATAGCCATTAATGGACTTAACCTCCATGAATTTATCCAGTTGTTTTTTAAACCCTGTTATAGTCCTAGCCTTCACAGCCTCCTCAGGCAAGGAGTTCCACAGGTTGACTGTGTGAAGAACTTCCTTGTATGTGTTTTAAACCTGCTGCCCACTAATTTCCATCAGTGGCCCCTAGTTGTTCCATTATGAGAACAAGTAAATAACTTTTCCTTATTCACTTTCTCCACGCCACTCATAATTTTATATACCTCTATCATATCCCCCCTTAGTCTCCTCTTTTCCAAGCTAAAAAGTCCTAGCCTCTTTAATCTCTCCTCATATGGGACCCGTTCCAATCCCCTAATCATTTTAGTTGCCCTTCTCTGAACCTTTTCTAATGCCAGTATATCCTTTTTGAGATGAGGAGACCGCATTTGTACCCAGTATTCAAGATGTGGACGCACCATGGATTTGTATAAGGGCAATAAGATATTCTCCGTCTTATTCACTATCTCTTTTTTAATGATTCCTAACATCTTGTTTGCTTTTTGACTGCCGCTGCACACTGCATGGACATCTTCAGAGAACCATCCACGATGACTCCAAGATCTTTTTCCTGATTAGTTGTAGCTAAATTAGCCCCGATCATATTGTATGTATAGTTGGGGTTATTTTTTCCAAAGTGCATTACTTTACATTTATCCACATTAAATTTCATTTGACATTTTGTTGCCTAATCATTTAGTTTCGTGAAATCTTTTTGAAGTTCTTCACAGTCTGCTTGGGTCTTAACTATTTTGAGCAGTTTAGTATCATCTGCAAACTTAGCCACCTCACTGTTTACCCCTTCCTCCAAATCATTGATGAATAAGTTGAATAGGATTGGTCCTAGGACTGACCCTTGGGGAACACCACTAGTTACCCCTCTCCATTCTGAAAATTTACCATTTATTCCTACGCTTTGTTCCCTGTCTTTTAACCAGTTCTCAATCCATGAAAGGATCTTCCCTCTTATCCCATGGCAACTTAATTTACATAAGAGCCTTTGGTGAGGGACCTTGTCTAAGGCTTTCTGGAAATCTAAGTACACTACGTCCACCGGATCCCCCTTGTCCACATGTTTGTTGAGCCCTTCAAAGAACTCTAATAGATTAGTAAGACATGATTTCCCTTTACAGAAACCATGCTGACTTTTGCCCAACAATTTATGTTCTTCTATGTGCCTGACCATTTTATTCTTTACTATCGTTTCAACTAATTTGCCCGGTACGGACGTTACACTCACCAGTCTGTAATTGCCGGGATCACCTCTAGAGCCCTTTTTAAATATTGGCGTTACATTAGCTATCTTCCAGTCATTGGGTACAGAAGCCAATTTAAAGGACAAGTTACAAACCCTAGTTAATAGTTCCGCAATTTCACATTTGAGTTCTTTCAGAACTGTTGGGTGAATGCCATCTGGTCCCGGTGACTTGTTACAGTTAAGTTTATCAGTTAGTTCCAAAACCTCCTCTAGTGACACTTCAGTCTGTGACAATTCCTCAGATTTGTCACCTACAAAAGACGGCTCAGGTTTGGGAATCTCCCTAACGTCCTCAGCCATGAAGACCGAAGCAAAGAATTCATTTAGTTTCTCTGCAATGACTTTATCATCTCTGAGTGCTCCTTTTGTATCTCTATCATCCAGGGGCCCCACTGGTTGTTTAGCAGGCTTCCTGCTTCTGATGTATTTAAAAAACATTTTATTATTGCCTTTTGAGTTTCTGGCTAGCTGTTCTTCAAATTCCATTTTGGTTTTTCTTATTACATTTTTACACTTGAGAGAATCCAGCTTCTAAGTCACTCAAACAGGCTGTTGCTGAATTAGAATTTGCATAATATTTGGAGGGGCCATGATTAAAGGTTCTAAGTGCCAGCTGCTCCAGAAACAATGGTAAGCGGAGAAAATGAGGCTGAGGGTCAGACATGAAGTCAATGGCAGATCTAGCAATAGAACCCAGGCGTCCCCTGCTCAAACCACTGAGCTACATAGTGACTAAGTTAACAAATAACTCTTATTTTTAATTGTGAGATGACATTACAGAGCAAAAGTAATAGGGCAGAATATAATTGTTATAGCACTGGCTGTCTTAGCAGCCTGGCAGCTAGTCTCTATTTCATTTATGTTTTCATAGGTGGTAGAAAGGACAGAAAGTTCTGAAGAGGGTCTTATAGTGGCAGGGTTTTTTCTATTAAACTATTTTTTGAAACTGAAGGGTTGAAATTTAATCACATCTTCCCATGACTGAATGTAATAGGTTTTCATTCTGGCTCTCATTTCAAATCAGTTGTGTGAATGGTACCGCCTGTGGAACTGAGCAGATAAATAATTAATTTTCTAGCAGTTGGGCTGGTGCAAAACTACAATTAAAATAAATCACCTTATTGCTGTGCATCTAAACTAGAACATCTTCAGAAGCTTAGTCAAATGGGGTCAGGAGCCAGCTCAGCCCACCCGGAGTTAGACTGGCACAACAAGTCATTGACAAGATATATAATTCTTTGCACTTTGGTATGTTGCCTCTCTCACCAAGGTTCCTTCCCCTCGCAGGAGAGTCTCAGATGGTAGAATGCTTCGTCCAAAGTCAAACTCTCTGACTTCTCTTTTTGGATGAAAGTTTTGCTCCTGAGAGGCACTTACCTGACAGCCCTAGAGACTCAAATCCTCACTGTACCCCTCCTGGTGAATAAAACATAGACACTTAAAATGTAAGTGTGTCCATGGGATGGAGACTGGGGGGCATGCAAGGAAGGATTATTCATGTTGGTGTCCCTGCTGGGTTCAGTCTGAGACTGTGACTGCACTATGGAATTTACAGCATCTCCGCTGAACTAATGCAAACACTCTACGCTCTCCCATCAACGTAATTACTCCAGCCCCGGCGAGCGGTGGTAGCCATATCGTCGGGAGCAGCTCTCCCGCTGACGTAGCACTGTCCACGCCCAGGACTTAGGTCAGTGTAATTTACGTCACTCAGAGGAGTGGTTTATTCACACCTCTGAGCGACATAACTTACACTGACATCAATTGTTGTGTGTACATACCCTGAGTGCTAGTATGTTATGGTATGCCCTGCTAATAATATATGCCACATGGTTGGGAAATCTGCCCAACCACAATAGGGAATTCCCTAGATAACTGGTTAGGCGCCCCAGATATCATCAACCTCCTTGTGTTTCTTAGCCCTGGTCTATCCTGGGGGCAGGGAGAGGGATCAACCTAACATACGTAACTTCAGCTACACGAATAGTGTATTCATCCTGGGCATCCTCATGGCGCTGGGTCGACTGCTGCCGTTCCCCTGTTGACTCTGCCTGTGCCTTTCGGAGTTGTTGGGAGAGTGCTCGGGGATCGATTTATCACTTCTAGACAAGACATGATAAATCGATCCCCGAAAGAGCCATATCTACCTGCCGATCCGGCGGGTAGCGTAGACCCGCTCTTAGTAATCTTACCTCTCATTCTAAGAGTCCCCCTGGTGAAGGTGGCTGGCTGCTCACCAGCCCCTAGTCTAATCACACCCTCTACTCTAGTCTAGTCAGACCCTGCTGCTGGAAATATTCTGGTGTCTTGTTGCTTTTCCCTTATTTCTCTGGCTCACCAATTTTTTTTAGGCAAAAAGCAGGAAACACAGCTTCTGAGACTGCAGACATGGCCTCTCAGAGGGTCAGATAAGGCCTGTACTGTAAAAGGTGAAGTCAGTTTAGCAAACACTGCACTAGCCTTGTGCTAGAGGTCCGAAGTACTAGTTGGAAAGTCATGTCGGGTACAGCCATTCACATGACCTGGAGATTTCACTGATTCCCCAGGATTAAGATTCTAGAAGGAACATTATGAGTTTACTCCTCTTTAACTTTACTGTAATCTCACAGCTGTTTCTGTGCTGGAGAGAATCACCTCTAATTCACTCCCCAGGCTGAGAGCAAACAAGTATACTGAATGTGGTATTCATCATACCCTAACTAGCACAAGGATCCTCCAGCCCATGGGAGAAGAGGAGGAAGAAGAAAAAAATCTGCAAGTGACTCTGAGGTTATACAAATATCATGGTGTAAATAAGCTTGCAATGGGAAAAAAACAAATGCCTAAAGTACCAGCAAGTTTTCAAATATTTGTAATGCTTCCTATTAACACAAGTTAGGGAATGAAGATCCTTTGTGTGTTTTCCATGAGAAACTGAACATAGTTAAAATGTACTTTTAAAACTGCCTGGACTATTCTTCATTTTGCAGTATGAAAAATAAATAATCTTAACAGCTGCTTTGGCCAAGTGGAGGCCAGGAAGGACATGGACCCTTTCATTGCCAGAGCACTGCTTCCCAGCTGACCTAGGTCCATAAAGATAAAAATTATTAGCCATTTGACAACCATTTGATGATCCCTGGGAAATGTGGGGATCTCAGTTCTTAAAATACCCAAAAGCACAATCATAATAATCCTAACTGGTATCCTTGTTGGCAGTCCACGCACAGAGGCATAGGCTCTGATTCAACAAAATATGGGAAGCACTTTAAAGTATGTAGTTAAGAAAGCACATAAGCACTTATTACATATTTTGCTGAATCAGAGCCCATGCCAGAAGAATGCAACTTGCCGCACCTGTTCCAAGGATAAATAAGGAAGTTCATTCTCTACAAGCTGCGGATTCAGTACCTTTCATTACACTGTAATTCACTACCATGTATCTCTGCATACACACATATAGTCAAGGTTCTGCCCTGTGCACATACTTCGAACTCATAGGAGCTTCAGAAGGTCCTTGGGTACCCATCTCTCATGACAGAGAAACTTTTCCTTATTCTCCGGTAGATCTCAGGAGATGAAGAGAGGGGAATCCGTCTAGCTAAATCACAGTATTTTATGGGAAAATAAAAAATATCACTCATTGTATTGTAAATACATATAAATTCCTCATCTTCATTTCCTGGCCACAAACACGTTTTTTTAGGACCACAGTTGTTTTCTTTTTTTAAAGAAACTCTAAATGCCCAAGGCTCGTTTTCCGAATGTTTAAGATATGACTCACCAATTAAAAATTAAAAAGAGAACAGTTTATCTTTGGTTCTTTTTTAGGTAATATTTTAAAGACAGAGAGATTGTTAAACAAAGGCAGCTGGTGTCGAATGTTAAAACTTCATTTTCAAAAAAGTTTTTTTTTTTTTGGAAAAATTGATCATAGCAGGATATTTCTGTGGTAGAAGAAACTGATAAAAATTTAATTTATAGTTTTAAGAAATCTGTGATTACAATTCACCCGGCCTCCGTACTGGAACTCTGAAGCATGGAAAGTGTTCTGATTTGGTTTCTCATTTTGGATTTTTATTGGCTAGGAATTAATAGGGATATTCAGATTCCTACTGCCAAAAGGCAGCCCAGCATTGCCACCTCTCATGAGTTTATCAGGAGCCTCACAATGTGGCCTGTTTTCCTGAAAGCTCCAGCTCCTGGGGAAAAGTAAGATTTTGTGAGAATCTCGGCTTTCATTAAACAAAAAAAAGGGCGGGAGGGGGTGTCTAGTCCCCATGCTGGCTTCAACATTTCACCAAGCATCCAAGAGGCTCAGGAACAAGATAAAAAGAACCTAACATTATTATCTGTAAATCTCTTGATTTCTGGGACCTGACTCATGATTTTTCAACATTTGGGACAGGCAATTCTGGCAGCAGAGCCAATGCCCTCTAAGAGTATGTCTATACTGCCTGCTGGATCGGCAGGTAGTTTTCAATGTATCGGGGATCGATTTATCGCGTCTCATCTAGATGCAATAAATCGATCCCTGAATCGACACCTGTACTCCATCTCGGCAGGAGGAGCAAGCAGAGTTGACGGGGGAACCGCCACGGTTGACTCACCGCCGTGAGGACAGCCAGGTAAGTTGAACTAAGATACTTGGACTTCAGCTATGCGAATAGTGTAGCTGAAGTTGCCTACCTTAGTTTGAAACACCCCACCCCCTAGTGTAGCCCAGGCCTAAGAGCACTGAAATATCTTACAGTAATAACCAAAGAATCATAGAAAATGTGGTCTTGGAAGGGACCTTGGAAGGGACAGTTGTAGGACCAAGTAAACCTAGCCGATCCCTGACGGGTGTTTGTCCATCCTGTTCTGAAAAACCTCCAAGGATGAGGATTCCGCAACCTCCCTTGGATGCCTGTTCCACAACTTAACTACCCTTATGGGTAGAAAGCTTTTCCTAATATCTAACCTAAGTCTCCCTCGCTGCAGATTAAGCCCATTACTTCTTGTCCTACGTTCAGTGGACATGGAGAACAATTGATCCCCATCCTCTTTATAACAGCCCTTAACTTACTTGAAGACTGTTAACCTTTTTTCATTTTTGTTGCTTTCGTCTGGACTCACTCTAATTTGTCCACATATTTCCTAAAGTGGAGTTCCTGACAGAGTACTCCAGCTAAGGCCTCACCGGTACTGAGTAAAGTAATACATACAAACACTCCTGTTAATTCATCCCAGAATGATATTAGCCTTTTTCGCAGCTGCATCCAAGTGCTGACATATTCAGTTTGTGATCCGCTATAACTCACAAATGCTTTTCAGCAGTACTACCACACAGCCAGTTATTTCCATTTTGTAGTTGTGCACTTGATTTTTCCTTCCTAAGTGAAGTACTTTGTACTTGTCTTTATTGAATTTAATCTTGTTGAATTCAGGCTAATTCTCCCATTTGTCAAGATCCTTTAGAATTCTAATCCTGTGCCCCAAAGTGCTTGTGAGCCCTCCCCCCCACCCTGAGCTTTGTGTCACCTGCCAATTTTATAAGCCTACTTTCCACTCCATTATTCAAGTCATTAAGGAAATTGACTAGTACTGGACCCAGGACTGACCCCTGCAAGACCCCAATAGATACCACCTCTCCGTTTGACAATGAACCATTGATAACTATTCTTTGAGTATGGGCCTCAATCAGTTGTGTACCCACTTATGGTAATTTCATCTACACTGCATTTCCCCAATTTGCTATGAGAATGCCATGTGGGACAGTATCAAAAGCCTGACTAGAACCAAAATATATTATATCTACTACTTCCCCCCAATCCACTAGACCAGTAACCCTGTCAAAAAAGGGAGCGAGGTTAGTTTGGCTTGATTTATTCTAGATAAATTCATGCTGGCTATTCCTTATAACTCTGTTGTCTTCTAGGTGCTGAGAAATTGATTATTTAATCATTTGTTCCAGTATTTTTCCAGGTATCAAAGTTAGGATGACTGATGTATAAGTCCCTGGATCCTCTTTGTTCCCCTTTTTAAAGACAGGTACTATGTTTCCCTTCTCTAACTCCCTGTAACTTCTCAACCAGGAGTTCTCAAAGACCATTGCTAATGGTTCCAAGATTACTTCAGCTAGTTCCTTACGTACAAGAGATCACAAATTGCCTAGGCTTTAGCAGACTAATAATGAAGGAAAGCTGTGAAAAATGTTCCTTACAACATTCAAAGCTATTCCAAAATCTACCTTTAAAAAACCCAGACACAGGCCTAGTTCATCCAAAGAATCATCAAAGTATGGGAAGAGCACAGGCTGCCTATGGCACGTGCGTAGAGACGAGGGCATAGCAGGTTTTATTTCATCTTTCTGTCCACTCCAATCCTGGAACTACTCTGTCTTGCACCATCAGATAATGGTCCGCAAGAGGCTATTCCAATGACCTTGATCGCTGGAGGGACCCATACTCTAGCCCAGCCCTTATTTGTCCTTCTCTACCACTCCTCCATCCCAAAATGACCCTGTCCCTGACATAGGGGCCAGCGAGATTCAGGTGATGCTCCTTTATCAGCTCAGGATCCTCTATGTCAGGGGCATACCCAGCTGCCACCTTAGAGCAGCTTTACTGGAGCAGTGCCATGGCATCTATTCCCCCCAGGAGCTATTCCTGGGACAGCCCAGCTTGGCCCTGCCCTATATTCCAGGGGCTGAGCCTGGAGACTCAATCTAGCCCAGAATAAGGGACAAGCAGCACCTCAGCCCTCCAGGACCTGATCTGGGTCCTGGGAGACCACGGGATGAGTTATAGGAGCTGAATTTTCAACGGCTGACATCTAAGGTTCATTTTGTAGGGTGAAGCACAAACATGTCAGTTGCTTAGACAAAACAAATGAAGAGAACTAGAATGCCATAGTTTTAAAGGCATGATAGAATCAGGGATGCGACTGAACTATTTATTCTGCAAGGACAGAGAATGTGAATTAGAAACCAGACTTCTATTAATAGGGAAAGCAGCAGGACGGATAATAATTTCAAGAATTAATTATACCATGAGTATCATGAGCAAAAAACTTCAGTACCAGACTTCAAAGAGAAACTGCTGAGCTCCAGTTCATCTGCAAATTTGACACCATCAACTCAGGATTAAACAAAGACTATGAATGGCTCGCCAACTACAAAAGCAGTTTCTCCTCTCTCCGTGTATAAGTCTCTGGATCCTCTTTGTTCCCCTTTTTAAAGCATATCAGCTGCTGGAAGTGGGTCTCATCCTTCCTGATTGAATGTACCTTGTTACCTCTAGCTTGATTCTTGCCTGCATATTTATATCTGCCTCTGGAGATTTCCATGACATTCATCTGATGAAGTGGGTCTTTGCCCACAAAAGCTTATGCTCCAAAACACCAGTTAGTCTACAAGGTGCTACAAGACACGCTGTCATCTTTTCCAAAGAATCCCCCAAATCCACAAGAAAAGAATGACTAATTCAGGAGAAAAGAAGTATTTAATAAATTATACTTTAATAAATTATTAAATTTATTAAATAAATAAAATTATACAAATTAAATAAATAAATAAAACTATTATACATATTATAACTTATATTATATATATTATATAATATAATATATATAATTATAATATATAATATATTATATATAATATAATATATAATTATATAATATATTATAATATATTATATATTAATATATTATTTATTAAAATGTATAATATATTATATAATATATTACATGTTATATAATATATTATATAATATATAATGTAATTATATTATATATAATTATATATTATATAATATATTATAATATATAATTATATTATATATATTATATATTATAAATTAAATTATATAAATTATAAATTAAATTATATAAATTAAATAAATAAATTAAATTATATAAATTAAATAAATAAATGATTTAATTATTCTTATAATTAAGAATCCCCCAAATCCACAAGAAAAGAGTGACTAATTCAGGAGAAAAGAAGTATTTAATACATTATATACACAACAGAAAAGAATTAGTCAAATAGCATTTCAGGAGTGCTATATGGCTGCATCCCATACATCCTATAGCAATCAAACATAATTCCTGTTCAAAGTAGGAATGAAAGCTCTAAGGGGGCTGAGGTATGTTTGAAATTGCTCACTGCAAAATTATTTCACAAGAAAATGCGTGTCTGCTGGCAGCTGCTGATGTATTACTTCCTCTGCATCAGCTTTGTTCTTTGTTTCCATAGCAGACACTTTCCTGAGCATGTTGGGCAACAGCCTATGTGCACAAGACTGTGTATCTTCAACAGTTTTCTGAACTGAATATCATCAGCCACATCACTGTAAACACCTGCAGAAAAGTGATAGAAGGTGCTGAAAAAGAAGGGACCTGCATGAATGTACCATAGCTGTTACCCTGGCAAAGGAGCAAATCTGCATCACAGCAGGAGGGTTCATTATAGATACAGCTGGGAGACGGATAACGATTTGTTCGGCACAATTTATGCTACTTCCAGACAGTTTGGTAACTTATTTATCTGTCCAGTGAAGCAAAGTATATTTAATATTTTACAATGAAAAGTCCTTTTGAAATTAACCAAAACTTCTCCTGCTGTGTGGCAGAGACAGCATCTTGCATCTGATCTGGAATTGTGCAGTTCAAGAGCTGGGAATTTCCTCCCCTCCCAATCTCTACCCCAGTGTCCTCATCTATTACTCCTTAGTGAATCTTTGCAGTGTAGCTGTAGCCGTGTTGGTCCCTGGATATGAGAGCAACAAGGTGGGTGAGGTCATATCTTTTACTGGGCCAACTTCTCTTGGGGAAAGAGACAAACTTTCACACTTGCACAAAGTTCTCCTTCAGCTCTGGGCTTTTCAGGTACCAGGCCTGAAGAAGTGCGCCATGTACGCCGGAAAGCTTGTCTCTTTCACCAAGGTAAGTTGATCCAATAAACGATATTATCTCACTTACCTTGACTTTCTGTTTGGTGAATAGCAATTGATAATAAACTTGAGGCTTTTCCCTTTCATGGGGGAAACGCCCTCCCCCCAAAAAATCCCAATACAAAACCAAGACCCGGCAACATTAATATCCACATGATGAAAGGGGTGCGTAGCCAACAGAAACTCTCTCATGGACCTATTCAATAGCAAGAGGAATAAATGAACCCAGGTGATGATAATGCTAAAGGATAATAATGCTGCCATACGTATTCAGGAAAAATCCATCTGATTCAGCAGGATGTTGACAAAGAGCAATGGCACCGGACTGTGCCCAACACGTTTATTTACAACCTGTTAATAATATACAGGTATGGAAACGTTCATACGGCTAAATGGCATTCCCTCCCTCCTCCTGAGATAAGAGCTCTGGCAAGCTAGAACCAGCATAAAGCACATGGGCGGAATTGTTATCTAAATACCATCCTCAGACGACTCTTTTCTGTTCGTGAATCATTCACAAAACAATCTCACTTGCTCCGGATTGTATTTTTCACAAATAATTTAATAGAAAGATACATTATTTATATGTAAAGCCCTACCAAATTCACGGCCATGAAAAATGCATCATGGACTGAGAAATCTGGTCTTTTGTGAGCTTTTACCCTATACAATACAGAGTTCACGGGGGGCCAGCGTTTCTCAAACTGCTGTAATTGTAGGGGTCCTGATCCTATAGGGAATTGCAGGGGAGGTCACAAGGTTATTTTAGGAGGGTCACAGTATTGCCCCACTTACTTCTGCGCTGCTGCTTTCAAAACTGGGCGGCTGGAGAGTGGCAGCTGCTGACTGAGGGCCCAGCTCTGCGGGCAGCAGCACAGAAGTAAGGGGGGCAATGACCATACCAGGCCATCCTTACTTCTGTGCTGCTGCTCATGACAGCTCTGCCTTCCGAGCTGGGCTCCCAGCCAGCAGCCACTGCCCTCCAGCTGCCCAGCTCTGAAGACAGTAGCAGCACCACCAAAGAAGTAAGGTTTACAGTACCGCAACCCCACCCCTACAATAACCTTGTGACACGTCCCCCCCGCAAAGCCTTTTGGGTCAGGACCCCTACAATCACAGCACTCTGAAATGTCACATTTAACTAGCCGAAATAATTAAATTGATTATTTAAAAAATCCTATGACCCAGACATTGACCAAAGTGGACCATGAATTCAGTAGGGCCCTATTTATATGCAAGCTTCTCTGGGGGCAGGAACCATCTTTTTGTGCTAGTACAATGGAGTCCTGGTCCCCCACTGGGGTTCCTAGGAGCTGTCATAATACAAAAAATAAACAACAACAAGATGGACAGAATAATTTCAGATTATTTGTTATTCCTTGTTACAAACCTTTCACTTCAGATATTCCCTATCCATTGTTTGTGGTGTGTGCCTGGTCACATAGAGAGGCTTTGGCTCCCTGACTGGACCGATAAAACTTTTAAAATAGGAGAATAAAGCATATGGATTGGCACATAACCAAAAGTGCTAAAGAAATAATCCATAGATATTCAGGAGCAAATCCAGATGTTCACATATAAGCAGCTTTGTTCTCCTGTGGATCAGGGCATTCTCACAACGAAGAGCCAAAGATGACTCACAAAGACTGGTCTGAGCACATTCACACCAAATGCTCATGAACATTGCATCTGTAGAGTTTCACCAGTTCTACCTCAGACCACCAAGCAAAAGAAATAGGACCTTTTCTAAAGCATTAACAGCCTAGACGTAAAGACCACAGGACACTAGCCACTGAAAACTATTGCATGAATACTTTACCTATTGAGATAACTAAAAAAAAAAATTCTGTGACCAAACACAAATATATTAGGCTCATGGCAGGGGAACCTGGATGAAGTTCTATGGTCTGTGTTATGCAGGTCAGACTAGATGATCTAATGGCCCCTTCTGGCTATGAAATCTATGAAACAATGTAGCTCTGAAATTAATTAAAGCCCATGTTCAGAGTCAACTAAATGTGCATATATTTGATGTGACTTTACATTGGTGGTTGTACTGGGAGCTTCTACATTTCATGGTAGCTCTTCAACATACCTTAAAAGCTTTTTTCTTTGGTTATTCTCTTTTCTACTACTGCTAAAAATTAGAAAAGGGAAGTGAGCTGCAATAGCATTATGGGCTAACCGGGGTGTCTAGGTGCCAGCGTTCCAGCAACGCTGTCACAGCTCTCCGCTACTGTCAAAAGGTGAAAAGCAGGAAGCAGAAGGGAGTTTTGACCACAGATTATCTGCCAGTCAGCTGGCATGATCTGTCTCCCTCTCTGCTCATAAAGCATCTCACCACTGGGGTAGCGACACGTTTTTAATTAACCCGAGCTGCTATAATTAATCGTAGGCACTACCCAGGGTTGTGTGGAGGCAGTGATCAGGTAACATGGAGCAGCATGTTGGCTGAACAAAAATGACCTCTCCTGACTTCTGGCTGAAGTGTCATGGGATAAGGAAGCAAACGGTGGGTTCTTTACATCTGCAGTGCCATTGCACTGTCCTGGGGTCGGTGGTGAGGGAAGTGGCCCCTAGCGGTGCTCTCTAATGATCCCCCCCATAGGCCTCCTTAAGTAGATGTATCCAACCCTCATCTCCTGGAGTGACAGGTCTTGGAATGTGGGGTCTTTGGGGCATGGAGTGTAGGGGGCAACTTGGAACTTTCTGAGAGTGGGGGAAGTAACACGATGAGCCCAAATTAAACCTACCCAAGCAGGACAATCCAGCTCTGCTCTGTGCTGACTTTGTTCTGGCTCATTGCTGAGGGGCCTTCCAGAGAGCAGGTGATTTACATGCCTCCTCGTGCTCCCAGAGGCTAGAGGTCCCGGCAGGTATGAAGAGCATAGCTCTGGCTTTGGTGGGAATATGAACATAGCGTGTAATGACACCTGAGGCGATAGTAACAATATCTGTCTCCTTGGGTGCTGTGAGGAGTGATGCTTATAAACCACCTTGAAAATGCAAAACCTTGTCTGAGTACTAAGTCTTACTCTCATCATGGATAATCAGCCCCAACCAAGTGTTCCATAATCAGACCTGAGCGTGGGTCGCTGTTTTATTACACTTCCCTTTGTCTGGGCTAGAAATGGTTCACAGAGAACTATACAAAGAGCGCAGAGGCTCAGACCGGCTCCCAACAAACAGTTTTTAGTACTATAGTAATAAGCTAGGACAGAGGTTTATTCCTCAGATGGCTCATCATCCTCTCTCTTGCAAATGAGTCTGTTTTCCTTGGCAAAAATGTCTAATGTGTTCTCCTTCTCTGAGCACACCAACCAAAGGCTGCGTGTGTAGAGTCTATTCCTCACATAAGTAAAGGAAAACTTTTGCTCTCATTTTTAAGAACAAGGAAATTTGGCAGCTTAACTGTTAAATCTGACTATACTTATTCTGTGTTGAGATCGCACTGATGTCATTGCTGTAACTTGATCCTTCCTTTTTTTTTTTGCTGCTCTGGATGCCTTTAAATAGCAGTTCTGTGAATATGTTTCGTACTGATCTCTCTGATGAGTCCTAAAAGGCAAACAGTGGTGCATCTGATATAGATGAAAGCAAACAGAAGCAATCAAATTTCAACCATGTCTACATCCTTAAGAGTGAGTCCATCGGTCCATGGCTATCGGTTTGACACAGCCTTGCGAAAGAAAGCTGTGGCCAATATCTATGAAAGCACAGATCAAGAATCTCTTCAGAGGCTCTTCAAAAACTCTGGAGACAAGAAAGCAGAGGAAAGAGCCAGGATCATACTTGACCCTGATCAGGACTTGGAGGAGAAAGCACGAGCATTAATGGCACTAAAGCAGAGAACAAAAGACAAACTTTTCCAGTTTCTGAAACTTCAGAAATATTCCATTAAAGTTCATTGAACTGTCCAAGGAAAAGGAGATGGAAGAAAAGCTATATTTAAAGAACAAGACTGAGTTTGTGAAATCTTAACAAATGTGATATTCTCCACAACCATGGAAGCTTCTGGCAGGACAAGTGAACCTGAAAAACTGGTCATAAGCATTCAGTCCAGTTTTGCACACTGCAAAAAGCTTCCAGGAGTGATTGAACACTCTCCAAATGCAAAAGAACTGGTGTCAGCAACAAGAGAACCAGAAAAGATTATGTCTGAGTGAAAGAAACCAGCATGTTTGGCAAGAAACATGCCCAGCGCGCTTCCAGGCACAGAACTAAGGGACACAGTCAGACTCAATTTTCTCAGTAAATCTGAGGTGAAAGCAGAATAGAACTTTTTCTTCTACTTGTTTACTGATTTCATGGTTTTTTTAAACTCATTTTTACTGAATGTTTAAATGATTTCTAAGCCTCACTGTTGTCTACTGGGATGGAGGGTTGCAGTGATTGATCAGCTATTGATCATTTCTTTTGCATTTGTTAAAATGCATTAAAAATGCACCACATGGGTGTAACAAGTTCAACCTTCAGAGAGTGCATTTTCTTTAGAAACACTATGCAATTGTATCTCATTTCTCATTCTTCTGTGGTATTATGAATGATTTGCACAAAAGCAAAAATAATGATGTTCCTTCCCTGAACTGAATTTACTGTGAAAGTCTTTTTTAAGATATTTTGTTCATTTCTCATTGATATTAATATGCCATTATTACAGCTCTTACTTGTAGATAGTGTGTTAGATATTAGAAATACTCCATGGCAGCGTTTTATGACAATGCTATAATTATATCGACTATAATTTATTGCATATGGTGAGCTACAAACCTAATAAATTACAATGATACTATACAACCTCTTTTGTCCGCAATGCTTGATTCTAAAAGAGAGTGGGTTTCTATGTTCTTGGCTTTTTACCTTTTAAATATATCCTTTTGGGGGGGGATGTGGTGAAATCTGTGATCTCTTTCCTTAACTGCCAGTCAGTCCATTTGAAAGCAGATTCTTAAAACTCCTGGGGGTAAAAACCTGGCTCCACTGAAGTCAAAGGGAGTTTTGCTATATCAGCTTCATGGGAGCTGGGACTGTGACTAAGCTCTGACTTTGGTGCATCCAGGAAACTGCTCTGATAGAGTTTAAATGAAAATCATTAGACTCTTAACTGCTGATTCTCTTAGGCTGAATTGTTAATGGTTAATATTAAATCAATGGGTATAGTTTGCATTTTCTCCCTGAAGCCTCCAATATAAATTATTTAGAAAACAAATAGTAGCAAACAAAAATAAATAATCTGGTTCCTCCAGGCTCCCATCTCTCCTGCAAATGAGGGGATTTATGGATAATCCACTGAAATTGAAGGCAATTATAAAAATTCCATTGAAGGTAGCAGAATCAGGCACTCAATATTCTCTCAATATTGTTTATATTGCAGTGCTCACCATGTTGCTTATGTGCAAAGTCATTAAACACAGCTACAGAACAGCTATTTATAAACATGTCCTCTAATGATCTGCCAACTGAAAAAAAAAATAAGTTCCCATGACCCTGCTTACTCCACTGAAAGTTAAAAATGATTCAGAGGAGTAATAGGCCAGCTGCTGCTTTCTTACAGTGAAAAAATACCAATGGGCTATAAATCAGGCTGGCTAGAAATAGTCCCTCTAAATTACTTAATAAAGCAGGTAATTGTATTTCCTTATAGATTTATAAAGCGCAACCACACATTCCTAAGGAGCACTGACAAGTTTTAAAAACCAAATACCACAGCACACTGATCAATATCAGTTCTAAGTTAATTCCCTTCAGAATAAGGCAGGCATGGCCCAAAGATCCTGCAGGCAAATGCCTGAGAAATTACGTGAGTCTTAGACCAGACCTCGAAGATCAAAAGACTTGGAGTCTGTCAGACCAACAGCGGAAGTGACTTCCAGAGCTGAATGCTCTCCACGCAAATCTAGGGGTCAAGAGCAAAAGCCAACTGCTTGTAGAAGAGGTTTATTTATGCAGCAGTTTGGGCTACTGTATACCTGATCTAGTTTCCCCCCTCGCCAGAGGCAGAGCTGGAAAGAATTGGGGTGCAAGACTGCATACTGGAACCACCAGTCTCCAAAGAGCTGGTCAAAAAAAAAAATTTGAACAATTTACCCATAGAAAATGCTATTTCATCAAAATCTAAATGTTTCATGAAGCCATGTAGGTTCTGACACCATGATTTATGGAAAAATTTTGAAAGGATTCACTTTGACTTTCTCATTTCATTTAGATAACATAGACTTTCTCTTTCAGACTTGTTGGTTTCACTTCATTTTACTCTGATATTCATTTTATAATATTTTACTGTTTCAACATAATCTGCACGGAAGGTTTTGAAAATGTCATTTAGATGTTTTTGAATCAAAATATTTCTGCATTTCAGTTCCGTGAATGATTTCAAGATTTTGACATTTTGTCCCGATTCAGGGCAAAGACAAATATAGAAATATCGGAATTTCCCATGTTCTGCACCTCTCTGTTAAAGATACAGGTGAGCAATCCGCTCCATGTTATACAAATTAGCTGCAGCCCTTAGAGCTGTAGCCCAGTGGCTCTTGCATAGGTGCCTGCCCCTGCTATAAACTGCTAAGTACAGACCTGCAAAAATTGGCAATGGCTCCCTTGACCTATGTGAACTCACTTTTAAACTGGCAACAGCAGGATCTGTGGACTGGGGCAGAACACCCGTGGCACAAGACCGTACAATATCTCCTGGCTTGAATAAAATGAGACACCAACACAATATATGAATATAGACCCCGATCCTGCATTCAGATCCAGGCAGGCAGACCCCTGGGCCTGGCCAGAGCCTCGTTAAGGGACTCTGCACTGGCACACTCCTTTCTCCCATTGCACAGCTGCGGCCATACGAAATGGCTTACGTGATGTGTGTGTCTAAGGTGTCAGCTCCAAGAACTTTCCTAACGCTGGGCCTGATCCAGAGCCCACCGAAATGAATGAAAACACTTCACTGACTTCCTTTAGACGACGCCTCTGATGGGTTCATGCGGGCACCTCGAATCCCTCATTGAAACGTGCACAGCCTCTGTGGAGGGACAACATGCTGTGTGTGCAGATCCCCTGGACGACTTCAGGGAAGTCACTCAAGGGATTTGCGTTGCAGAGTTTTTTCCATGTGATTTTCACAAAAAATGGGCCTGTGTGGGAGACAGAAATGCTCTAAGAATAGCATCCCCGGGGGGAGATAGACCCATGGAAGTCCATGTTCCTTTGGTTAGTATTAAGTACTGGGAAGGGAGAGGCTTGCTCAGAAATCATCCTACAGGAAGATACTTTAAAAACACAGAAACAGCTGGTACCAACTCATGTACGTGCTCGCCTCCTTGTCTTATCTGAAATCAACTGCTCTCATTTCCCCTAATAGGGTTAAGTGTCCCACAGTCCATCTCCGATCTTCACCCTCTCCCCCTGTATTCCTGGTTATCAGGCTTTATACCGTTTGCATTTCCCATGTGAAATAAATGTGTTTCCATCAGTCCAGTCGCTCGTCCCCATATCCCCAAACCATCACATAGCTTTGCCTAGCTGGTAATCTGTGCTCAAGGCAAATGGAGCAGAGGAGGCTGCAAGTCAGGACCAAGGGGCATGCAGAGCTCTGTAAGTGGGCCCAGACGTAGAGTGCCAGGGGCTGCACATGGTCAGGAATGAAGTGCACTGGGAGTGTTTGGAAGCAGAACCAGTGGCAGGACGGGACGAGCGAGTCTGAGGACTCAGGTGTGCAGAGAAGTCAATTGTTAAGCTGCACATGTCAGACTTATTTAAAACCAATATTGCTGCCTATCGCCGAAGCACCTCCATGTCTTACACCTCTAATAAGAGCCTGTCATAAGTCAACCGCCTATCGCAGAGCCCTCTGGCCTGCTGGGAAATGTAAGTTTGCACCTCTGGGGACAGTATACATGAATCCACTGTGCACAGTAATGGCCATGCAATTCCCGCCAGTGACAATGGGTACTGGGGAAGCTACAGTCCCCACATGGCTGCATTCTGTGCAATAGACTAGTATGGCAAGGACAGTGTAGCTATCTTCTGCGCTACACACGACCTATAACCTTTTCCCGCCCAATGCTAACCAACGCGCTGGAAAAGCTAGATACGATGGCTGCCAACTCCTTCCCTTGCTGGACGGGAATCTGAGAGAAGTGGCAGCAAAACCAGTTAAAGCATTTGCTGCTGATGCTTCCTAATACAGCTAAGATGGTCATGGTGATGGCAATTTGCATCGCATGACTGATAACATCCTGCGATTTAAGAGTTCATCGTCTCCCTTATCTAATTACATTGAAATAATTAGCCCAAATGGGGATCCTGAAGAATAAAGACTGTGTTCAAAAAAGTCTCTTGCTTATTCATTTTCTGTGCTGTAATCTGCATTTCTGCATCTCATTCCTGCAGTCCTGACCTTCCCTCCATTGCTGCTGGGCTCACGTTTGATGCAAGGTAAAGCAGCCTATGGAAAGACCTAGACAATATGTAGTTTGAAAGACTATACAATACGAGTCATTGCTACTCTTCCCCCGGTTGGGTTAGGCTAGCTCTTACGATAGACGTGCAGGGAAAGCGTTTACAAGTCACACTGTTTGTAACCCAAGTTTCATCAAGCTCTAGAAACGGTCTCTGGCTGGCAGGTTGGTGTTGCTCACTTGCTTTCCTTGCTGCCATTGGAAACCCCACCCAGGACACTGATCTGACCCTATGAAATTCAGTGCTCGGGACGGAACGGGTGCTGCTGGCAGGAGCGATGCTCCTGACGTTTGCCCTGCGCTACTGATACAATTCACAGAGAATAGGTGTGTCGGGGCAGGTCATCCACATTGTGCCGGGCCCTTCCTGAGCATTTTTTGGGACAGACTCTGTGTCTGTCAGAGTAAATATGCTGCAGTCATCAGACAGTGCAGAAACGCAGCTGCAAGATACGGAAGCTATTGTCAGTGCTCCCCTTGCAACAAAAAGAGGAAAAGGCCTGTTCAAGGTATTTCCTGCCTTCAGGAGCCGTGCATTTCCATTAATTCTTTTCACTGAGGCAAACTGGCTACACTAGGTATCCCTGTGTCCCAGAGTCCTCAGGAACACGCGTCTCCCCGGCTAATTTTAAACCGCTCCACAAGTGACGATGACCAAATGACTCTGCAGATGTGTTCTATGGATCTCAACCAGTAACACTAGACCACAGCACGGAACGAGACCCTGCAGGGTCACCGTAAGTGAAATGAGATATATAGGTACTTCCCTGGCTGGAAGAAAAGCTGTTACAAGTGGAGGTTTAAAAGACGACTATGTTTTATTCAATACCTAACTAAAAGCGTTGCTCTCTGCAACATTCCAGTGTGCCAAACTCAGACCGTCTCCAGGAGAGAGGAAGGCAGATTCAGACTAACTGGTGCAATGTTTAAGGAGCCTAAAGGAGGCAATTCTGAGGACAATGACATAGTAACATAATCACAGAGGAGCATCAGCCCAATTACTCGCTAACTAACCAGATCCCAGAATCAGCAGGTTTCCATCGGAAAGATCATTCTTATTTCTGTCCCTATAGAAAGATGGCATTTGGAATATGTAAATATTCTCTGGTTCTAGCTGTGTAGAGAACAGGGTTTGAGATGTTCCCTGATGGCAGGATTCGAGGTCCTGTGGTTTTTAACCTCTTGTGGAAGATACATGGGGTTTTGCAAAAAGAGCTGATTATGATGGTGCATGTCAGTGTTTGCATTACTTTGTTTACTGATACAATGTCCCTTGCACTACACTGGGGGATGAGACAGATTAAAAATTCACCCTCAGCCTCATGTAACTGTCAGTCTTGGGATTTTTTTTCTCAAAAATCCAAAGAACAAACTCTTTCCATAAACAATGGATGTGCAGAATTCAGCAGCATCGATATACCAAAGAATGCTATGCTACCTACTGCTGTAACAAGCCGGGTTGGCAGCTTCCAGCAATAAATAGCTGAACACTGAGTACATTCTAGCCCAAGGGCCAATGCAGCAGCAATTATTCTATGTAGGTAACCATATGGCTCCCATCAGTGTGGTATCTGAATGCACTGGCATATTGTATATTACAAATCTGGCATTATAGAAACAGGATAATACACAGGAGGCTTTTGCTTCCTGATTTACAAACTAGAGCTGCAAAAGCTATGGAAAGAATGTCAGGACCCCAGGCTAAAACTACAGTAAGAGCATAGATGTCTGTTAGTTCTTGACAAGCAGCTCACAAAAGAACAAGGAAAGAAACAGCTGTGACAAACATCTGCTGTTTGGGAACTACGTACTTTATAGGTCTTTCCAACCTGGTCATCTGAGATAGGTACTGAGCAGCAGAGAGAGGTTCTTCTGCATAGGGTCCTGAAACGGGTCAAGAGTGATCCATTGGCTAATGGGGTGATAGGCAAGGTGTTAAGCATCCTGGGCCTAATTCAGCACGTAGGATAAGCAGTGAGCCAATGAAGAGAACTCCAGAGGAAATCCCCTCTTCGTCACGCAACCTGAAAGGAACCTAGAGCTGTGATTGTGATAGAGAAACAACACAAGTTTAGAATCGTCACCTGTTATTGAGGTAAATTAAGACACCAAAAGAGATTAAGAACATAACTAAATACAGTGACACCCAGCAACATGAAGGCAGCTTAGTATCCAAGTTTTAAAATAGTTTGGCTCTGTGCATTATTACCAGCGTTTTCTCTTCAGACAGCGTACTTCATCTAAGGGAGAGCAGAGAGGGTTTTATTTTCACTTTTAACATGCCCCTATCACCGGTGCTGTAAAGTGGTGCAGATTTATAGCTGTGTGTGTAAGGTTATCACAAACAATTGGCCTGAGGTCTCAATGTAAAAATACCCTATGTGAAGCAGTATGATGCCACCGCACAATTTTCCAGAGGCTAGACAAGGCTCTGGCTATGATAAGCAATGCTGTTATCTTTGCACACTGTGAAATATGGTTATCATGATGAGGTAGGAGATAGGCACACACGATCCCATGTATCTTTGCAGCAGCTGAAGAATAAAGCTATAAGCTATGTGAACACTGACATTTTCCTCCAACCCTCCTCCCTCCCCCCCCCCCAAAAAAAAAGTGTCCAGTGAATTCTCCCTGGAGCATGCTCAGCAAGATACTTCTTTTTAACATTTTCATCAGGAAAAGCTGAAATTTTTGGTGAAAAGGTTGAAAGAAATCCCCTCTGGATGAACTCCCCAACAGCTCACAGAAGAAAAACTGACCATTTTCAACGAGAGAGTTCAAAGAAAGATTGAAAAATGTTTTGCTTATTTACAAAACCACTAAATGCAAATGTGCCTGGTTTTGCTGGTGCTGAGAATTTTTACTTTTTTGTTGTTCGGATTTCACGAGACTAAACCAGCTCCTGTCTGCCTAAATTTCACTTGGAGATTTCACTTGTCCTGACACCGCATTGTGTGTGCCCCG
Source organism: Dermatemys mawii (assembly GCA_007922305.1). Lineage (NCBI taxonomy): Eukaryota > Metazoa > Chordata > Testudines > Dermatemydidae > Dermatemys > Dermatemys mawii. Next base: position 848,602 of record ML677387.1, on the reverse strand, counting down.
GAAGCGACCAGCAGGTCCGATGCTAGTAGGCAGGGGGGGAGAGGTAGGGGATGTTCTCGCCTACCGCAGACATTAATCGGCCAATGGGAGCGTGGAGCCAGTACTCGAGGCAGGCGAGCGCACAGAGCCCCGTGGCGCCATGCCCCCCGCACCTAGGAGATGGACCTGCTGGCCGCTTCCTGTGCACAGCGCAACGCCAGGACAGGTAGGAACTAGCCTGCCTTAGCCTCGCAGCACCACTGACTGAACCTTTAACAGCCCAGTCAGTGATGTTGAAAACCAGACACCTGGTCACCCTACTTGAAGAAGCAGTAATAATGAAATCACAACTTAGCCAGAATATTCACTTCTCTTCTGATTTGAAATAGCCTTTTATTACCAAACCCTCTTTCCTCTCAGATAACAAAGGATTTTGGTGTTCAGTAAACACGTATATGCCACGTATATGTATATGTATAGTTTGTGGGGAAAAGCTGCTAGGGATATCAGTGCTAGCTCACTTTCTTCCTTTACTTTAGTGAAGAATGTAAAGTCCTCTATCTAACAGTAAGGAGTTTAAAATCACCTTTCGTACAGCAAACTTCAGGGTAATGGGATATTTTCAAAGCATTCTAGTGAATAATGCACTTACAAATCACGGAATACTTAGCAAATAAGCGATGAAAAGGCCAGAATTACTAATACCACCATTTACAGAATTGCAAGGCTCCTTATTACACATAAAAAACTATGTTAAGAAACAATACGACTGTAAAGTTAAATATTCAAAAGTTAGGAAATGGCAGAATTAAGGTGGTCCAAGAAAACCTAATTCAACCCCTTTGTGCACGTGCATTATGATACCCCCTTTAATTATAGGATCACATCCTCATTTTTCCATTAACCCCCTACCCCCTGTCAGTGCATAGGAAGGAGGGTGCTCTGGGGATTAATTGGGAAGGATATTGTTGTGTGTGGGTGCCTTGATTCCCCCGTATAAAAGCTGCCACCCATTTGCAGCTTACACCAATTTTAAATCAAGACTCAAGTAACCAAGCAACAGTGTGGACTATGAACCCTACGGCCATGTAATTAAGAAACACAAACCCCTGTTTATTCCTGAGAACGGAAAGGCCTCCGAATGACCAAATATGGATCTGGAACCTTGAGTGGGTGCAGTTTAAATGAGTCATATGTCTGATCAGTTCTTCTATCAGTAATCATCATGGAAACAATGTAACAGAGCCTCAGGGTTCATGATTCTTGATGCTGGCCTCTTCCTTAGCACTGTTTATAGGACAAACAACTGTGCTTACATTGCTCAACTCTACCTATTTCCTGTCCTACTCCCACTGAAAGCTGAACAACCTTTGGTCAGTCTGAGCTTGTGGGAATCTTTTTAAATGTACTGAAAGATTGAGGATGCCATTCCATTCACCCCCATGCTTAAAGATTGCATCTTCGGGACCCAAGGGCAGGTGACCCCCTCCTTGTTTATCAGCGCCTCCTTTCCAGAGAGAGCACGTTTCCTTATGTAACCAAAAAATTATGCACATGGGAAGAGAGTTAAATCCCCCAGATTGATCCTGTTCTGGACTGGTGACAGTTTGGTGCAGCTGAAAGGTCACACTGTCTAAATCTCAGCCAGGAATGGCCTTTCTTTCAGGCTTCACCAAGGACCATTGTGCCCGGCGTTAACTGGCTTTCCAGGACACCGGCTGCACCATCTCACCCAATCTAGATCAAAGAAGAAAAAATTGAAGTTTTCCCCTTTTGTTGAAGCCTCTGTGCAGCAGCAAACCTGCTGGGAGGAGTCTCCTGAGGGAGCGTACACAGTAATAAATCTCTGCTGTCAGTGTTTGTTCACCTGTGTTCAGAACTAGCGCAAAGGGGACACCATTTTCAGCTTGTGGGGGAGCCAGGATTACACCTATCCACCCATCTAACATGTCTTCTTAAGGCACCTGCCACTGAGGTATCTGAATGCAGGGTTATGTTGCTATTCTAGTTTCCCTGGTTCGTTGCTATTCTAATCTTATTGTTGCTCTCAGACATTGCAGGACGCTATACACTTTCTGCTTACTGTGATAGTTTTACTTTTGCGGGGAAGAAGGCTGGTGAGGAGGAGGAGGAGTTGATTTATATTGCTTTTCCAACCAGTTTGGAAAATAGAGTGGCAGGTTTTAAGCATCAAGAAAGGGCCAAAAACTCACTATGCTAGAAAAAAAATCTCAAGAGAATCATCTTCTCTCTGAGGGGCTGAGAGAATTCCAATGTTCTAGGGCTGCATAATCAGTGGAGTTAAGGAATTAGGAGACATCTGCAATTAATTAATAAATGCTGGTTCTTTTTATGTCCTATAAAATGTGATTAAAAGCAGCATTTCTGAGAATGTGCTTGTGGGGTCTGAGGTCTGTGCAGACTAGAGAGATGCCTGAACTTGGACACCAGTCTGAAAACTTGTCCATTGTCAGGAATTCTGAATCCAGATCCCTATCTCCTGCTGAATATTGCAAAAGGAGGCCGAATTTTCAGTGGACCAAATTGTAATGCTGAACCAGAACTCCTTATGTACTCCCAGCTTTGGAGCAATTCAAAGTCACATAGAAATCCTTATCTGGCCTTGCTGGTTTAAGCCCATCTCCAGAGTTACCACACAGAACTTGCCAAAGAGTTGGTAGCATCATGCAGCAGAGTGTCATGCGCCACTACTTGGGGATACAACTAAAACGCCCAGGTCCAAGATATAAATACTTATTCAAAGAGCAGTCATGGAAATCAATGATCAGCAAAGGCAGCTTAAAGTAAGTCATTCACCTTGAGAGAACTTAGGCCTTTAGCTCCAAGAATGTGCATGCATCCAGCGAAGTGGGTATTAACCCATGAAAGCTTATGCTCTAATACATCTGTTAGTCTCTAACATGCCACAGGACTCTTTGTCGCTCTTATATTGGTATTATGATTTTTGACATATTATCTATTCCTTTTCTAATGATTCCCAACATTCTCTTCACTTTTTTGACTGACACTGCACATTGAGTGGATGTTTTCAGAGAACTATCCACAAGGACTCCAAGATCTCTCTCTTAAGTGATAACAGCTAATTTAGATCCCCCATCATTTTGTATATATAGTTGGCATTATGCTTGCCAATGTGAATTACTTTGCATTTATTAACATTGGATTTCATCTGCCATTTTGTTGCCCACTCACCCAGTTTTGTTAGATGCCTTTGTAACTCTTCCCAGTCAGCTTTGGATTTAACTATCTTGAGTAATTTTGAATTGTCTGCAAACTTTACCACCTCACTGTTTACCCCTTTTCCCAGATTATTTATGCATATATTAAATAGCACTGGTCCCAGTACAGATTCTTGGGGGACCCCGCTATTTATCTCTCTCCATTATGAAAACTGACCATTTATTCCTACCCTTTGTTTTCTAGTCTTTTAAGCCATTTCTTATCCATGAGACGACCTTCTCCCTTACCCCATGACTGCTTACTTTGCTTAAGAGCTTTTGGTGTGGGACCTTGTCAAGGTTTTCTAAAAGCCTTGACTTCCATAGAGCCAGAATGTCACCTCAAGTATAAAGGCTTTTAACATAGAACTGCTGCCAAACATATACTATTTTTATTTTTAGATTCTCTAAAATCTAAAATTTTAGATTTTAGAGAATCTAAAATTTTAGACAGTAGATTTTAGAGAATCTAAAATTTTAGATTCTCTAAGATCTACGCTATCAAGTTGATCAATCAAATCTAGTAGTAGAACTCCTCAGAAACTCACTAATAATTCATACACAGACAAATCTGGCCTGTTTAAAGGTCCATGACTGGAATAAAACACACTAAATGGAACGTGGGTCACACAACAACAGTTCAGAGTTTCATTTTAGCATGAAAAATCCACAATTGAACCAACTTTCTGAGATAAGTATAAGCATAAGCATCTCTCTCTCTCTCTAAGGTTCTTTTATAACTCATTTTTGCTGGGATTTTATATACATGCACTAGTACACAGGTTTATAAATCATTAACACACAACATACAATATCAATTTATGAACACAAGAGACCAAGTAACCATTCTGGCCCAGTGTCTTAGCTGGTACAAATTGGCGTAGCTCTGTTAAAAGTCAATAGAGCCATGCTGATTTATACCAGCTGAGGATCTGACCTAATATGTATGCACAAATATTCCATTCTCCAAGCCAATCCCAACTATACCCCAAAATAGCTACCTTTCACACATGGGGTAACTAAATCAGACAAGTCCCCCAACTACATGGGACAGACTCTCCAGCCTCCTTTCTCTTAGAAGAAGTTTATACTGTACTGCAGAGAATTTGAACCACTCAGAGAAATGTCCATTTTTCTCTCTACCAGGGTAGTTCTAACCTCAGCTCCCAGGGTCATTTTAACTGATCTACAATGTTGAGTAATTTGATAAATTAGTTCCCAGGAGAGAGCCATTTAAACTAGTCCATTCCCAAAGTAAACTCTCTATTCCACAAAGAGCAGGACACTGCTCTACCCTCCTTCTGTTCAGATCCCTCTCATGGAAATACAGATTAAGAAACATAGGGCTTGATCTGGTACCCTGCAGTCAATGGGGAAACCAAACCCACAGATGAAATGTTAAAAGAACAGAAAATCCATCTCTCATCTCTAGAGTACACATTCCTGAACAGACTCTAAAGAGAAACTGCTGAACTAGGATTAATTTGCAAACTGGATACCACTAATTTAGGCTTGAATAAAGACTGGGAGTGGTTGGGTCATGACACAAATTAACAATCCCCCTACTGTTACCCACACCTGTCTGAAATGGGCCATCCTGATGACCACTACAAAAGATTTCTCCTACTGACAATAGATCATCTTAATTAGTTAGCCTGAGAGCTGGTATGGCAACTTCCACCCTTTCATGTCCTCTGTATCTATCTATCTATCTTTCTACTGTACGTTCCATTCTATGCATCCGATGAAGTGGGCTGTAGCCCATGAAAGGTTATGCCTAAATAAATGTGTTAGTCTCTAAGACGCCACAAGGACTCCTCATTCTTTTTGTGGATACAGACTAACACAGCTGCTACTCTGAAACATCCCTATTTGTGACCCGAAAAACCAGGTGTAAGGTGGAAAGGCCTGAAATGGCTGCACACAAGCCATCAGAAGCTCTGACTGGGATGATTTAGTCGGGGTTGGTCCTGCTTTGAGCAGGGGGTTGGACTAGAACCTCCTGAGGTCCCTTCCAACCCAGATATCCTGTGATTCTAAGTGCAGCCTTCAGTGCATAGCCCCATAGACCTCAGCAGAGCTCTAAAACCCCACACAGCCCAATCTCCACGCTTTAACAAGCATAACGTATTCAGATACACACACACCTCTGCATGCAGGGTGCTCTGCATTGCAGTAGACTAGAACCCTCTCATTTCCTTTAAGGACAATTATTTTTTTATTCCTTTTTTCTTTTAAAGCCCTTCCTATTGGGCCACTCACTGCTGGTCACTCTTCCTTCGCAAGGATTACTGTGCGCACATTCGTAGAAGACAGACAAATGTGACTTACTTGTTAATTCATTTTTGGCAAGATAGGGTGTCCAGCAGTTACTAGGGCATATCTATCAAAGCATTTACTGAGAGCTAGTAATATGGCATTTTAATAATCTAATCACTCCCAGCTGTCTGCAGAGACTCTGATATGCATTTCGGATGCATGTTGGATTGCATATTCCTGCACACCAGATATTGAAATCACATTCCCTGCAAAATCAAACATCGCATATAGAACAAATAGATATGGCAAAAGATGAAGCACACAAAACATCCTGTATCTGTCACACAGGCACACATTACACTGTGAATGTATGAAATGTACACTATGCTGTGTGAATTCTTGGAATTCGTGGGATCCTGTGGGACTTGGAATGATTTATGTAGCACTATACAGCGCCTATGATACTGTATCACAGGGGTAAGGCAATCTATGGCACAGGTGCCAAAGGTGGCACACAGGCTGATTTTCAGTGGCACCCACACTGCCCGGGTCCTGGCCACTGGTCTGGGGGGCTCTGCGTTTTAATTTTAAATGATGCGTCTTAAACATTTTAAAAACTGTATTTACTTTACATACAACAATAGTTTAGTTCTATATTATAGACTTATAGAAAGAGACCTTCTGAAAACATTAAAATGTATGACTGGCACGCGGAACCTTAACTTTGAGTAAGTGAAGACTCGGCACCCCACTTCTGAAAGGTTGCTGACCCCTGCTGTATCATCATCAGAGCAGAGGCACAGCAGACAGTCACAGGACAGATTCTCCAATACAGGAACACGTGCTGACCTGTGAATAAGACAGGTACCGCAAGCACTTAATGTTACTTCCCCATGAGAGTGACTGCTGTGTTGTCTGCTTCTAAAAGGGGCCACTGGCAGGATTTCTACAAATGACTTACCTGGGCAGCAGGACGGCTATGCTGTTGGAGGCTAGTATGGCAGGGGTGGTTATATTTCTCTTTTTCTCAGACTTCTTTGAGCCATTAATAGCTCTGCCATCATGGAAATCTCTAGGCAGGGGACATCAAGATTTGTTCCTACTGTTTTTACAATGCCCTTCTATTATAAATCTTTACACACTTGATTGCAGGGTTATTGTTCTCTCTGTCATGAGTAAATAAATTAGGTGTAATTTAATATCTGATTAAAAACTTTACAATTCTGTTCTTTACAGCTTCTCAGGTGAGCGCACTATAATTGAGCTAAGTGAACAGCTCCATTAATTCTTTTCACAATATGAAGTGTTTGTATATGGTAAGTGTAAGAAAGCAGTGCTAAGTCAGGTGCAGAATAGGAAAGTTGTTTAATGAAACAGTGTTCTCCCTTCTCTTTCTCCTTCGCCTCCAAGCCTCTTTATCTCCGATCCTCGTCTCCTTATGCAGCATAGCAAAGGAGGTTGGAAGTCACCCTTCTTCTTTTAAAGGATGGAGACATATCAATAATTAATATTACCTCAAATTAATACGTGTGTGTGTGTGTGTGTGTTTATATGTAGTTTTACACACACACACACATTATACATTTCTAGTGGAGATAGCAGTCCAAAGAAGGAGTATACTAGGAAAGCCCAAATTATTGTGTTATAGAAGTCATAGATAAAGTATAAGACCTTATTAGATATCCAGGGAAAATATTCTGTTGTCATACGTCACAACCCTTACTTCCAAACAGCCTATGCCACTATTCAAACGCCGTACATTCTTTCATGTGATTTAATGGTTCCCAGGTATAAAGCTGGGTGAAATAAATGCAGAGAATAGTTTAATCACTGATTTTACTCCCTCTCTCTGTTTGAGAATTATTCACAATAGACTTTGATTTCAACTAATTTGATCATTGTACAAAGTGAACTGATTAATAGTTTTATGTGTACACATTTCAGACCAAGAGCTACTCTCAAACTATTTGCCATAATTATTGTTTAAAGTATTTTCTGTTCACAATTCCCTGTGTGTGCTGTGTGATTCATTACTGAAGTCAGGAGGTATTATTTTCTGCTCCTTGAGGAGATGGCTCTTAAACCGAAAGCTTTCAAACAACAGCCTCCAAAAACTCATGTTGTGAATTCTTGCATATGTCCATATTTTGAACAATTGGGTGTGACATGCTCTGTTTTTGGGAACATTGCTGTAAACAAATATTTGCTCATACCAATATCCATGGAAACTGAATAAAACAATTCACAAATAATACTGAAGTGAATTCCAGATTTTTGCTTGTTTGCTCATGTGGTATCTAACCAACTCAACCTGGACGTCAGCTGATCTCGTTCCTTATTCGAGTACCACTAGTTCTTGAAGGAATGGAAGTCTTACACCTAGACAAGTTACTTTGGAGCAGGAGACAATGAGCCTTGTGCTTCTAGTGCTCTCCCCTCTTTCCCAGATCTCGACCTATAGCAGGGTCACTCTGATAGTGCGAGTGTACAATAGCAAAGTGTCTGTGCCTGAGCTAAACAGCGGGTGAAAGCAGTTTAAACTAGCTGGTCACATCCAGGCTGTTGAGAAATACATGGAAATGTTAAGGCATTGCTTTGTTTTCTCATGGAGTTGCTGGTCTTTGACAAATGTGACTAAAGCTTTTTCTCATGCAATACCGGACCCCTCATGACTAACAAGAAGTTATGGGGACATTTATCAGAAAAGTCAGGTTTAAACTAACTGGACAAAATTTCTTTGAAGATAATGCCCCTGCTTTTTGCTAACAGAGGTTTGACTAAACAGATAACTTTAATCTTTAGCAGTGGAAAACATGTCTAGTTACCAAGTTGGTCTTAATATGGTCAGTTGGTGCTATGTCAGGTGATCACACACATTTACAGAATGTTTGTCATTTATTTGAACACTCACTAATGTAAAACTTCTGGTCACAACCTCACATTTTTAATACACATTATGAGGCTGTTTCTTTTCCTATTGCTAAAGTCTCTTCACACACATGCCTATAGAGAAGTGGCCTCTCACAGAACCATAGGGGAATCCACCACCCTGAAGACCAAGCTCAGGACTTCAAAACAACCCTGGGGGATTTAGAGACCTAGCTTCCAGTATTTTCAATGGGAGATAGGTGCCTAATGCCCCTAGGGTGATTTGAAACTCTCAACCCAGGTATGGGCATACAAACAAACGTTCTTCTTCCAAAGCTGACATTTAGAACAGGGAAGTCAAAAACAAGTTCAGGTGTTTAACTTTAGCCATTTTAGAAAGCAGGAGTTGAGCAATTTTGCAACATTACTCTCAATAAAAAACACATTACTAACACATCACTATCTGGCATATGATAAAATTGTGTGTCACAAAAGGAGACCTACCTAATAAACCTTACAGGGAGTACTACAGCTCCAAGGTATGTTTTTTGCACAGAATTTGCTAGACATATGCAGATTGTGGTGATTAGAGGGGTCTGGAGATCCCCTATGTCAAACATTGAGTATTACAGGACTCTTGAATGACTGACCCTAAAATGTGCCTGACTTTGTATTTCCTATAATTAGCCTCACTTGTTGACTGCCTTTGCTCTAGGGAGATCATTACCAATTGCTTCTAACCTTCCTTGAGTCCCACTAAAACTTATTTACTTCGTGTATCAAAACAAAAACAAACACACACACAAACCCACCCCCCTTCCTTCTATAGAAAGCATATTCCCAGCACAGCCCCCACAACCCACGGACTGCAGAAAATGCTGGAATAGTTCCATACAGCTTACCTCCAGGCACAGCTTTGCCATTAAAGGGAGCCACCTTGGAATAACTTAAAATAAGCCTCTTCACCGTGCTCAGTGCACTGGCTCCATGAATTACTGTAGGAAAGGCTTAAAAATATTATTTTAACAAAAGATCAATCTGGAACGTCTGCTGTTTATAAGCGATGGCGCCAAGATGTGCCGTCTGTTGTTCCTGACTGATTTGCACTGTCCTCACAGCCGTTCAGCTACGCTGCTCACAAACTGCTGCGCAGGTCTGGTTTGGAGTGGCTAGAAATAGTTACTAAATACTCAGTGTGTGTGCACGCATACAGTGGCTAGCACGAGGGGGTGTCAATTCCTGACTGGGGCTTTTAGGTATTGCTGCTATATAAATAAATAATAATGATATTAATATATACGTAATAATCAACGTCTGAGTGGTCCCTCAGAACTGTAGACGTATATTTAAAGTACAGATGGGCCTGAGTTAGTGCTGTGGATCTGAACAGTTCACGCACCACGATCTGAACCCAGAGCCCACTCTTAGTTTACAACCAACATTTAGAGGTGTCTGAAATCTGGATCTGGATTGTCTCTTTCAGAGCTAATCCTGCCTGAACCTGAATTCCCAATAATAAATGTGAACGTGCCCTAGGGCCAACACCTGACTACCAGACAACAAGGCAATCTCAAGAAACAGAAAAATGTGAAAAAGGCCCTATTCGTATTGTGCTAGTGCCTAGGGGCCAGAACTGCACTGTGCTAGGCACTGAGTCCCTGCCTTGAACGGCTTGAACCTATTCACTTTAATGGGAGGTACCGTTTAAAAATCAAACACATCAGAATCGCTAAACTCCTAAATTCCTCCACCAAAATGCCAAATGATCCCCGCATCCCTGAGACGTCCACGTGAGCTGGGCACCTGGAACTGGAGCACACAAGCAGGCTGGCACTTTCTCTTCTGGGAGATGACATGGAATTTTGCTCCCCCTTGCATTAATTTTCCTCCACAAACTCTCTGGGACCCTGACCATCTCCTTCCACTTCCCTGGAGCCACGCTATCAGTGAGTTCCCCTGGCTGGAGCTGTCCTTGAAAATTCCAGAGGGGATCCCCTCCCACACCCCAGAAAGAGAACACAACCTCAGGCTGTATTATTCTCTCACCTCAGTGTGGACCTGGGACTCTTCTAATGTTCTCTGTGGGCTCCGGAGGAGAGAGCTTAGAAGGGAGAGATAATAGGTTTATGTCACTTCTGTGCAGAGATACTGAAGGGATGAGCTAGGCCTTGGAAAATCAGAAAACCCATTTCATATGTTTATGCAGCACTTAGTCCAATGAGGCTCCTAACCTTGACTGGGGCTTCTGCTCTGACAATACAAATAAGTAATAAAGACACATCTTGTGAAGCTCTGGAGAGATGAGTCAGAGTCTGCAGCAAGGAGAATTGCATTTTGCTCCATCTTCCATCAGTGGTGAGTCACAATGTAATTGTTTGCCATGCATAAAACCCTCTCTCAATATTTAATTGTACTCCTGTGCATTGTATAAGGAATATATTGTATCTATGCTTCCCTTTGCTAGTAGGACTTTCAAATCACTTTGACCTGTGTATTCATTGCTTTGCATTGCCAGTTTGTCTGAGGTAAAAGAACTATATTCAGGTGCTTTGTGTAATAATAAAGGTCATAAACATTCTCCATTTATTTAAACATCAGTTAATTTTCTTATCACTCCTCTTCTGTGACTCTGGCAACATTACTGGATTCAGCAACTTGTGCCAGCGTTGTGAAATTCTCATCAGAATCTAGGTCTGGCAGCATGTGATGGAGAATGGGTTTGGGTAAAACCAATTAATAACAATACTGTCTTTTAAAATATTTTTAAATAAATGAGACCTATATAAGTGAACCTTTAAATAAGTGAGCACACAGGACACGTTTATATACCGTACATGTGTGAAATAGTGTGTTCAGGCAGATTTCACTTCATTAAAAGAAGTGTCCTTTAAACAATTTTATTTTTTCTAAGAAAACCAGCAATTTGAAGAAGCTAAGAAGTTTTAAAATCTGCAGCACCAACACCCTCTAGTGGTTGAAGTGACAATAAAGACATAGTAATCAACATTACATCTATAAGGAACTGATATATTGTAACATAAACCTAGAACCAATATTACCAGACTAAAGTCATAGTTATAAATACTTTAGTTTGCCATCTGAGCTTAGGACAGTACAATAGTCCTTGTAGAAAACAATATAAAAGCTAAAACAATGTAAAAGCTAATTGAGGGTTCATCCCCAATTATTGCAATGATTTTCAAGTCAACAATATGATATTGTCTTAGATATTCTGTGAACTACTGTTGGAGAGAGAGTTAGCTTTAAGAGGAAAGATATGTAGAAGAGAGATATCTCAACAGGTTTTATTTGTTACTCTTAGGAGCGGGTTTATTTTGGAATTTTACTTATTGTCTGTTGTTGTGGTTCTCTGTTGCCGTAGTGAAATTTAAGGTTCTGAATAATAAAATAACCAACCCACTCAAAGCTCTTAATGTTAAAACATAAATATGGTTTAATATAATTTCCCTGTTAAGATGCCACACTGACGACATGACATCCATCAGCATAGCTTAGTGACTGAGACAGACCAGTCGGATTCCCAGCATGGCAGACAAGCTCACAAGTGACAAAACAAGACCCAAGGCCAAGTCCAGAAATGTTGTGCCAAGCAGTGTTACTTATGCATCAGCAAGTGGGTTCCAAAAAGCCTGAGTGAGTGTAAGTAAGTTCTAAGTTACATGGCTGATTGACATGCGGAGACGCGGGGTAGAAGAAGGTGTAACTTATAGCAGAGAGTGATCTGGCTATAACTTACACATTCTCACATGCTTCCCCCAGTTGCCTTTCCTGCTGACTTCCTGGGCATGGGTGCGTTAGCCTCCTTTCTGTGGAAAATGAGATGTATGGTTAGGGGAGGGGACTGGGAGTCAGGACACCTGGCTGGATTCCATGGCTCCAGGCTTCGCTTGGCCAGGCTGTAAAAGAGCCACTGCCCAGGTGTGTTGTGGTGCCTGTTTGAAAGGCACTGTGAGATTCACAGGAGAAAGGTGCTAACTACTATTACTCCTCATTATTTGGAAAGTCATTTGCCTTTCGAGATGATTTAAAATATTTTCAGCCCATTAAAAACAGAGTCCTACAGCCTATCGATGCCGGCCACACTCAGCAGCAAGTGAATGACAAACTCTGTGCTAATCACTGCCCAGACCAGCTGTATTAGCCATGCCAAGGAATTAATAAACTTTGTGATTTCTATCCCATTTACAGGAGTGTCAAATGTTGATGCAAGAGGGAGACATTCCTGTAAATGGGGTAGAAATAACAATCAGTAACCAAATGCTTCACTTCACACCTCTGGGAGACACCTCTGACTCTGAGCCTTTTGGGGCCTGTCATTGATGACTCTGCTAAAGCAAGCCCGAGAATGAGAGGGACTGGGGAGTCTAGGCGACATCTCCGAGCAGTGACCCTCTTTGTGGAGGGCCTTGTGATCCATTTGTCTTTGCATCCTGCTTGCTATCAAACGCTGTAAGGTCATAGTCACTTCTCTTCAGCTGGACAGCAGGCACGGACTGGAGGCTGCTACCGATTCCCTCTGACCAACAACAGGGAGACTAGGGAGGCGCGTGCACCCACCTGGAAGAGCAGGCGGGCTCCTCGAAGCTGTGCAAGTAGCCAGGTGTGAGGTTGTCAGTGCACTGGGCACCCGGTTTCCTGTTGGGCCAGGGAGAGCACTGAGGGTTCGGGGAGACAATGGGGTTCGACCCTCTTTTCAGCTATGAATCTCCCAGGCCTTTGCCCACGTTTTACCCATTCACACTGTCACCGCGGGAGGGACTGTGTGCGGGGGGGTTCAGAGAGGGACTTGGGGCCAACTGGGGTAAATCCACCCCAGCCCTGTTCCGGGTGGGCTGTGAAAGAGTCTGCAGCCCAGAGCAGCCTCCTGACGGGGAGCTTCCAGCAGGGCCATTCTCCCCTCTGCTGCCCAGGGCTACCTGTTTGGCACAACAGCCCCAGGCAAATTCCTCAGTTCCCTGCTGGGACAATGTAACCAGCAGGGAGCAGGAGGTCTCGGGAGGGAATGTACCTGGACTGTAACCCGACCCCCTGCCCTGGGGTCGGCGGGAGGGGAGGCTTTCTGCTGGAGTGTGAAGGTGAACAAAGGCTGGGGAAGTGGCCGGGGGGGAGGGAGAGAGGCAGTAGTTCCGGTTGAGGGGGTTAGAAGTTGGCTGGGGAAGAGGAGGGAGCCCAGATTCGGGGTCTCATCTCCCTGCCCCCCAGAAGGACCTGACTAAGGGGGCCTGTTTGTACTGACGAGCTCTGAGTTGGATTGTGTTCCTGTCATCCCAAATAAACCTTCTGATCCACTGGCTGGCGGAGAGTCAATGTGAATCCCAGGAAGTGGGGGTGCGGGAACGGGACTCCCCCACCCCCTGTGACAGACAGGAGCCCACGTCACTGGGGAGACCTCTGAGCGCTCAAGGGGCAAATCCAGAGGCAAAATGTTGAGGGGAATATTCCCTCCCCCTCCCTGCACACAGAGCTAAAGAGCCAGTCTGCCAGCTCCTGTCTCACAGCCTTGAGTCTGCAGTGGCACAGGGATTCTGTGCAGGTGGACTTTGTTACCTGTCTTGCTGATGTTGCCTATACCAGGCCAGTGGTAGTAGAGGCAGGCGCAGCTGGGTTTCCTTCCAGGGACCAGCCTGGGACAGGGGATGTTGGCTGCCAAGTTTTTCCCACTGAGCTCCCAAGAACCATTTCACCCTGCTGTTGACTAGATATTCATACCACAAGTGACGGAGTGGCATATAAGTAGGTAAAAAGGGCTAGAAGGATGCAAGACGTATGGACACAGAAAGACACTCATTAGATTGTATTGTGAGGAAACACTCCGCTGGAAACACAGGAAACACACACCAAGTAAGGTCTGCAACACTGACAACTATAAGCCAAGATATTTACAGAATCCCTGCTGAGCACATGTGGGTGATAGCCTGTGTTGCACCCACTGTTCCAGCACCATCAGATTTGACCTTGAAAATAGACAAACCCTCATCTACTGCAGGCTTCCCAATGATTTCGCCCCAATTCTGCAAACACTACAACTTTATTCACACGTGGAGTCCTATTGCACTTCTGTTTGGTTCTGTCTGTGAATCAGCAGCACTGTTTCTGTGAGTAAAGCTAGGCACCTGCTTAAGTGTGGCAGGAGCGGAGCATTTATCTTCATTACAATGAGAGTTGCCTCACCTCAGTGACTCAATGGCTTGCACAACATGTTTCTCATTTCCAAACTTGTGCTATGGCAACAGAGAGGAATAAAAGCCATTTTTGGATGGTGTTTTACACAGTGGCCATCGCTGCTGTAACTATAGCATGCTGTCATTTGAGACGGAAAGTGTAAATGCAAGATGGGTAAAACAAGAGTGTTTTATGGATTGTACAGCAGGGTTATACAACCAGTAGCTGCAATGGGCTGCTAATACCTGAACAGCTGCTGACCTTAGGGTTTTGCAGACTAACATCTGTCTTGGAATTACATGCGTTACAATCAAAGATATTTTGTAAAGCAGTTGGCAGGACAGCTGAGATTTGGGTGCAGTACCTTTCCTCTGCAGCGTGTGTTGATCTGAGGCCTCTGACATTGGCAAAGCAATTCTCGATTGTAAAAGAAAAATTGTCCTCAGAGTCAGGGCAGGATTTGGGCTGCCAGATGAGCTAATCGTGACCAGGACACTGGGAAACCCGTTTTATTACCTCTCTCTGATAGAGTTATCAGAGACTTGCGTTACTTCACACCTGAGAGTCCTCCAGAAATCTGCTGAATTCCTGAGGCCTAGGCTCACTGGGTGTGGACCCAGATCAACCGCACTCTCTGGGCTCATGGGTTGTTTTGAGTGAATTTGAGAGAACTTAAAAACAATGGAGGCTGAACATGTGCAGGAAACACTGACGTGGAAACAGGAGCTCAGGAGTTAGCCTACAGAGATGATCAGCATGATGCATAAATTTCCCCATCTCAGGATTCACTTTACCTATGGGGGGATGGGAAGGGGCAGCAGTCAAGAATTGGCATCGTCAGGGAAAGGGATACTGCGTGGTTGGTAGCCTGCAGTCCGATTTGTTTGCAGTAGAGATTTGTTTAAAACCATAGTTCCTAAAAATCTTCAAAACAAAAGAACATTTACTGTTTGGATCAAAAAGTTCTGTGAATTCTTTTGTTTTTCCACAGAAAGTTTTTGTGGGAAATTCTTCAATCAAAACCAGCAAATTTCAAGCAAAATGGAAACTTTTCAGGAAAAGTTTGTGGAAAAAACTTTTTGACAGAAATTTTCCAGCTAGCTCTAGTTTCCTACCTAGAGGGTGAACACGCAGCTTTGGGTGAAATCTGAACAAATCTTTTCACTTCTAAGGGAACAGGAACAGGGGGGAGGGTATAACTGGCTGGATAACAGAATTTGCTGTTATTCTGGTTCCTGATATACTTACTGTCAAACTGGAAGGGAAATTTAATGCTGCCAGTGGATTTGTTTTCAGGCAAAGAATGCTATACAACAAAGTAAAAAAAGTCATGCAGCATGTCCTTCCCTCAAAAATGCACCTGGATTACAAATTCCCTTTTGGTTTTAGGAAGATTTAAGCAAATGGATGCTTTTGTTTAATAAGGAACAAAACCCTCCAGGATTCCCTGGGCCTTACCTCCTCTCTCACACCAGATTTACACCAGTGTAATTCCATTGCTTTCAGTGGAATTACTCACTAACCCAGTGATAGTGCGGGAGGGAACAAGCCCTGTAACTTGGTTGTGATATAATCTGTTCAAAATCCCATTCCCAAGGACAGCTCAGAAGGGGACAAGGTCAGTGTGGGGTCTTTTTCGGAGCTCCGTGGTCATTTTAGCAATGTAGATAGTATCATTAATTTTATGAGGAGTTCACAATCTGCAGCAGGGAACACTTAACAGTGCATTTTTAAAGCAAATTGTTCTGGTTTGGTTTTGCTCTTTGAAAAGGAGTATCTATAAATGTAATCAGTATAAAGACTGCTAAACCTAAAGTAAATATCTAAACTGATGAACATGTCATCCTACAATAAATGTGGAGCAAAGATCATCTTAGTAAATGGAAATGCTACAAATATTTAAAGCTAAAAGGTTGTGATCAAATTTTAGAAATGAAAAATCTCCCTGCTGCTCGCTTGGTGATTCTGACCCTAGGTCTCCAACAGCCTGTTCCCAATACCGTGACTTCTATTTCTAGAGCACATCTTAGATTACCTGATTGTTCTTGGGAAGAGAAAGTGACATCTCTGTTTCTTTGGCTCTCACGTTAGCCTGGCTTTCAATGACTTACCCCATCACTCTAGTGTTCTCAGAATGAGCCAAAGCTACCCCCAGGAATAAAACCAGAGACGATAAAGACCAGTGTGCTATCTAGATAATACACATGCCAGTATAGGATTGATCCCCACAGTACATACTCGAATGCACTGCCTAGTCATTCTTTTAACTATCTGAAAGGGCAGAGACCTTCCACTACTGTGGAGACACTGTGCCACAGCCTCACAGATCTCACTGCCGTGAAAGTATTTTTCTCATTCTTTTTTCAAAGTTTCCCTTTTTACAGGAATCTTTAGAGATGGATGAAGTGTGACTGCAGAAAGCAGTAGACTAACCTACTGCCAATGACTGCAGAGAAGAAGAATACCTACTGCTAAGCATCTTCCAAGGCAACAGAAGCGTTGGGAGGCAAAGGAGATGAATGCCAGAGAAGGCAGGTGGCTGTTACCACCTTTACAGCACATCTCTATTCTCTATAGCATAGATTAACTCTTTCAATACCTGTTCTGTCAGTGGCCAATAACAGTACTTTAAAATGTGTCACGGAGTTCTGATTATTAAGTGATGGCCCTTGTTTGTTTTTCGCATTCCAGGCAATAATATAACATGGGTATCCAATCTCCCAGTAGCCTGATAGATAGTGTTCACTGCTTTGTCATTGTGTATACATTTATTCATTATAAAAATGCTTCATTAGTTTTCCGAAGACTAAAGATTAGCAAGTTCCCTCTGCAGTGAGCACTGCTAGAAACAATAAAAATTATGTAACCACTGTTCAAGAACGTGTATCTTTTATGAGCATAATAAATCGCATATGAATTGCATCACATCAAAAAACTCTGCATAGATCCCAAGTTAAAAGCACAATGTTTTCACTGAAAGCAGCGTGTCAAAGCTTTCCTTAATTGTGATAAATTCTGCTCCCTCATCCAAGAAGGTGACATTTCATGGCAAATAAGCCCAAGAAATCAACTGGGACAAGGAAGAATTTCCAGTTTTGTAAGTGGTTTCTTGTAATGAACAATATACAGCATGAAAGTGGTAAGCTTCATGTATCGTGCATGGTTTACAGGGCTTTGTTAATCCAAATCAAGCTAGTGGAATTCAGTGCAAGAAGCTAACCAGGATTCCTGAGACCTGACTGAATGGCCCAGAGAGAACATATATGAATATGAGGCTAATAGAGAACCTGCTTCTCAAAAACTGTTGCTCTATACTTTAAAGACCATTCCACATCCAAACGACTTTGCTAAAGCCAATAGAAGGAGATGTTCGCAGGGCTCCTGTGTGTGGCTTTCTTAGGGTCTATTTCTCGTACCATTGAAGTCACAGGCAGTTTTGCCTTTCAGGTAGTCAAGAGAGCTCAGGGCTTCAAAATGCAACATGAGTGTTTTGACCAATAATATTTTTATTGACCTGTGCTCCATCTGCACTTCTGAACACTGTGAAGCCAGCAAGCTTTCTCCAGTGTCCTTTTTGTTGTTGGAGGGGATAATTCCCTGCCTCCCAACCCCAAAAGAAAGGGAAACTTGACTTGCCCCATATAGCCTTCAGGGACTCCATGTAAAGCCCACAGAATCAGCCAAACTGCTCCAGCAGGAAAAGTGTTTCAGAGCCCCCACTCCCCCGCCCCACAAGTGTCTGAGCAGAAATTCACTTTAAACAGGCTTTTTAAAAGGAAAACAAGAGATTTTTAAAAGAAAGAGCAAGACCCTGCTTGAGGTATAACAGAACCCAGCCCTCAGCCCTGCCACCACCTTCGAGACTTATGGACTAGCCCCCTTCCTGCCAACCTCAGGTCTTCTCCTTTGGCGTAGCAATTCTGAGTCAGCCTCCTTACTCAACCCTTTCTCTCTATGTGGGAGCAGGGACAACAGTGATAGCTTCCCATCTAATAAATGCAAGGATCCTTGCACATCATGCCTTCACTGTGTAAAAAGGCTGAAAGGTGGGGACAGGGGCAACCTGGTACATGTCAGACTCCCCCCCCCCCCACCGCCCTCATGCCCCTTTTCTGTCCCTTTACATAGCTGTTTTCCTGCCTCGCCCGCACTGAATGCAGTGGACTCCCAGAGGCTGGGAACATGGCCTAGGAAGGTGCACAGAAGTGAGCAGGAACTAGACTTGTCTCCCCTCCATACAAAGTCTTTTATTAGAGTGTTTCAAGGAGTTGACTTGTTAGCTGCGGCGGCAGGAACACAAAGCAGGGCCCTGCAAATATATTCAGCCTCAAATGGCAGTTAGAGCGTAAAGGCTTGATCCAAAGCTCAATGAAGTAAATGAAAAGACTCTCATTGATTCCAATGGACTTTAGACCAGACTCTAAAGGGGGAGCAGCTGAAGAAAGCTCCATCAGCGAGTGCCAGCAGTGGGTGCTGAAAACTCAGGGGGGCCCCTGCCCACAATTAATGCCTCTTACTGCTGAAGTCTGAATCTTTTCCAAAATCTGCCTGGCAACAAGTTACCTTCCCCACATCGCCATACATCATCAATAATGCCTGGAAAAAAATAAATGGGGAAGTGTGGGGTGTTGGAGGGCTCTAGGAAGTGTGTAAGTGCCATCAGCAGCTTCAGTACTAACAGTCGTGCAGAAGAGGTCATTTCATGGACTCCCCCAGTCGGTACAAGTGTGTGGTTGAGATATCAGAAAAAAACAAGCACAACAATTCACAGCCAAAGGGAATTTTCTTAACGATTCAAACAGAACTTCGCAACAATTTTTCACGTGTGCGATAGTTTCCCAGTTCTGGGTATGATTCAGTCTCCTCCAGAGAGGAAGCAGAGTCCACCGGAGGCTGGAAACTCTCTCCAATTCTCTGCTGAGCTGGATAGACAATCCCACCGTGCCCATCACCCTCCCTGAGCTCAGACTGGTCTGGCAGACATCTCATGATGCTTTCCTTTAGGAAGGGCTGGCTCCAGGCTATGGGAAGGGAGGACTGTGGGATTTCGGTTACAGGGACTTTCTGGGGAACATTTTTCTGAGCTTGCTTCGCAGCTTCCTGTCTTATGAGATTTCCACACACCCCTGCTGGCTGGAATCATAAACAGGAAAGCGTGGAGCCAGCTGGGGACGAGACATTCTCCTCCTCTCTGGTCTCCCTCCCAGAAATATTTTAATTCCAGATAAAACTGACAATAATGAGCTTCTTAAATAGCAGAGTTTGGGAGGAAGGGCAACTCCTGCTTCTGACATGGAGATTAAAGCGGAGTGTCCTTGCTCCTGCCTCTGCTACTGAAGTCAATTTACAAATGTCCTTCCACCCTTCCTTCCTGTCTCCTACAGCTCCTAGCAAAGGGTGTGTGCGTATTTCAGGGTGATGGTCAAACTGCCACTTCCCCCATTGATACAAGTATACAAGCAACTCCCTTCACCCCATCCTGGCGCTCCCCAGAGCTTATGGTGTAAAAGAACTGAAATGCATTGGGTATGTGAACCTTTCGAACCCTGGCTCCTGGAGAGAAGGGCGAGTGAAAAGCCCCAAGGGACATCAGCAGCCCTGGAGCTTCAGCAGAGCACTGCCTGGTTGCACTAGGGCTGATGTAATCCCCATTTATTCTGGGGGCTTTACAACAGCAGGACTCCAAGCTCATTTCATTAATACCCAGAAGGAGTAACAGGAGCAGCTCTGGCCTGTATGTTCAATGTGGCCACAAACAGATGAGACAAGCTCTTCGTGGCAGGACTGGGCACTAGTCTATGTTGCTGCAGTGCCCAGCCCAATGGTTTTCGGTTGGCCCTTGGCATTACTATAATCAGCACAATAAATAATAGTAAAGGCACTAACTCTGAAGTGAGCTTCCCTCCCCCAAAATTACTAAACACTTTTCTTTAGGACCACCGATCTGGTGAGGTCCAAGAGTTACCCCAGTTTATACCCTGATAGAAAATACGATCTTCTTTGTCAAAGTACTTTTCAAGATAGAATAAAACAAGCTGCCCCAATTATGCTTTGCCATTTGTCTGACATTTTCATTACCCCAACACAGGACCCATCGAATATTATCTTGTACTCAAAGCCATTTCTGTCAAATTAAGTTAGAAGGAAGTAGTGGAAAACTAAAAGCTCCACAGCTAATCCTGCCACCTGGAAAATCAGCAGAGAAATATAATTTTATAATCTTTCAACTTAAATCAGATTCTGCTCTCTCTGCTGATGAGTTAATCCAATACTGGACGGAATAGTTCCACTCAACCATGATTCTGCTTGGACGGGTTTGATTCATGGCAAAGCCGTTCCAGCTCACAGAGATGCTGCTTTTAATTGCATTCTGTAGTGATTTCTTTTAATTTTACACTTTGCCTCAACAGTTATCCATTAAGAAGTCATCAGCAGGAACTGGGCTTTAATTGGGGGACATGTAGTTCACATGAGAAGGATGGTGGCAATGGAGCAAGCATGTGCTCCTCCATTTGTGGGCATTTGAACTGGAGTTTCAGTCTCCTGCTGAGTTTGAAGTTTAGAGCCTCGCTCTGCAATGGGATCCACACGGGTGGGTTCCTGTCCCCATGTAACATCCCACTGACGTCAGAGGGGCTCTGCGCAGGGGCAGGGCTCAGTCTGCATGGATGTGATTGCAGAATCATGGCCTAGCAGTGCCTCTTCAAACCCAGTGAAGCTATAGTGATTGTGGGTCAGGTTCACTAGTTCCCACCCCTCCCTCCTGCCAGCTGACATCATATCATGAGTAGAGAGAAGGGTGCGATCGCAGGTAGGTACTATTGCCAGCTGGAATCAAGATTGAGCCGTCCCAAAGTTGCTCTAACCTGAGCAAGGGACCAGAGCTGTGGCAGAGATTCAGGGAGCTGTAACCAACTTCCTGACAGCTCTTCCTCTGCTGCCCTAGCAGAGGTCTGGCCCTCAGTGCATTCAAAAGATGCAGTTTTACCTAAAGATGACCTGGAAGGGATGGGCTTGTCAAACACCTCAGTCCCTTCAATATAAATCTTATTGCTCACCACAAACATAGCTGAGAGATCCTCAGAAAACCGGGGAGACCAGACCTGACATTTCTAAGGTTAAAAACAAGTGTGTGGGGGGTAGGAGGGGGGAGAATTAAAATTCTCCCAGGCCCTTTAAGGTGGAAAAGGGCAGAAATCCAATTTTTAAAAAGCCCTTTGCCAATCCACCTGGCCTAGTGTCTAAGGGGACTGTCGGTGACTCCGTTTTAAGACTATTGGAGTATTTGGGGAGTTCACATTTGATACTGAGTTGGTGAAATATAATTATAGAACACAGCGCCCATTTGGGGTGTCAGCCCTGCATCTGACAGTCTGCCCTGAAGTAGGCACTCATGGCCGTGTGCCACTCCAGTCACCAGGACAACTGATGTCCTAACCAGCTGCTTGGTTGACCTCCCAATGTTTACCTTAATAATTATGAAGGGAAAGTCTCCATCTTTAAGCCTGTATTCTCTGCAGAAATATACTGAAGTTTGCTGAAGAGCTTTAGCTGGGGTTTCTCTGATTTACTTGAAAATCTATTTAAGTCCCAAGCTTAACAAGTTTAAGGGTCATGAAAACACTGGGTATTTTCCAGTATGTCACAATTACAGAAAAACCTGCACTAAATGAGATTGTGATAAACTACCGTGAAAATCAGCATGGGGTGCAGTAACCCTCAACACTTATCAGCCCTTCTCTCTGGGGTGTGCTAATGGTTGCTCAGTGCTGGGCTTGTTTATGCTACCCCAAGATCCGCTTGTTTCTTTCCTACTCATTTCAGCAGTGATGTTTAACACATCACAGTGGCTACTGCACAGGTGCACTGGCAGAATTCTAATACCCCGCTGGAGTCACAGAAAAAAAAGGATGCAAGAAAACACGACAGACGAGCTTTGCATCTAGCATCACTGCAGCAGCTGGAGATAGTACCTCTATGAGGGGCGAGGATTATGGACCCAGGTCCTGCCTATATCCCCACCCCACCCCTGAGAGGGCTAGAGGGCTGAAAGATAAACAAACCCACACATCTGTAGTGGCATCCGAGCACTGAGGATTTACACACCATGGCCTGTGTTTTCAAAAATGACTGATGACTTTAGGCGCCTCAGTCCTTGGATGCTCACCAGGAGATGCTTCAAAGAAGCTTTATTTCAGAGGGAGGGTGCTCAGCTCTGACAATTAGACCCTTTCCTGACAGCATCCTTTAGAAAATTCAGGCCCATAGGTGAGGAAACCAAAGATATCTGCTCCCTTCAGTCCAAAGCACAAACCCAGGGGCTGAATCCTAAATATAAGGAAAGTAGTTTTCTTCATCTGTTGTCCCTCCAGAGAGAGAAGGGTTATGAGGCTCAGGGCTCTCTGGGAGACCGTCCCTAAACCTGCATGAACCATGGTGCGGTTCACATTCCTCCAACTTGATCCTGCGGGTCCTGTAGTTGAGTCAACAGGTGGCTGTCTAGCTCTGCCATCGTACCAGCTTTTACGGGCATCTGGCTCCTTGGGGCAGAAATTTGACTCCTTTAGGTAGCATTTATACAGCACAGATATAGGCTTACATTCAAGGAGGGATTTGCCACCTCACACAGACAAAGCGATATCAATAAAAGCCTTTATGGGATAGAAATGAATTGCTCATGTTGGAGGGAAATTAAAGGAGCGTGGACTCTGAAGAGCTTTCCTAGTCACAGGAGAAGACGTCCTTACCACGACATGGCCGTTCTGGTTTGGATTTTTAGTTTATTTTGCTGGTTACAGTATTTTTTAAAGACATAAGCAAATATCCATTAGGCTGTGAATAGCAGCAAGGCCAGGGATTGTGATTTCTGACCAGAGAAAATGTTTTCTTGAAACTTCTGTTCACACTCTTTGCAGATTTTGGGTTTCTTGTGTTATAAACAACGTGCTAAAATCAAGTTCAAAGTCCCATCCCCCTCTGAATCACACACCTTCTTAGGTGCATTTATTCAATGGCAGAGGAATTGTGTTTTAGATGCGCATGTGTGGACTGATGCTGTCATCTAGTGGCCACTGACGTTTTTCCTATAAATGTCTCATGGCATTTGCCAGGAATTCTCTCTCATTTAAAGGGGCTTCTCACTTTGAATGGGAAGATTAACTGCTTTTCAAGTTAAAAGAGAAGGAGAGGGAAAGAGAGAATTTTTCATCTTCAAAGCATCAGCCCTAAAATGCTTATATACTACAACAAGGGTTGGCAACCTTTCAGAAGTGATGTGCTGAGTCTTCTTTTAGTCACCTTAAGGTTTAAGGTTTCTTGTGCCAGGAATACATTTGAATGTTTTTAGAAGGTCTCTTTCTAGAAGCCTATAATATAGAACTAAACGATTGTTGTATGTAAAGTAAATATGGCTTATAAAATGTTTAAGAAACTTCATTTAAAATTAAATTAAAATGCAGAGCCCTCCTAGACCAGTGGCCAGGACCCAGGTAGTGTGAGTGCCACTGAAAATCAGCTCATGTGCCACCTTCAGCATTTTTGCCATAGGTTGCCTACCCCATCCTACAGCATGAAATATACTGAATAGACATTTTATACAACAAAAACCCAGCCGCTGGCTACTAACCTGAACTGCTGCAGATTCAAAGGGTCTGTGATGCTACATTGAAATATCAACCCTCTGTGTGTCACATCTTTCTGAGCAGCTGAAGGAATTCTGCCTATTAAGGCAGAATTAATTTCTGCAAATGGAATTTGTCAAGTCACACCACATGTGTCAATGAGGACATACAAATACCATTTCCATGGACATATGCTGCAGTTCCACCGAATTAATGATTCATTAAGATAAACTAATCTAAAGCAAAGGATGGAGAGAAAGCAGGAGATAATTCATGCCAAACATCACAGCTGTAACACCATGAAGGGAAACAGTCAGTGGGAGAGGAGCCATGATTCAGATGAATGGTGACAGACTGGGAAGGAAAATCTGAAAAGTGCTCACTCCTTCAACCTGATCTTAGCTCAGTTCCAAATGCAGAAGCTGCTGGCACGGCCATTCCTTGTATAATTACAATAGACGTTTGAAACAAGGGGAAGAATTTATCCTTCTCTGGGCAGCTGGTGACAGATCATCAGCAGCTGTGGAATTTCCCAAGGCCCCATATAAAATCACTCTCTCAAAAGTGTTTAATTGATCATATTTAGAGCTTTTTGGACTTCACAAGGTCTTCTGTTGGTTGCTGCTTTACCTGTAAGTGTCTGGGCTGCACAGTTTTAATTGGCTTCCTATAAGGAGACTCAGGAGACTCATAAAAGGCAATTTTCAGGGATTCAAAGGAGGCTGCAGAGTTTGAACTCCTGTGGCCTTGTGTGTAATCACTGGCTAGAAAGGGGAAGCAGGACTGAAAGACAAGGATGCAGAGACTCAATAGAATATAGAGACAAGACAACATTCAACACCAGAGGCCTGATTGGCACCTTTGCTGATACCTGGGGGCTTGACTTGGGCAGAGGGCAGGTGTTCTGTGGCAATCTGGCTGCAGGGCACGTTATCTCAATAGTTACTTTGGGACTAGATTCTTCAGAGGGGCAGTTGTAGGGACAGAACCCGTCTGCATGTGTACAGTGACGAGGAGGAAGAACGAGTCAAGCAAACTACCATTCCTGTGCCCAGTGCTGTCCCCATAAATCACGCCTGGGGCATACTTGGGGGGAGGGGGAAGAACACCGCCACAGGAGTACTTTGCCCTCTCCTAAGCCTGGGGCTCCGCATGACCCCAAACGCTGTGATCTAATGGCACAGACTAGCTTGTACTTTGCACCAGCCCCTTGAAAACCCTGAGAGACACTTTCATTGCTTTCCCTTTCCCCTCGCTGTCATTCTCTCTCGGCCCAGCCTCTTGGCTTGTAAGGCCCTGGGGAAGCTGGGATTGTTATTTCAGTTTTCAAGGACTGTGCATTTTAAATTCCACTGAAGTCCCCATATCGTGAGCTAGGCGTAGAGTGACCAGACCTTCCATTTTGGCTGGGACAGTGCTTTTTTTAAGCCCTGTCCCAGCTGTCCCAACTTCTTTTGGCAAAACTGGGCATTTGTCCTGTTTGCTCTTGATTGTTGGCAAAGCAAAGGGACAAATTCCAACTTTTGTCAAAAAAGTGATGTACAGAGGAACGTGGGGCATGGTTTCAGGTGAGCAGCACTGCCAGCCCTGCACAGGGAGTGGGGGGCAGGGCTCCGGCAATTGACTTAGGCCAGCCCTATGTGGAGAAGGGACACCCACATCCACACACATGACCGGGGCCGCCCTGTCCTCTCTCAGAAAGCCCGAGATATATCAGAGGAAGGTGCCAGAAGTCCCATAATGGAAAGTTATGAAATAACCTGCCCATAAGGAGAATTTTCTTCTTGTCCCCCAACAGCTAGTAATTGATTCTACACTGAAGCAGGAAGGTTTACATCCCTGATACGTTTTTAATCCTTCCTTATGTAAATGTGGCTCTTCTCTCTCTCCATATAAATATTTAATCCAGTTTTGAATCCTACAGGTCTTCTGGAAGTGACTGCTGCATGCTGATTATGATTCATCTATAAAGGTGTTGCCTCTCATTAGCTCTAAACTTATTGTCTTTCAATTTTCCTTGTAATATGAGAGGGAGTAAATATTATATATTATTAATTATTATTATTCTTAATCATGTGTATTGAGGCATCACTTAGGAGTTCCACTCATGGACAAGAACCCCACCTGTGTCTGGTGCTGTACAAACACAGGACAAAAAATGGTCCCTTCCCCCAAAGGGCTTAAAACATAAGTAACGATTTAATAATCAAAATAGGAGCACCCCAGTCACCTTCTCTGTAGAGCCCATTCTTTTACAGCCCCCTTTCTTCATCTTTTCTCTACCCTAAATGGCCCAGATCAGGGCGTTAACAACTCTTTGAGGCCTCACGTCTCCTGTAGCTTCACTTGATCCCAACCCTAATAACTGCTCTCGTCTTTCTCCGGATCTGTTTTTAGTTCATCTCAGTGGCTTTTCCTTCAGCTGGTGAAGCTCAGGCTGCTTTTGTGTGATGCAGTTTCACAAGCTCTTAACAAATTTGAACACACAATAGTCACAGCTCTGCTGCTAATTCTAAAAGTTCTGTGTCTCAGGGAAGGTTACCCGGGGCCATTCAGGGTCTGTCCTCAACAAATGACATTATTCTAAACATGTAGAGATGGGACCTGCAATATCGTCTCCAGAACCGCATTTACCGTTAGGGCTCTGAAGTACCAAGAATGTCCCTTGTTGGTGATGAGCACTGGGGAGATCATTGGTATCACAGTAGCATCTAGAGGTCTCCTCTGAGGGCCACGTAGTGCTGGGCACTGTACATGCATAGTAGCAGACAGCCCCTGCCCCACAGGGCTTCATCTCTAAGGCCACAGCCCTGAAAACTCTGACATGTGTGATTCACATTTAGAAGCAGAAGAGGTCTCACTAAAGTTTATCAGGTGCATAAGGGTGGATAGTTTTAAAATGCTAATTGATGAGACAGGGAGGGAGAGAGAGGAAGGAACATTCCCCATCTGTAGAATAAAGGCAATCAAGGCACAGACAGAACTGCAGACTGATTTGTTGGATTGATATTCCATCCATCTAGACCAGGATAGACAATAGGAGGACTGCAGACTAAATCCGGACAGCCAGACACTTCTGAAGGGACAGCAAAACCTTTTTTTTATTTATTAATTATCATTATGATTTTTGTATTTTCTCAGGAGTCTGGACCCTGACTAAATGGTGACTAAGAAATCTGGACCTTGACAAAAAATAATTGATTACCCCGATCTACACACTGACACCAGGCTCATCCCTGTAATGTCTTTATGCTATCAGGGAACAGTGCAGTAGATTTCAGTGATTGGAAACACTGGATAAATAGATGTTGCAATGGATCCATTTATATACCCCACCCACTATGAGAATTGCTATGAATTGGTACCTTTCAGGACAAGTACCCTGCCCGTGTGGTTCT
This sequence comes from Dermatemys mawii, assembly GCA_007922305.1. Classification (NCBI taxonomy): domain Eukaryota; kingdom Metazoa; phylum Chordata; order Testudines; family Dermatemydidae; genus Dermatemys; species Dermatemys mawii. The sequence continues at coordinate 821,056 of ML677387.1, read as the reverse complement.
CTGCATACTCATGGCTGTTCCCCAGTTTTATTCCCGGAGTACATGAGTCAGCCTTACATTATTATGTATACGTTATGATGTACAAGAGAGTCTCTGATTTTCTAACAGCTGTTCAAGGGCTAGAAGACATCTCCCTCCACACTGCAGCACATTCCTGGGACTCAGACCATTATGCTTTGGGACTGAGAGGCTCCATTGCGCTAAGTGTTGTCCAAGTGCATAGTATGAGATTGGAAGCTCTTCAGAGCAGGGACTGTCTAAAAAGACAACACAAAGGAAAAATGGAGGCACAGAGAAGGGAAGTGACTTGGCCAACGTCACACAGACCTGGGTGTATCAACTGCTGGGAATGGGCCACATCCATCCTAATTGAACTGGCCACGTTAGCTCTGAGCCCCTACTTGGTAAGGCAACTCCCATCTTTTCATGTGCCATATATTTATACCTGCTACTGTATGTCCCACTCCATTCGTCTGATGAAGTGGGTTTTAGCCCACGAAAGCTTATGCTCAAATAAATGTGCTAGTCTCTCAGGTGCCACAAGGACTCCTGGTTGTTTTTGCTGATACAGACTAACATGGCTACTCCTCCGAAACCTGTGTAAGATATGAGCTTCTTGCACCAATCTGTGTGAGACAGAGCAGTTAATTATTGTACAAGTACACTGTACACTCTTCAATCTAAATTCCCAACTCCCCTGGGATTACAGACACAAAGCGTTTTTAGACTGTTCAAGGATGGATTGGTTTGATAGTCTGCAGCAGGCTTTACAAACCACCTTGGCACATCTGAAAGAGCTCGTGGGAGAATGAGGAGAGAGAGACACGTCAGCCAGGACGAACCAGCTGTGTGAATCCACAGAGCTGTCTCCATGGAATAGGGTTCTTCCAGGAATGCGATACCATCAGCATCCAAATAAGATTTGGGTTGGGTTAATCTCTAATTGTCCTCTACCACCAGATCCTTAGTAAAATAAAACTAAAAATAAGGTAAAGAGAAGCCTTACACACAAATGCTAATTACTTGATAAGAGAGAACTCCCCGCTGCCTCCCTCTGGGGGCTTATCCCTGATTTACATTTCCCCACTGTCACGTGGACTTTGATAATTTCCTGTAATGCAAATGGCATGACATATTTTCACCTAAAGAATAAAATGCAGGCCAAGATTTGTAAAGATTATTGCCTGGAGCCAGGGTCCAGTTCTTAGGTAGGTTCCTAAATGGGGCCTTCTACACTGGGAACAAAGGTGCATTTTGACAAGACAGTCAAGGCTTGAGGTGAGACTACAACTTGCCCTGTCCACACTTAAGATTCTACAATGTGTTCACTTGCTCAGTGTAAAAACATACCTTCATCCTAGTGTAAACAGGTCCTTTGTGGCCTGATTTTTAAAAATGCTATTTGCCCATTCCTATTAGATTCCGAATGAAGTCAAGGGGGGAGACACAAATGCTCAGCACTTCTGAAAATCAGATTCCTTATTTAGGTGTTTATATATGGACTTAGGAACCTAATTTTAAGGCATCTATTTTTTGAAACTTTGGAATCCTATAACTGTTTTCTCCCATCAGATTGAAATAATAAACTGCAGGTATCTACCCAGGGTGAATTATACCACTCCATCCACCTTCCACGCACGAGTTCAAAAGTGGAAAAAATTTGGATATGCCGCTAAAAGGCTTATAGTATGAAAAGAAACTATCATACTCAAAGCATCTAGTATTACATTATGATACTTCACCCAGGAGATAAACTGTATAGCTGATCTGTCGTTCATCATACATAATTAAGGAGCTCATAAAATATTTACAAACACCTGGCTGCTGAAAGGATGAAGGAAGGTTCCTTGCTATTTGCGAGGCTAGCAGCAGCAGAGCATAGGGCACAAGCACAAAACAAACACACAGCCCTGGCTCATGAGTCCAAACACAGTGTGCGGAGCCCTTGTTGTTTGTTATAAACTTTCTGTTAAGCATCCTCCCCTGGTCTCAGCAGATATGGATGCCACTGGCCTTGAGGGTGGAGCGTGGTCCTAAGAATTCCTCATTCTGGAAGGAACAGGACCAAGTGAGCAGTTCTCAACCTAATTTAATTTCCTACTCACATAGTGGGTGAGGTAATCTATTTTACTGGAACAACAGCTGTAGGTGAGACAGACAATCAGAGAGCTCTGTGTGGCTTGGGCCAATAAATGATATTACTTCACCCACCTCGTCTCTCTAATACCCTGAGACTGACATGACAATTTCCACAGTCAGTCATTACTGGCTATTGGAAAAATGCTTTGAACAAGGAGCTACTAGTTGATTTCACAGTATTAGAGTACAGCAAGGCTCTGACAATCAATCATTGTCTAGCCCATTACAGTAAACAATCTGGCCATTCAAGGATGAGAGTAATTTAGCAGGTAAACAGCCTTGCTTCAGTATCTGACTACACTGCAATTAGCTGAGAGAAAAGAGCCCCATCATATCTTAACCTCGGTGTTAGACTGTGTTACATGCAGGAAGATAGAATTGAAGAACGCCACAAGAGGCACCTTATAGGTACTAAATAAAAATACCATTATAATAATCTAGCACAAGTTGGAAATGTCACAGCTATAGTATGAAGCGTCTGCTATTCATTCCTACTGAATTCTACCCAACTGTGAATAAGACATTTGTAAAATGCGAGGCAGCCATGTTTTGTGTGTAAATAGCGGTGTCCTGCAGGGGCCATCTGCACTGGGACCAGTCCTAGTCAACATACTGTATTCATAAATGATCTGGGAAAAGGGGTAAACAGTAAGGTGGCAAAATTTGCAGATGATACAAAACTACCTAAGTCCAAAACAGACTGCAAAGAGCTACAGAAGGATCTCACAAAAGTGGGCGACTGGGCAAACTGGCAGACGAAATTCAATGTTGATAAATACAAAGTAATGCACATTGGAAAACATCATCCCAGCTATACATGTAAAATGATGGGGTCTAAATTAGCTGTGACCACTCAAGAAAGAGATCTTGGAGTCATTGTGGATAGTTCTCTGAAAACATCCACCCAATGTGCAGCAGCAGTCAAGAAAGCTAACAATGTTAGGAATCATTAAGAAAGGGACAGATAATAAGACAGAAAATATATTGTCTCTACATAAATCCATGGTATGCCCACATCTTGAATACTGCATGCAGAAGTGGTCATCCCATCTCAAAAAAAGATATATTGGAATTGGAAAAGGTTCAGAAAAGGGCAACAAAAATTATTAGGGGTATGGAAAGGCTTCAGTATGAGGCGAAATTAATAAGACTGGGACTTTTCATCTTGGAAAAGAGATGACTAAGGGGGGAATGTGATAGAGGTCTATAAAATCATGACTGGTGTGGAGAAAGTAGATAAAGTGTTATTTACTCCTCATAACACAAGAACTAGGGGGTCATGAAATGAAATTAATTGGCAGCAAGTTTAAAACAAAAAAAAGGAAGTATTTCTTCACACAACATACAGTCAAACTGTGGAATTCTTTGCCAGCGGATTTTGTGAAGGCAAAGACTATAATAGGGTTCAAAAAAGAACTAGATAAGTTCATTGCGGATAGGTCCATCAATGGCTGTAAGCCAGGATAGGCAAGAATGGTGTCCCTCGACTCTGTTGCCCGAAGCTGGGAATGAGCAACACAGGATAGTTCACTTGATGATTCCCTGTTCTGTTCACTCCCTCTGGGGCACCAGGCATTGATTACTGTTAGAAGACAGGACACTGGGCTAGATGGACCTTTGGTCTGACCCTGTATGGCTGTTGTTATGAAGGTTTCTGTATGAAAGGTCACACTGATATGACACTTAATGGCCTGATGGAACTGTATTAAATTAAGTGCATTACAGACTGAACAATTGTTTTTGCCTCCTTTTCAGAATAATTGCAGCTTCCAAAATGTAAGTGACAGATACCTGGAAGTTGCTGCCTCCCTCTCCCCCTTAGTTAACATGTTTCTAATTACACTGACCTGTATTGTTATACCCGCCCAGAAGATTGAGTTCTATGCCAGAGACTCACTGTAATTCCACTTAGGCCATGGTTACACTGACACTTTATAGCGCTATAAAGCCCCCACGAGCGCTATAACCTCCTCCCCGTCCACACTGGCAAGGCACGTAGAGCGCTATAACTGCTGAGTTATAGCGCTATTATTAATCCATCTCCGCATGGGGAATAAGGGCTGTAGCGCAGCTGCTGTAGCGCTACAGCAAGGATGTGGACACCCACTGCGCTACAAGTAATCTCTGGAGATGCCTAGAGCCATTTAAGGCAATTGACGTCTCTTCCCTTTGTTTTGAACTCGGCTGGAGGAATGCGGAAGTACCTCTTTAGAGTTTCTTTCTTAACTCGGCAGATAAGCAATGCAAATGTTTAAGGAGGGAGCCTGTGTGAAAACAAAGCCTTCTGTGAACGGACACGCGCTGACAGGCTTTCAGAAAAACGGAAAAACCACTGTCTCTCTCCCTCCACATACACACAACACATCCCCCCTCACCCTCCTCGTTTAAAAAGCACGTTGCACCTAGCTGAATGCTGGGATACCTGCCCTAATGCACTGCTCTTAATGCCGCATTAAGTGCCCCAAATGTGGCCATGCTATACCGCAGGAGCATCTGAGTGTGGACATACAATAGCGCTATACATATTCCTGTATAAGGGGACCGCTATAACCTATAGCGCTATAATCTTGTAAGTGTAACCATACCCTTAATGACAAAGCCTCAGGACAAGGGCAGAAGAATGGCCCTGAAAGTGAGTAATCTGAAGAAAAAACTTTGACAGTAGAAAAATCAGACCAATCTGATGACCTCCTACTCTTCTGTCTGTTCCTCTCCAGGCCTGGCGTGGAGGTTAGTTTGGTATAAGCAGGAGAGTGCAAGGAATAGTGTAAGAAAATTCGTCTTTGCTCTACCTTGAAATAAACATAAATGTAATGGATGTGATGATTCTTTGCAATGTCTTTCCCTTAAAACTTCTCCTAAAAAGAGATCATCTCAGAAGAATAGCTAATAAAAGCATTTTGTGTGGTTATTTGAAACAAGCAGAATGCCACAGGATTGAACAATTACTTGCAATGACTGTTTGGAAACAGCTGTGAGCGAGTACAAATCCATACTTGGGATTTCCTTGCCAGGTGATGGGAATGAGGAAACCCCTCATCACTCAGGGCGAGGCTCATAGAAGCAATGCGGAGCAAAACATGAAATAAAATGCAACTGTTACTGCTGAAAAATGTGGAAACCTGAATGACTGTTGCCAGGGGTGGGCGGTCAGAGGCAGATGAGAGCATTAAATAACAGAGGTGTCCCCCCAGTCTAAGGGATGGGGTTGAACATGGGTGTTGCGTTTTATGACAGAATCATACTGGAGATTGCCTGCTGCCTAATTTGCTTAATTACCCCCCTCATCCCCTTGTGTCACTGTGTGAGCAGGAGACAGTGCAGCACCCTGTCCCTGCTGCTAACCCTGCGCCGAGGAGACACACAGAGGGTCAGAAATGCTGAATGCCACAGGAAGGACTACCGGTATGTAGGGCAAACCTCACACCCACACCCCCCAGGTGCTGCCTTTATACAGTGCAGGTTAACTCATCCACTACCAACACTTCCCCAAAGCATCGTTCCTACCCCCTGGGGATACTGCCATAACCCAAGGAAATGCTACAGTTTAAAGCAAAACTCCCCTATGGAGATGGGGCCTGTCATTTCCCTAATTCCCCAGGGACACCGCTGTGTTCGCTCTCTGGAAAGAGACAAATGGGCCCGATTCTTCACTACCTTGTGCGGCCCTTCATACCTGTACAGGCTGTAAATGATTGGGTTGTTCAAGCTATAATCCTGCCAGGACGCAGGAGCATGGATCATCCAACCCAGCACAACCCTCAATCTTAAACTTTCTGCAGTTCTACATGAATCCACTAATTGCCTTACCATGGGGGAATCCTGTTTAAAAATACTGTAGAAACCTAACCTCCATGAGCACTGTAATTGAAAAGGACCTTAAACATAGCTTTAACTACTGCTGTTAAATTCGAAACCTTACTTCATTTGATCACACTGCTGCCAATGCAGCAAGAGTTGTTTCTTGGGAGAAAAACAAAAAACTTTGAAAGAGTTTCAACTTCTTCTGAATGCCACTATTTGTCTCAGATGAGGATGAATGATGTTTCCAGCAGGGTGAACAGAACCTTGGAAACTCTCCAGTACCCCTGGTTGAGATTCAACCTGCTGGCAAATTTTATTTTCCAGCTACACACGATGCACTGAAAACAGTTCACTAGTCTCTCTCTTTTAAAGGATTCCAGATCACACAGGCAACCCTGTTCCATTCTCTTTAACACTATTTTCTTATCCGTTCCATGAATGATCACCAGCAACAAATCTTGTAAAGAATGAGAAGGGACGTAATATACTAGGGGTGGGCAAACGTTCTGGCCCACGGGCCACATGGGGGTTACAAAATGGTACGGAAAGCCAGGTAGGGAAGGCTGTGCCACCCCAAACAGCCTGGCCCCACCCCCTATCCAACCCCCTCCCACTTCCTGCACCCTGACTGCACCTTTTAGAATCCCCAAACCATCCAACGCCCTGCTCCTCTTCCCCCTGGCTCCTTGTCCCCTGACCGACCACTCCAGAGATCTCCCCACCTCTAACCAACCCCTGGGACCCCACCCTCTATCTAAGCCCCCCTATTCCCTGTCCCCTGACTGCCCCCTGGGACTCCCTTCTGCTTATCCAACCCCCCTGCTCCCCACCCCCTTACCAGGTCGCTAAGAGTGGCATGCGTTTCCGCGCTGCCCTGCAGGAGCACTCAGCCTCCCCCTCCCCCCCCCTCCCCGAGAACTGGTGGCACTGCGTGCAGAGACTATGGGGGAGCTCAGGGGCCAGGCAGGACGGTCCCACATGCCATAGTTTGCCCACCCCTGTAATATACCTTTGCATACGGGACAATTAGGAAAATGTCTCCAGCGTTTGGTTAAGAGTATTTGGCAGTGTTGGGACAGTTGCTGGAAATGAATGGAAAACTGCTGTGCATAAAATTGTTCCCAACTCCCCGTGTGTGCATCATTGACTATCTTGGACACAAGGGCCCAGTAGGGTGAATTTTGGTATCTGTTACAGAGAGGCTGAGTTCCAATGGTGCAAACTAACCCCCCTTTCAACAGTCAAAGAGAGGGAAAACCTGGGAATACTTGTCTTGCATAAACACAAGGAAAATACGGAGGCATGTCCTGCTAAATACTCGGGCTTTCACTTCTCTAGTGAGCCACATGATTATCCTCCGAGGCATTGAGAGTGCTTTGAAATGAAAACAAATGTAAATTGTGTAAAACTAAACCACCCTTTCTACTGTACTGGAAAGTGGCCGTTAGGTTGCTAACGCTTGTGCTGATTACACACTGGTGAACTAATTCTCATTAAACCAAAATGTTATTCCAGGTTTCATGGCCACAGCCTGCCTGTCTTTCAGCTACTAGGAACAATGATATTCCCACTGAAATATGGAAAACTGCCACAGAAGAACCACAATAAGAGGAGAATTTGTATTCCCCGTGAAAGGTGACAGCCATGCAGTCAGTCTCTGTTCTCCAGTTCTAGGCATGGCAAATATTTAAAATCAATCTAGGCAAATTCAGTAATTTGAGAAGTAGAAGAGATTAAGGTGAGAGTATATATTTATGGGAAGCAATTTGGGGGAAACACGTTCAGTTTCCTGCATTTGCGATCCACTTTATTTTCTGCTGAAACCCCTGGCAGTTTCCTCCCAGAGCAAACAGGAATTCTGTTAATGCTACAGAAAATGAAGTCCTGCACAGCAGTCAATAGAAAATAATGGATATCAATGACACAGCTGGAACTGCTGACTCGATCGGTTTCTATAACTCTTTACGGGGCCGTTGAATAAACCCATTGAGAGAAGTGTCGTGTCGTTCCAATGCTTTATTTTCTACGAAGAAACAAGTGGAAGTTACACACAGCGCTGCTTAGTCTGCCATAGACTCCAGATGAATTCAGAAGTGATGGGAGATGGACATGAGCTATTTGTTCTCTAATGGAGGGATCCCTTTGCGCACAAAGGGAGGCACTTGCTACTGAAAACCAGATTCATTCCTTTCACTCCATTTCAATCCTATTTACTGGTTTAGGGAATAAGCTTTCTATGAGGGATGTAGCGAGAGCTCTGCTGTAGGGAGATACAAGACTAGACGAGTTTGGGCAACCCAGCCAATTCGCCAATACTTAGTTTTGCTGGGTTTTTGTTTTTTTGGCATTGTCAAGACGACACCCTCCCATACACAAGAGCTCTTCTAAGGGATCCTCAATCTTTGGAAAAGCCCAGTGGGAACAGAAGCCACCTCCCTACATGCTACATTAACCAGAAGTCAGACAGGACAAGCTCAGCCAACTAGCACACAGCCTTTACTTGGCTGTACCCCGGAAGTAGCTACAAGACTGGTGACCTCATGGTGGCGTGAAATTATCGCTCTACTCTTTCTCGTTTCAGCGTGATCTCGGTGTTAGACTTCTGCAAATAAGCCACCTTTCACAGACTCCTCCTTGATGATACACTACCAGTGAAATGGAAAATGCTTAAACATGCTGCTCCTTCGTTTCCTACGATGCTTTAGCTCAGCTTGAGTTTGGATATGACCTTCTTTGTTTGCAGAGAGCTGCCTTATTTCTATGAAAGGGTGCCTGAAAACAGCTCTAGGTCAGGCCCATAAGTGTTCAGGCTTGATACTGGAATCACTGCATGAAATTCTATCGCCTGCATTGTGCACTCAGTGTTTCTCAATCTTTTCAGATTGGTGACCCCTCATTTGCAGTCAAACATTTTTGTCCCCCTGCTACCTTTACTATAAAAATAAGGAGTAAAAATATATTGATAACAATCAGCTTGTATAATTTATTTCCATGTGCATTTCAAGAGGTTAACAGAGAATACCTGACCATGAAGGGTAAAGACATGTGGGGACTGGGAGAGCAAGATTTTCTTTGCTTTCGACTTTTCAGCAATTCACAACTCCCCTGATTGCCTTTTATAACCCCTTTGGAGGTCATGACCCACAGGTTGAGAAACACAGGACTAGATGATCATAACAGTCCCTTCTGTCCTTAAACTCTATGTCTATGAAATTCTGTACAAGACGTGATCTGCTTATAAAAATGATATTCATGGCAAAAGTAGTCTCTGTGCCAAAACCCTTTGTATATAGGCCTTGTACTAGTGGCAAAGAGTTGAATTTCATCCTATTCCCTCTGCTTCCCTTAAGAGCCCTTACATATTTGCAAAGGTATGACAATGGAGCCATTCATTTAAAGTGCAGTGAAAAATAGGGAGAGTACACAAAGTGATTTAGTTTTCATCTATTCTTTGCAATATTTTATCTGTGTTGCATTTTCATTTATTCCTATCGTCTTGAGCTCTAAAATTAGGAATGCAGCTTCCTCACGTGGCATCTTCCCTCTGGTAAATCTAATCAAATAGCCATTTAAAGTGCACGTTAGCGCTATTATATGAAGGTGACCTGAGCTCCTGCTAACTGTTAACAGCATTCCCTGCTAACTGTCATTGAATGGGGAATATGTACTAGTAGTTTTATTGATGGAGCTTTTAAATTAATACAGTTATTAAAGTGCCCTGTGTATTACAGAATATTGAATAAACATGGATCATTCTCTGGTACCCAAAGTGTTTCATATGCTTCTTCAGTGGTCTGCACAGAGGATGACATCTGTGACAAACACACGCACCGGCGCCTTTCGTACTCAATAACGGGCCTCATCCAAGGCCCACTGAAGTCATCAGGAATCTTTTATTTAGTTCAGTCGGCTTTGGATCAGGCTCCTAACATATCACAGATCTTCTGCATTCCTCCTATTCCCCCATGGAGAGCTCACCAGCACAGAGCAGGCACAGAACAAGACCCATGGTAGCAATGCTAGACAACGTGATCATGAGGCATGGACAGTGTGTGAGAACAGAGGGGTTGCTGGAGAACTACAGGAAAGGAGCTAAAGTCATTTCAATACAGAACATGCTTTGCCTTGCAGATGCACTGGGCCTTGGGCTGTTTGGTATGAAAGTATAATCCTGTCAAATGATTCAGCGCATGGACAGCACCAGATAAGACAATTCTAGCCTCGTCCTCCAGCACACAAGGTAGCTGTAGAAAGTCTAAGCAAACCAGACCTTGTAACCCATGACACCATTACCCATTTCCTAGCCAAGGGATATTGGCCAACATTTTTAAATTTTTAAAGGACCAAAACCTGCTCCCAGTTAGTCTGAGACCTGGAATAACTCCATTGATTTTCCTGGATTTACAACAGTCTAACTGAGAGCAGAATTTTGACCCCAAATGTTCACATTTGGAAAACTGGGCCACCTCCAGCAATTCTATTCTGACTACCACATCCCCACGCAGAGCAAAAGCAGCTGACAGCGAACAATGAAATCTCTCTTTTACGAGTAGGCAATGTATCCAATGTAAGCTAACAATAGCAAAATTCTAATGATCAGAACAACAACAGAGCAGAACCCATCCATTATTGCACTTTTCGGACACACTCCCTAGGAAATATCATTATGTTAAATGAAATCTGCACCACGTGTTACATCAAAGTCAGGGAGATTTGCATCCCAAAACGATTTCCTTTTGGTAGTTGCCTTATGTTTGACTTGGGAGTTCACAAATCATTGAAATACTTTAACTCTTTTAGCCTGAAAAGAAACTATTGCCAAGCAGGATATAAATCCCTGGGAAAAGATGAGACCTGAAAGCTAAAGCAAATGAAGCTTTCAATTTATGAGAAAGAATCTGTTACTATCCAGGAAGATGAAATGCAACTAAGACTGGACAGAAAACAAGAATTCCAGTTTGTTAAAAAGTGGGAAGGGTGTTGAAATTTGTTTGAGACAGACACACCCCCTATACCTCAGAATAGCCAATAGCCCAGAGATTAGGACAAATCACCTGGGATGTGAAAGTCACTACCATAATATTATACTAATTATATTTTATATATTTTTTATATCTATATCTATATCTCCCAGAATAGTCAGTAGCCCAGTGGGTAAAGCACTCACCTGAGATACAGGGAAGGAGGGAGGGGAGTGAGTCCCTCCATATTATATATAATCTCCCTCTCTCCCCAGAGATTTAATCCTGAACATAAGAGACATTCTTAGTGAAAGTTAAATCAAAAACTGATATTTTTCATCAAAAGAATTTTGCAGAAATCTTTTCAATGAGTTCAAACGGCAATATATTTATTGCAGTGCTTTAAAACAAAAGGCATCTTCTGAGGGATGCTAGCAACAAGAATAAGGTCAGGGAAAGTGTCGGACCTTAACGAATGGTGAGGCAACCTAGTAACAGAAGATGTGGAAAAAGCTGAAGTACTCAATGCTTTTTATTTTTTTTTTGGCCTCGGTCTTCACAGTCAAAGTCAGCTCCCAGACTGCTGCACTGGGCAACACAGTATGGGGAGGAGGTGAGCAGCCCTCACTGGTGAAAGAACAGGTTAAGGACTATTTAGAAAAGCTGGACATGGACAAGTCCATGGGTCCAGATCTTATGCATCCAAGGGTGCTGAGGGAATTGGCTGAGGTGATTGCAGAGCCATTGGCCATTATCTTTGAAAACGCGGGACAATCAGAGGAGGTACTGGACAACTGGAAAAAGGCAAATAGAGTGCCCATCTTTAAACCAGGGAAGAAGGGGAACTACAGACTGATCAGCCTCACCTCAGTCCCTGGAAAAATCATGGAGCAGGTCCTCAAGGAATCCATTTTGAAGCACTTGGAGGAGAGGAAGGTGATCAGGAACAATAACCATGGATTCACCAAGGGCAACTCATGCCTGACCAACCTAATTGCCTTCTACGATGAGATAACTGGCTCTGTGGATATGGGGAAAGCAGTGGATGTGATAGATCTTTAGCAAAGCTTTTGATACGGTCTCCCACAGTATTCTTGCCAGCAAGTTAAAGAAGTATGGATTGGCTGAAAGGACTATAAGGTGGCTAGAAAGCTGGCTAGTTGTCAGGCTCAACAGTGATCAATGGCTCAATGTGTAGTTGGCAGGCAGTTGGGGCTGGTTTTGTTCAACATGGTTATTTATTTGTTAATGATCTGGAGGATGGGATGGATTGCACCCTCAGCAAGTTCAGAGATGACACTAAGCTGGTGTGACAGGTAAATACACTAGAGGGTAGGGATAGGGTGCAGAGTGAGGATTGGGCCAAAAAAAATCTGATGAGGTTCAACAAGGACAAGTGCACATACTTAAAGGTCCTTTTACATCGCTGAAGTCATATAAAGGAGCCCTAGAATAAATGGAAACTAGGGCCATTCTGTTCAAAAACTGCAGAATCCATAGGCAACGTGCTTTTAGTGAGTGAGTGACAGCCAAGACCAGCAACACAAAGGAAGATTCCCCCCTCCACCTTAAAATCCAGAGTCACCATCTTATCCAATTACTATATGGCATAAGCAGGTCTGTGGGAACAGGGCTTGGATCATAAACTACATCACGTAGGAAGAGGGATGCTGTGGAATGCTAGAGAGGACCTGACATATCACTCCCATTACAGGACACAGCCTGTCCCAGAGGCTGCAGATTTCAGGAGTCCTGGGGAGAAAGCTCCCCAGGTAGAGATCAGTGCAGGTGCAAGTAGCTGAACAGGTGGAACATGTTCCTTTGACCTCCCTTTTCATTTGTTTCAGGGGACGCGTCTGGTTGGACTGAACAACTCCATTCAGCAGGTAGGAAAATCCCCCATCTGCAGGTTAACAGCGAAGGAATTAATTTACAAGCATTTTCACCCGTCTAGGAGCCTCAGACTGACACACGCAAAGGCCACTAAGGCTCGGCAAGAGGATAATTACTGTTTTCAAAGACATTTCATGCTTGCAGCTAATCATAACTGGTGTGATGGTCGGGCGGTTGTACATGTACCACAATGAAAGCAATGACTCAGGTGTGGTTCTCCTCATACAGCCATTAACGCTGAGAATGGCGAGTGTAAAAAACACCAACCACCCTGAATTCTCCCCCCACACCAGTGGCAGGATTTTATACCCACTCAGCATGTGGGTTCCTGCTCAGGAAAGCACTTAAGTTCCACTGATTTCCAGGGTACACTTAAGTATTTTTTTGGATTGGGGCCTTCATTTGCACCACATAGAATGGTAATCAGGTTTCTTCAGTTCAACTATGGCCTTTTATAATGTGTGTCCCATGTGAATCCTGCAGGTGGACTATTCCTGGGTGCAAGTGCTCTGTGATGAGTCTCTCCCCTGAAAACAAAAGAATAGAAACCCTTAGATTAAATGACTTCTGGGGAGAGCAGCAGTAAGGGCAAATATATTTACTCTTATTGCTTCTTTGAAGGAGAGAGATTTGTTTGTATAATGAGGCAAACGATCTTCCATGCCGACAACTTCAGAGACAGGCAAATCTGTTAGAACAATGCTAAAGGCTAGAATGTGGTGTTAATGAATGAGGTTGGGTTTAGATTTAACACAGTGTTACCAGCAACATTTAATAATGGATAGAAAATGTCCCATAATGTGATTTACAGGGGAGGTGGTTCTTCCTCTGAGAAGCATGTTCTAGAGGAGCAGAGAATTCAGCTTTGCTGCCTCCGGAACATACATGCACTTAGGAAGCCCTGTAATACTCACTTCCCATGGTTTAAGACGACATCTGGCTGGTGTCAATTTCTATTCCCCCAGCCACCCACCATTTTCGGCACAAAAAGGAGAACATTTGACCCACCGAGGTTACTTCCTAATGAATTCTTTCACATTCTCTTGGAGCGTTAACTGCAGGTGGCATTGGCAGCTGGCCCAGTGAAAGGGAGAAGGCTTGATCCCAACCAGCCCCTTGGAATGAGTCTTGCTCTGAGCTGCTTTTTGCCACCCTGTGCAAGATGTGGAAGCCGCCGTGGCCTCTATGTCTGTGCTTTCAGGTTTAATTTACCAACATTCATATGCACTGCTTAAAGCACAAGGAGGAGCGGCTAATACAGAGGAGCCATTCTTGTGAGAACATCTGTGAACTGTTGTGTTTCACTGGGCTACAGCTAAGGCCTATTGTGTCACTGTTTGAACGATTATTTGATTGTCTTTCAAATGTTCCCCTCTCTTCCCTTTTGGATTGTGTTGTGTAGGTTTAAAAGGGCACTTCCCCTCCGCTTTCAATGGCAGTTTAATTTATTAACATTCAACATATTGGTCAACACATCAGTGAGTAGCGAATTATGGAGCATCACAAAGAAACTATGGCAAAAAATACATTGAAGACAACAATTGCGTAAGTGCTTTATTCTTTAAATAGGCAGAGATATAGAAAATATTTTCTATTAAAAAAAGCTAAGGAAATTCATAAACAGGAAGCTTGGTTTAAACCTTAGTCACGATTGCTCTCATCAAGAAGCTAAACTGTAAAAATTAGGAAATTCAAAGTTAAAAAGAGATAAGAGCCCCCTGAAATGTGATTCACAAACAGTACAACAACTTTGGGGTGGAACCCCCATCTATGGGAATATATGCTGCAGGCACATACAGTGCTAACTGGTTGAAATACTCAGGGCAGATAAACCTGAAAGAATGAAGAGAATGAAAAGTTCTCCTAAAGCAGGAGCTGGAATAAAAGACAAGCTGGTTTTGTTCATTTAGCCTTAGCCCTCTTTACAAAGAGCTTGGACAAACCTATAATCTCTCCGTTCAGCTGTCAGGATCTGGACACCAGATCTACACTGGATCTGAGCAATCCAGTAAGGAATTCCTTTTCCTTTACTAGGTTCCATGTACTGGTAAGAGTGTGAACTCCTTGCAGCAGGGACCATGTCTTCCTCGGCCATTAGTGCAGTGCTGAGCATACTATTAACATTGGAAGAAATCAATAATAATAGTACTAATACTTGTGTGGCTTGGTGTCACAACAAGCATTTCCTAACCGATCTTCCTCCTTTCTGGGGCAGCTTTGCACTTCTTAAATGCCCTTCCCAATGCCACTCAATGAGTCTTCATTCTCCCTCTGGAGGATTACACCTGCAATCCAGCATTAGCAGAATCTGAGTTAAGACTTGTTTGGTGAGCATAACATTAATGTTCCCTTTCAATTGGCGCATGGTGTGTCCCTTGCACTGTGGCATTATCCCAGCCATTTTTCAAGTCGTACTTATTTTCTGATGTGTTTTCTTCCTTACTTTTGTTATTTATATTTCTTTTTAATGCATCCTTTTGTAATAATCCTTCTGCTGTTGAGATCTCTCTCTGCTGAGTGCAAAAGCCACAAGAAAACCAATTAGCTACATCCAGAGGTCTTAGAGCTCCCGTTTATTACTATTAGAGAAACAGGTTAATCTGTGAATAACTGTTCGTTAAGAACCATTGCACGAAGTGTGCAGTTGGCCATTGTAACATAAGAAGTGTTTGTCTATAAATTCAAGGAACAAGTCAAAGAGGAAAGGTGAGCCATGAAAATTAGACATGCACAGCCTGGCTAGCTGACAGCTAAGACCAGGAGATGACAGAGGTCTCACAAAATACTGTATTTGAAGCATGGGAGCAGTAAGGAAGAAAAGGAATTGTTTAGCGTATATAACTACTGTAGGAGGAATTGGTGCATAGTGCACTGTGTGCTGCATAGGTGCCGTTCTCCTCAATTGTAGGAAGAGCAATGGAAGAAGAATGTAATAAATAGAGCCCTCAGGATGACAGCTGTCCATCTAGGGAGACTGCCAGAAAGCTGGACTTGACAATATTGATATTCTGATTGGTTTTTCAATTCAGAGCATAACACTTTACAAGCCAGCCTCTAGGCCTATTCAGCTGTGCTCCAACTGCCCTCATCAAACTGCTTTGTCATTATTAGCTACAGAGCTTCTGAGAAACCGAAAAAAGATTTAACAAGGAGAGGGGGGCTAGTGGTGAGAGGGGCATTGTGATCTAAATGAGCTGTTATATTTAGAAGCCTGCTAAATTTCATATGGGATAATGAATGAAATGAAGTGGAAAGCATTGTATGAACTGGAAGTTTGCTGTAGTGACTAATGCAATTAATCTCTATTGAAATAACAGTCTCAATTTGTGCTGCACAAACAGGGTAACCAAAGGGCGCAAGTACGACCTAACCCCCTCGCACTCAGAGAGCATGCATCCACCAGGCCACGGACTGCCAGCTTTCCCATTGTCCTCTCTCCGGCCCTACTGGGTCAGAGCAACGGTCCCTCTAGCCCCGTAGCCTGTCCTCTGACAGTGACCACTGCCAAGTGCCTCAGAGGGATTGAGCAGAACAAAGAATCACCAACTGATCCATCCCCTGTCGCCCATTCCCAGCTTCTGGCAAACAGAGGCTCTAACTAAAGATAAGAATAGTTAAGTGCTGGAATAGGCTTTGAAGGGAAATTACAGAACCCCCATCAACAAACATCTTCAAGAACAAGGTGATCATAAAAAAAAAAAAACATCTCTGTCAGGGATGGTCTAGTTTTACTTGGTCCTGCTTCAGCACAGGACTAGATGACTTCTCAAGGTTCCTTCCATTCCTTCATTTCTCTGATTCGGAGTATTACAATACAATAAAATAACTCAGCATATTAAAATTTAGACTTTTAGATTCCTTTCCATTCCCAAACTTTCTAAATCTCAGATATCCCTTTTTACTGTATGCATGTCTCTGTTTTCCTTATCAGAGACCAATTCATCCCATGAGGAGTTAAGAATCTTCCCTGGTCTCATTTACTGTACACACAGATTCTGCAACAGGCTAGAGATGACATGTGCCAGTGCAGCATATTTATTAGATTTTATTGTTTGTTTGATTTCAACCTAGAATTAATCTTTCCACCTTAGTAAAGAAACTCTGAGATGGACCATGATTCATTCATGGGACTTGTACAGATGTTCAAAGTCTGCCCTATGCAAAAGTTATTTGCTGAACCAGACCATGAAATCTAGGAAAACCTGGAGAGACTGAGCTACAGCAGGGAACACTGATACTCAGTGGAGTTGGGTGTTGAGACATTAGACACACAAGGTGGGGTAAAATCTTTTATTGGACCAACCTCTGTTGGTGAGAAAGACAAGTTTTTGAGCTTGCACAGAGCTCTTCTTCAGGTCTAGACAGCAACTGGCAGCCAGGAGACATGTCCAAAGGAAGTGTAGGGGCTGGCAGTCTGTCTTACACAGTCAACCAACTCACCAAATTCAATTAACAAAAAATCAACACTTGTCTCAAAAGGATTATACTTCGTTTGAACTCTACTGTCTCTTTCAGACTGAAGTCTGAGCTCCAGTCTCCAAGACGGTGAAAGGGCCATAAGATTTATTCTTCTGCTGTTGATTTTTCTGCTCATCCATGCAGGTTATTTTATTTGACAAGGTGCTTGTTTAACGAGAATGGATGTCACATCTCATTGCTCTTCTGCCTTTGAGTTGGTTGCCTAGAAGTCAGTTATTTTTCCCTTGGCTTTTGTTTTCTCAAGATTAAAACCTGGCAGTCAGCTACTTGCAATTAGGCAGCCCCTGCCTGTTTTGATAGGCAATGAAAACCTGGCAAAGGCTGAGCAATGAATGGAACAGGGCTGGGTGCTATGGAACACATAGGGGTAGATTCACCCTCATTAGCATCTCTGTAGCTTCTGCACTGGTTAAAAACAAAAACCACTACTAATTAAATGTGCAACCGATGCACAATTGCTCTCGGGAACAGTGCACTATGGACACACAGCCAGCCTCACATCCTTCACAAGCAGATGGCAAGTTCAAAGCTAGTCTCGCATTTTCACTCCATCATGATTTTTTTTGAGAGAGAGTGTTCTTATGGTTTTTACTTTTTTTTAAAAAAAAAATCCTGCCCTTTAAATGTGGTAAGTCCTAATGTAGAACAAATAAACACATTGAGAATTAAAACAGTTTCCTGATCCCAGCTCACAGGTACACACAGCTCAGCTGATATAGGTCTATAAAATCATGAGTGGTGTGGAAAAAGTGAAAAAGGAAAAATTATTTACTTGTTCCCATAATATAAGAACTAGGTGTCACCAAATGAAATTAATGGGCAGCAGGTTTAATTCAAATAAAAGGAAGTTGTTCTTCACACAGAGCACAGTCAACTTGTGGAACTCCTTGCCTGAGGAGGTTGAGAAGGCTAGGTATAACAGGGTGCTGGCAAGAAAGCTCTAGACCAGCCCCTGTTCCCTCTGCTAGCTCAGTTAGCGAGGCTCCTGCTAGCTCAGCTCCCAGCTGGGGGAGTTAATTGGTGCTGGCAGGGTGTGGCCCTGGGGAGAGTAGAGCTTGAGGCAAGCCACCTGTGAGCCTTCCAGGCCAGAGGATAAAGCTGTCAGGAGGGAAGTCACAAGGGGGGAACAGGAAAGGGAGGAGTAAGGTGGTGGTGTTGTTCCTGGCTAGCTGTGGGAGCTAGCTGTCCCCCAAGCAGCTCAGTAAGTGGACTATCCTGTACAGAACTGTATATAGGTGGTGGTGGTGGGAACAAATACAGAAATAAAAGGGCACTGGTGTTAGCAACAAGGTGGTCTGGGCTCATTTGTGACACAAGCGGTGAAGGGCTCATCTACACTAGGACTATAACAGAATTTAAAAGAGAACTGGATAAATTCATGGAGGTTAAGTCCATTAATGGCTATTAGCCAGGCTGGGTAAGGAATGGTGTCCCTAGCCTCTGTTTATCAGAGGGGGGTGATGGATGGCAGGAGAGAGATCACTTGATCGTTACCTGTTAGGTTCACTCACTCTGGGGCACCTGGCACTGGCCACTGTCGGTAGACAGGATACTGGGCTGGATGGACCTTCGGTCTGGCCCAGTACGGCCTCTCTTATGTAGTCCACAATTCCACCAAGGAAAAGAGGATTTAATAGTGTCTCCTGAAGACTGACAGAACTCTGTTTAGTGCCTTTTAGCCACAGATCTCAAAATAGTTGGACAGCAATACCATCCTCATTTTAGGGATAGGGAAACTGAGGCAGAGTGGTGATATGACCTACTCAAGACATATTGCGACACAGTGGCCATACCAGAAAGAGAACCAACATCTGCCAGTGTATACCTGTGCCCACTGCCTTCCAACAAACATTCCAGGGGTTAGTATTAGAGTTGGCTGGACAACAGTACATTTTTCACCAAAAAATCTGGCAGAAAATTTTCCCTTCCAGAGATTCTGATTTTCTTGTAGGAAACTTAAAATATGTTGGACAATATTTATTTCCCAAGCTTCCTTACTGCTTCCCATTTTTTCCACAAAACAGTATGAAAGTCTGGGGAAAAGAATCACTTTTCACATTTAAAAAGTAACACGTTCCCTCTTAAGTGTTGAGTTCAACAAATCAAAAAAAAATTGCCCCTCACCCCGCATTTTTTTCCCCATTTTGAAAAAAAATTGGAAAAACAAAAAAAGTTAAAAATTTCATTTTTGACAAAACCATTTTCTGATAGAAAAAAGTCACTGGAAAATTTGTGACCAGCTCTAGTTAGTATGTTTCTCACTCCCACGCTAATTGCAAATACATTGTACAGCAAGTGATGGTCTCCCAATATTTTTGGGACTCAAGGTTGATCTGATTACTCAGTCACCGTCTGAGGTTTCGGAAGGAAGGAAGTTTCAGTGGGTAAGGTTTCACCGAAGGACACCCGGTTGATTAGGTCCTGCAGATTACAGTTTTGGCCCATTAAAACTGTTATTATATATCTATCTACTATATATCTATTTATCTACCCATTATTACATATCTATCTATATAGTTATAGATGTCTCTCTCTCTCTCTCTTTCTCTCTCACTATTGTGTGTTCCATTCTATGTAGCCGATGAAGTGGGCTATAGCCTACAAAAGCTTATGCTGAAATAAATTTGTTAGTCTTCAAGGTGCCATAAATACTCCTGTTCCATTAGCACATGCTTATAATCAATCCTCTGGCCTGATTTCTGTGATACAGGATAGCAAACTCCACAGACACCCACAACACATGACTGGGAAGAAAGGTGATTTCCCGAGGAAGCCAGTGAGACATCAAATTTCTTGTAAGATATGCTGTCTTTTACAGAACAGAACAAACGAGAGTTGTTGGTCTAGAGCAAGTTGTCCTTGACCAGCAGAGGAGGAGAATGCTGGCCAGCAACCAGGCATGAAACAGAACAGCCAGCTTTGCCAGCTGCAGAATAGCTTCCAGCTGGCATACAGCACACTCAGAGGCAGCTCCTCCTTCGCTCAGCTGAAAAGAGATTCTATGCAGCCTGGGATGTGTGGGAAAGACGAGTGGGAAGAGGCAGTCACTCACTCCCATTGCCAGCCAGCCCCTCGGGCTCAGATGCAGACAATAAGCATCAAAGGCCTGGATAGAAACATAGGGAACAGGCTGAGCACACGACAAAGTGACCTGCCAAGGCTGAAGATGCTTCCTAGTGGACAGACCGAAAGTCATTTGCAACTCCCATCCCTGGCAGAAAGGCTGTGCCGTGAGCCTCGGAAGCGGAGGGATAGCGTGTGGCAAAGAGTAGTTACCTAGATAAATTGTTTCCAGAAAGAGCTTGTATTAACTCTTTCCCTCGCCCCAAAAAAAACTGTTTCCAGCACATGCAAACACTTCTCCTCCCTCCACGATAACATTTCTAAATCTAGGTGAGGCTTGTGGCATCGCTGCAAAGAAGTCAAAGCTCCATGGGGCAGGTAAGTCTATCACAGAGGAAGGATGGGCCAGTGCTTTTGAAGTCATGACCAGGTATTTGAAACTTTTCTTCCTCCCTAGGAAAATGTCAGGCTCTTATAAAGCATTTATATGCAACAGTCATAGCTCCAAATGTAATTAAACTGGACTGAATGTATTAACATATTCACCATTTGTAAAAGTCTATCAGTTTTGTTCAAGTTTGATTCTAAATCTGACCGTGTCTCGCTGAGTTTCATCCCTACAGAGCCTCTGTCCTTCAATCCATCTGTCCCTGGGGGTTCTGGCTGCTGATCCAGCTGGTCATCCTCCTTTGCCTCCACAAACTATTCTTGGTCCTCAGGGAAATCCCATTAGACAACTTTGCAAGGCTTGTTTTGTATAGTTGGGGTCCACTGAGAGCTGAGTTCAGTCTAAAGAGGCTGCAACAGAGGACCTGTTTGCTGATAATGTATATGCCATGATAAGCACAAGCCTTGGTAAGCAGGTCTAATAATCATGGGCAGGAGGCAGAGAATTCTTCCTGCCTCAGTAAGAGAGAGCGCGCTAGTTTCAAAGTTAGCACTATATTGAAAAATTGGGGAGAGTTCAGAGAAGAGCTCCAAGACTGATCTGCAAGATGCAAAAGTGGTCAGGAGAGTCCAGTACAAAGGGATAGACATTCCCATGAACATCTGAACAGGATGGACACTAAGTCCCCCCAGACAAAGGACAGTACACACGAGATAAAGAGAACTCCCGCACAAGTGAGCGCTGCTCTCTGGAGGAAAGTGGGCAGATTTTCAAAACAGGTTGTAGGATATTCAGCTCTTCTGAAAGCCTGACTCCTTCTCTTGGGCTGGGCACTTGTAAATTTGCCCTTGTGTGTTTCTGGGGGCTTGGCAGGGCATCTATGCATAGCTTCTCCCTCATTCTTCCTTGGGTTTGGGGACTCTGCCAGTTTCACTCTATTGCTTTTGGCCCATCTTTGACCTAAAATTGCACAAGCACGATAAAACTTTCCTGAAATAAATCCATTTTGCTTCAGCACCCCACCCGCCTTGTCCCTGCTTCACACCTTGCAGGTGTAATTTCCAGGCTTTTCAACCAGCAGAGTTTTGTTTCTTTGCTTTTTCATTTGATAGTGTTTGTCAGTTAACTGATTTACTTCAGTGCGCAGAGGGACACTATACCATCACTGGGGACACAACCCCGACAACAGAGAATAGATTAAAAGGTTGCATGACCTTTTAATCAGTCTTTGGTAAGAAACTGGAGTGGGACAACGGAGCTTTCTAGTGTCTCCTAGCCATTGTGATCAATAAACAATTACCAAAGGGGATGTCAGGAGAGAGGAAGGCTGGTGAAAATGAAAAATGAGATTGATGATCAGCGTTCTGTATGGAGGCAGCTTTTACTCCCCACGATCTGGGGCAGCCAGGCAGCTCTGAGTCCATTTCACTGTATGTCCACTCGACACACCAGAGAGGAAGGTTGGCTTTTCAGGCATAGTGTCATCCTTGTTGTGGCTGACCTTCTGACACTTTCCTTGCAGCTTACCTGTTCTTAACTCTGCGGGAAGCGAGTTACAATTCACACCTTTCTTTGACATGTAGGTAAAATGGGGCAGTCCCACGCTACTCCAAATACGTGCTGGATAAGGTCAAAAGGCCCGCATTCTTGTGAATTGGCCTTTATTACCAACTCCGCTAACAGTAACATCATAACAGCCTCAGTACCAGAGACAGCAAGAGCCCATGGATGAGAAACTGGGCTGAAACCTCTGGAGACTTGGAGTCTAGTCCCAGCTCTGCTACTTCTGACCTAAGGTCTGTCACTTCCCTGATGGGTCTCTGTCTATTTAGAGTGTAAGCAATTCAGGGCAGGGACACTCTCTCACTGTGTGTCTGTGCATCGCCCGCGCAAAGAGGCTCTAATCTTTGGCCACTTCTGTCATACAGATGAGACACACACACTTCGGCCTCATCTTTGTCCCCAAGTCTGGCTGTTCCTACACTTCCCTGCAGCCATGTCTCTTGTGGCTCTGGAATTCGGAAGCTGCCCCTGCCCCAATGAGGGGTAATTTATACAGGGCCCGAACCCCTACCAACAGGTGGATGACTAGGGGAGCCCTGCGGGTCCTGCTATCCTGATAGACACACACAGATGCGGCAAAAAGCGTTTGAGCCCTTAGTGAGCTCAGCTCCTTCCCCTCTAACAAAACCCATTTGCAGCACAGCTGCCTTAGAACAGGAGGTAGCTGGTTCTGTGGCCCCTCATTTGTCAACAAGAAAAGGATGCTGAAGTTGCTGAGAGAGCTGCTTTCAGATTCCAGGCTCCTCTGGTCCTCAGGGCTGCGAGCTAGGGAGCCTGATACAAATGGACAGAATCACATCTGAAAAGGGTGTTCTAGGTCTGCCTGGCAAAAGCACTAGCAGGGCCTGTGGGTATGCCACTGAAATTCCTAGAGGCCAGGTCCCTTATACCTGCACCAGCCTATCCCAATACTGGATTGGTAAAGGTATAACACACAGTGCTCTGACAAATGCAAAGTGTATACCCACACGCCGATTCAAATCCTCCAGGGCCAGGACAGGAGGAGTTTAATGGTCTGTCCCAGAGGCAGGAAACTAAATTGGTCTTGTCCAACACTACCCACCAGAAGGATCAAGCCTAGAGGATGTTCTGCTCTATTCTGTTCCTTATACTCTGCCAGGCAAACAGCTAGCAGGGCTCTCCAACAGTGTGGACTTGTGTGAGTGTGCGTGCGAGACAGACACATGCAGGGGGGGAGAGAGCGTGCGAGCGAGTCTCACTTCTAGGACTCTGTGTGTGCACACACATGAATGAGCGCGAGACACACACTCATCTGGGACTCTAGTGACCGAACACTTGCCCACTGTCAGTGAACATTTCATGTCCATGGTACGATAGCGACGTCCCATCTGATGCAAAGGGGAAATTGCCAATTAAGGTTTTTAAAATCACCTTGTTCTCAGAAGGGTATTTGGGGCTAGTCCTCCTCTACTTCTATAACAGCACATGCAAAGAGTTGGTCTCTTTAAATCTTTGGGAGCAGGGATAACCAACAAGTGTCACTTTTGGCAGTCATTGTTAAGCTCTTTAAGGCCGATATCTCTTATGTAAATCGCTCCACATTGGCCTTAGCAAAAAGAAATGATAAATTCAGGGGTCTGGCCCAGTCAAGGAAATTAGTACGGCCAAAAGGCAACCGCAAGAGAAAGTCATAAGCAACATTGGTAGCCTTGCAAGGATAGTTATCTGCTTTAATCTGGGAAGGATAAAACTGAATTTATTACAATTCTCTTGAGATGCAGCTCAGTGCAGCTCCTGAACCAATAATTTGTCTTGCATCTTCTGAGGAACTTGAACTTCTAGTTTAGAAACAGGAACCATGCAGAGCGGGTGTGTCTGTTAAAAGGTGCCAGTGAATATTCACAAAGTGGCATATCGCTCTGAGCATCTCTTCAGGGGCCAGGGACCTTGTGTTTAAGCATCAAGGGCCTAAGCTGCCACTGGGCCGGCTGTTTCTGCTGTGTGGTGAGCACACACAAATAACATTTGCACACACGAGTGTGTAAACGTTCTTTCCTTTCATTTGCCGAGTTTCCAGCTTGTCCAGTGGAAGCAGCATGTATTAGACATGTCCAACAGGCACAAACACTCTTTCTTGGCTCTCCTTTATTTGTGTTCAGGGTAGACATTGTATGGGGTGAGTCCACAAGGCAGTGCTTTTTTTTTTTTACTTTTTTTACTTTGCAGACCCCTAAAATTTTCAAAATGGAGATGTGGACGGCTTTGGAAATGTTTGCCATATAGTCTGCGGACCCCCATAAGTCCACGGACCACAGCTTGAAAACCACCGCTATCATGAAATGGGAGCAAAATACAAAGTCAGTGCAGACAATCTATGTCTGGTACTTAATACTTGGATTATAAAAACAAGTCAAACAGTTGCTGGCCAGATATAAACTCTCTGCACATGCCTGGCCAGGCAGCCTGCCATACATGAACGGTGGCTCAAGTGGGAAAATTTAAGCTTTAAGGCGAACTCTGGAAATCTGAGAGAAAGTTACCCCGCAGGGAGGGAATACCGGGCTGGAATCTCTGGGCCAAGCTATGCAAGGGCTCAGGCTACCTGGTCAGAGTGCTCCCTATGGAATAACAAGCTTGAAATGCTGTTTCCAGACAAGAGGAGGGATCGTGCGTAAGAGGAAGTTCCACCATTGAACTCTACAAAGCAGAATGGGAGACTGAAAACTTCACTGGTCTCCCAGATCACTGCTGCCTCGCCCAAAACTAATTACCCAGTCTGAACCCCCTCTACTGATCAGCCAGTCAACTAGGTACTCTCTCCTGCTTACCATAGCCGGTTCCTGTCACCAACATGAGCTACACATCTTTCCTTGGATCCTGCTTTGTTGAAGTTAAAAGGTTCAGGTCCAAATTAACATGCTAAAGTCATCTTATTTAGTGTGACAAAGCTCCAAGTCTGTACTTGTGGGTCCTGCGCTTCCTGGCAGATTTAGGGGCCTCAGAAACTCATCTAGGCCCCAGAGTGACCTCCCTTTCTCAGTATAATTGGCAAGAGTCACCGCCTAGTGAGTTACCTTCATCACAGGCCAGTATGGAAGATGGAAAAGGGGGAAGCCCAGGCCCACCCTCTACTCCAGACTCCAGCCCAGGGACCCTAATAGCATCAGCTAAGATGGCTGACCTTTTAGGCACAAAACACAATACAATTCCCTGGGCTACTTCCTCACAGCAGTCCCCGCTTCTTTAAACTCCACTTCACCCTTACCTCAGGGCCTCCTTCCTTCAGTATGATATGTTGTCCAACACTCAGTCTCACCAACAGCATAACTTCCTTCCACAGCTCCTGACACCCACACCCACCTGACTAACTAGGAGGTTTTTATCTGGTTTCAGCCAGTCCCTGATTGGCTCCAGGTGTCCCAATTAGGCTAGCTGTTTCTACTCCTTTCTAGAAGGTTCTTAATTGGCCCCAGGTGTCTTGATTGGCCTGGAGTAGCCTTTGCTGGCTATCCAGGGAACAGGAACCTGCACATCCTCAGACTAATATACCTGCCTTCCAGCACTCTCCTATATCCTTCTGGTCTGACTCTGTCACATTAGATATACCTGGTTCTTCACAAATTGCTACTTTACAAATGGAGACTAACCAAGGCAGTGAGAATCTTACCCACAGCTCTTCCTTTGTTACCTCTCCCAAACACCTGCCTCCCAGCCTCTTAAAACCACCACCCTTAGATTTTCATATAGCCACTGTTCCTCTTTGCATGGGTAGTAGCCTGAAGGGACACTGTTTAAAGGGACAATTACTGTTGGTTAACTAAAGAAACTCAGCTAGGTAAGCAGAGATCCAAGATGTCTCTGCTGTTGTGCTAGACTCTGTTCATTTTCTTGGTATCTCATCACCAAACCTACCCCAGCACATTTCATCCTGCCTGCCACTTAAATTGTGAGCTCTCTTGGGCAGGGACTGCCTGCTTGGATATTTTTCTGCTCAGCATGTAGCACAGGGGGATTCTGATCCTTCACCGACATTCGTTGGTGCTACCAAATATAAACAGCAATAACCAAAAGGCAGGGCAGGGAGGGTGTTCAGTGCAATGCAAGAAGCCTGGACATTTCTTTACCTACTTGGCCAGTGGTCTGATATTTACTGGGACATTTATACTATGAATAATTCAGCAAAATTATGAATGTAGGAGAGCAGAAGCTGAGTAATTATCTGGGAATGGCACAGGCAGTATAATGCACAATAGACATTGCAAAGTACAAAGATCAAGTCCAAACCAGAACAAGCACCAATGTGCTTTCATTGAAAAATTAGGAAGGTTTAATGTGTTCTACAATATAAGAAAATTAATTTAGAGCAGTGGCTCATTTATCAAATTTATATTCTGGGTCAAGTACTGCAATAATAATCCTGAGAACGGTTAATGAATGTACATCAATGCAGCTCTACTGTATAATCTCTTTCAATGTGGCTAACTACCACCATGCTTTCCTCTTGTCTCAATCAAAAGCTTTCACATAATTCATTTGTGTAAGAACAGAACAAGTACAAGTATTATTAATACTTTTGCTCCCCTCACATATGCTGAGGGCATTTATTGTGTATAAACTTGATTAAATAGGCTCCATCCAGGAATTTAAAACGGGGGTAGCACAAACAAAGCACAGGTTATGGTTTCCGTATAATTTTGGTGTATTAAAAACAAACAAACAAATCAGACCCACATATTGAAATTAGTGAGGATGCAGATACACACATTTAGAAAATGACCGACTTCCAGGCTCCTGTGCTGGGGCAATGCCTGCCCCAGACAGATCACGCTGAGCAATGGGACATTCACCTGTGTTATTGGCAAGGAGGAGATCCATGCACCATCTAAAACCCAGATCCTGAAACTAATGGAGGCCTACAGAGAACACCCTCATGCAGTCAGAAGCTGACAAAGGAGCAATTGTGACACCCACCTACAGAACAACAGAGCCTTAAAGTGGATGGGGGCAAAGTAATCATTTCACTGTCCTCCTTTGGTTTGTCTCCCCACCCAGCCGGGGCCCATTCCAGCTTCTCTCCAGTTACAAAATGTGCACTCTCTCATAGCATGAACATCTGCTTCTTCTGAGCAGTTTCTACTCAGCAGCTGCTTCCAGCAGGGTTTCAGGAGGCAAGTTGCAGTAATGGACCACAGTTCCCAGTATCTGTGCGTGGATGTGGTTTCCGGTAGGAATCTAATCTTGCAAACACTTATGTGCATGATTGTCTTTACTCACGTGAGTAAAGACAATCTCTTAAAACAATGGATTACTCACAAGTAAAGTTATAGGTCTAAAGATTTAACTGTCTTTGTATGCAACAGTACAAAGGCTATGTCCTTTTGGTCATGGCTGAACAGTGCCTTGCACAATCATGTCCTGATTCTTGCCAGGTTCCTAAGCCCTACCATAATACCCACAACAAATACTAATATTGTATGTTCACTTCTGCAGTACTGGCGCATTGTTCGCAGGCGTTTCTGAACACCTAATCGCTGCAAATAGCTATCTCCCTCTTCTCTTTTAGATCTTAGAAAATATGACCTAGTAAAAAGTGAATTAATACTTGCTGGCAGCCATTAGCCTTTTTTCTTTTGCTGTCACACAAGAACTGGGAAATTCACTCAACACCAGTTACAATAGACCATTTTATTCCCTTTAGCTATGAAATTCTGATCTTTCTGGGTTTAGACATAATAGGAGAACACGGAAAAAAATTTTTGCTCCAGTCTGGCACTTTAAGTTGTGTGATTCCTTCCTAATTAAAATACCGATAAAAGCCCCAGTGGTGGTGTGTCATGCTTCTGTGGGGAATGTAATGATGCCATGGAGGACAATAATGGTGGAACTATTTATTTTTGAACTATTCCTTTTTTGCCTGTTTAGAAGAAGAAAATACAATGAGATGCTATGACTACATGCATTTTTCTGAACAGGAACATAAAAGACTAAGAGCCCACAATAAGAAACTATTTGTTACAGGGAATGACAAGAGGAACTATCCAAGATGGATGAATATGTACCTTTTCTATTACCATTTCAGAGAATAGGTTCTGGGTCACTATTTGAGCTTTTGTGTTTCTCTCCTGGCTTCTTGGAGAAGAAAATATCAACTTTCAAAAGTTTTGATATCAACTTTTCTGATTAATGCATTAAAATGTTAGATGCTCTGGAAAAGCATTAATCAATTTTCCCATTTTTTATTTCAGGCTAATTTTCTTTGTATAGTTGAACATAAGAACGGCCCTACTGGGTCAGACCAAAGGTCCATCTAGCCCAGCATCCTGTCTTCTGACAGTGGCCAGAGCCAGGTGCCCCAAAGGAAATGAACAGAACAGGTAATCATCAAGTGATCCATCCCCTGTCACTCATTCCTAGCTTCTCGCAAACAGAGACTAGGGACACCATTCCTGTCCATGCTGGCTAAGAGCCACTGATGGACCTGTCCTCCATGAATTTATCTAGGGTTTTGGTTTTTTTTTAACCCAGTTATGATCTTGGCCTTCAGAACATCCTCTGGTTGCTGTTGTATACTCTTCATACTCTGGATAATGTTGTTCAGAAGTGATTTCTGTATTTGGCCCTTGAAGCTTGTTACTAAAAGGTGACAGTGGCAGCGTGTATTAATACAATATTTCAATAAATTAGGGACTGACATATAGCTCGAGCAAAAATGGAGCTTTGCACGGAACTGGAGTTCACTAAAGATATGGAAGGAACCGCCCTCCAACAAGGGGGTAGGGGAGTTCTACCTATCTTTATAATGTCGTAGGAAGATGCTCGGCCAGGTTCTGAACTCTGAATTCAGATACAGAGCAGAGAGTGGATTTAACCTCTCAGTAGTTTACCCTTCCTAGTCCTACTGTAATATGAGTGGTTTCTGGTAACTAGTTTATTTGCTGAAAAATTCAGTTGGGGTCAAACTGTTCTCCAATTCCGATTGAATGTGGTGAATAGTTCTGGCCAAAAGCAGGAACACACATTTCCAAACAAGTAAAATGGTTTCATTTAGACATTCCACTCCTTGCTAGCCTAGGTCATTTCTCACTCAGCTGGCCAGCTTCTGAAAATCCAGATCGTACAGTGCCATGCAGTTGGGTGTCTCCTGGGTGGCAGCAGCAGAATGCAAAGAGGGAGCCCCCATGTGTTAAGGAGGCAGCAGTGAGAGAGGGAACAAGATGAATGTTGAGCTCAGTAACTGAAAATAAAGACTCTCTTTACTTTGCTCATCTGCATGGCAGCCCGTGCTATTCAACTGGGCAAGAATCATTCACGTTACTAAACTGCAAGCAGTTCTAGAGTTGCTCAGGAAGCAGGAGGCTTCTGTCAACATTTCCGACTTCCACTGGTAAGGAACAAGAATCTCCATCGGTCTCTTAACTGGCAGCCAGGCAATTGCAGGACAGCTTCCTGGGACACATTGGATCAGGGTTGGAAACAATGGATTATGGTGCTATGGCCTGACTCATCCTGCAAAATCTGTCTTTGCTGCCCCTTGTCAATCTGTGACAACTGGAAGTCTCTACCCATCACCCCTCTGCTGAATCTAGTCCTTTCTGGACTGTATTCTATCTGTGCCACGTCCACAGTTCTGTGACATCTCTCTTGGGCTGAACTCCTTTGTAAACAGGCATGAAAACGAAGGCAACGGAGGAGGTGGCAGAGGAGGAACATGTTCCTATGAAAATGATCGTGTTTGAATATCAATTAGAGCAGTGAAAAAAGTTTTGTCACTAATAAAAGTAAGTGCTGAAGCTTCCAGCTTCAAATTCCTGTAATTATCCAGCCAATTATGAGCAATTTTCATGCACTTCATTTAGGAGGAAGGTGGAGTAATTTTCCCAGTTTAGCATATTTTAGGATTAACTACTTTCTCTCTCCTGGCATGGGGACACTATTTGGTCTCATAGACAAGGCCAAATGCTGCCAAACAGCAGGTGATAAAGGGCCATGTCACATTGTAACATGATCTTATACACCAAAAACAAGAGGCCAAGACTGCTTTTCCAGCCATGACGGCATGCGACATGATCTCCTTTTGGGCAGCACCAACTGGAGTGAATTTAAAAAAAAATAAAATCATTCTTGGCTAAAAGTTGCATGCAATGTAGATCTAAGTGAGGTGTCCAACTTTTAGGAAAGTCTGGTCTCAGGCATGTACAATGAATGACAAGTCTTAAGAACGTATGGATAACAGAGATGGAGAGAGGGCCCCTTTATGAACACAAAATCTGCTTTCTGGTAGGATCAGAAATAACCATGGGTGTGCCAGGGATAATATCTACTTAGCTTCTCTGAATAACTTAACATTTCTCTGTGCTATAATCAAGCATTTGTATAGCATTATGAGGTTTTTCTAGGAAGCGGAGCAACATTTTATAGAAAAACAACACTCTCTCCAAAGTTCAGGTTGCAGCTGAGTTTCTGATCTGAACACTTCACTCTTGTGAATGGTAATCTCTTATGGGTTTGGATAAACTTGAATTGGATCCGAGAACACCAAAGGCTAGATTTCCAAACAGTTGTTAAAGAGCCTCTTGGTTCCTGTCATTTCTGCAGTTGTGAATGCAGACAGAATTTCTCAGTGCGTTATAATGTTGCAGGTACAGTCTCGTTTTCAAAATGTAGCCTCGTCTCTGAATCAGCCTTAGACCTATGTGCATTGTGGACTGCCCATACAGTCTCCTGGTCTCTGCAAATCCTTGAATACCTCTGGAGCGTTTGCAGTACTTTTAGGCCCATATTTTTCTCTAAAATCCCATACCTTCTGCTGTGCACGCACATGTTACAAAAACAACTCTTCAAAAATTGAACCCCGAATGCTTTTTGGAGGAAATGGGAGAAAGCACTGAGCTGGAGGGATAATCACGTTGGAGAAGATTCCTTGGCAATTATGGACAGAAATCCTAAATGCAGTGGGCCATTGACTTCCAGAAATGCCCAATCCAAAGGTAATTATATAAATTTATTCCAATATGTGAAGGAACAAACCTGACCTTTTGCGAGTCAAGAGAAGTTGAACAGCCCAGTACCATGAATACAATATGCTGCTTATTCTTGTCCTCTCTCAGTAGAGGAGCCAATAGGAAGCCAAGCCTTCAGTCTCAACGTTCTATTTGATTCCTAAATGGCACTGGTCACTGCTTCCTGCAATGTATTTGGTGGGTGGAACCTCTAAGGAAATGCAAAGAGTAAAGATGTCTGTGCAGAACCCAGGGCTGTAATATTTAGTAGGGATAAAAAGTAAATATTGGTTGGGGAAAGTGACTGTCCCAGATCCAGTATCTGAAGCAATGTCTCCACCTAGGCTCAAGTTTTCCAAATAGTTCAACACCTTGGGTGTACTAAATATTAACAGCAGATTCCCATGTAGGGAACGAGTGTGGCTGAAGGTGTACATGGAAATGGACAGAATGAGTGATGCAAAACATCTGCCACCTCATTGAGATTTGCTAAATGCTGATGATGTGCAAGATCCAAAATACAGTCCTTGTCCCAGGGAGCTCACATTCTAATAAGCACACACAGGGAAGACAGGATGATCTAGGAGACCAGGGCAGATATTAATTTAGAGCATTAAATAGACAATATGATAGAAATACTCTGTTTCACACAAATGACTGTATCCAGTAATGTTATTAGATGAAGCATTTAAAATTTCACAGTGTTGCTGTGTCATGGCAGATCATCATCATACAGGGCAAGGCAGATCCTTTGGAAAGGGCCTAGCTGTGATGAGAGCCATTCGATGCACATTCAAAAGTTCTAAGAGCAATTTGGGGAGCTGAGCCTTGTGTGTGTGTGAGGAGCAAAGTCCCATGTAAAGTAGCTGGTTCTATGAGTTTAAACCCTGGCTGAAGATGTAGGTTTGACTTTTGTGTCAAAACGAACAAAACAACCAACCACACGGCTTTTAGGGTCTCGGTATCCTACTGAGCAAGAGCCAGCTTTTTTAAAAAAGGTATTTAGGTGTCTACTTCCCATTGACATAATTGTGTTTAGCCTGAAATCAATGGAAGCTGGGCCCCTAAATATCTTTAAAATCTGGCCCAAGACTCCCTGTGAATGTTAACAAATTCCACTTGTGAATTATTTTGATCAATTGACCATTCTGCTGCAATACTGATTTTAAAGTTACTTATAAGGTGAGAATCCTCCTGAGATTTTTCCCCTTTTCCCTATAAATTTCTAACTTGACATTTTTAAATGTGTGACAATGTCACAACTTTCCCCATTTGGGGGAGGGGGAGGGCGAAACAGCCGATCCAACTGATAACAGCAGAACCGTAGAACATGATGGCTGGATAATTCAAGCACCTGCAGAGCGATTTGGATTTCAGACGTACGCAGGTGGCTCAGGAGATTCAGAAGCCAGAATGGCATCGGCAAGACTAACCCCCAACCCATCTTTCCTAGGAGAGAACCGGAGCGTTCCAGGACCAGGACATAGTGCGTGATAACGAATATGTTCAGCCTTTGGAAAAGGCTGCTAGGTAAGGCAGAATATTGATTCCAGCGGGAGGAGGAAGTGAAGAAAGATGGTGTGCTTCATTCTATTGATCCTGTCTATTAGCAATAATGGCTGGTCATGCCTTCCCTCCCGCCAACTGCTCTCCTTTTCCCATGGAAAGGGGAAGTGAGGTTCAGAGAGAAAGGGCCAGGTCACATCATAAGAGGTTAATTCCTAAGGAAACTCAAATATATCCAACACAGGAATTTAAGGTAGGCCCCAGCTCACACTGAGCGCAAGTGGGAACGGTGCCCAACTCATTTCGGGATTATCTTCCGGGCTAAGGAAAGAAGTGCCCAGCGCCCCAGCGAGCACTATGCATGAGCTGCGCAGAGTAGGCAAGACGACTCTCATGCCCCACAGACAGGAAGGCAATAGGGAAGGAGGTATATGCTGGAGAATGGGCTCGGGGTGGGAGGAGTATTAAAGAGTCAATAAGGGCAGCATCCTGAATGGGCCTGTTTGCAGATGGCAGGGAAGAGGCGATTCCTGTCCAGACTTATGGGGCTGAGTTCAGTCCAAGGGAAAAGTTGAATGTTCAAGCTGCCTCAGTCTAGAAATGATTTGGTCCAAACATGCCCAGTTAAAAGTCTCTTGTAACTACTCTGAAAGTATTGAGAGAGGCCTGGGGGAAAACACCAGAAACCAGCCTGTCTGCAAAACTCGGCACAATAAAAAAAACTGGCTTTAATGAAACCACTAACGTCTCTCTTTTAGAAATGGTTTTGCATGCAGAGACCCTATCCAGGGACAGTAGGCCATGAGTACGTTCCTTTTACTGGTGGTAACCCCCTGTCCCACTGGGGTCCAGCGACATAACCGCGGGTTTGGCATTAACTAAATCACTTCCAAACAAGAGCCTCCTTGTATCATGCCTCAGAACCCGCCCCCAACATACCCTTACCTGTTCATTCTTCACATACACACAAGCTCCCAGTGCAGTATTCCATGCGGTCTAATTGTGTTGGGAGTACAATGGTTACTGGCGGAGCAAGCCCAGTGGTCTTGGAATGCGATGTTACCAGTAATATTGTATCAAGGAGCCTAGTACTTAAGTACTCCCTAAATTATAATTAATTTTAATGAATCTACAATTAATATGAGCAAGCCAGAGAGCTGGCCCAGGGGAAGGTAATTTCCAAGGTGTCTCAGCTCTAATTGAAATTCTTTGTTTTCAAAATAATGCATCAACCTATTTAAAGAATAGGTCCTAAAAGCCACTTCTTTTCCAATACCTTTAGCCATTAGCACAGAGAAGGAGTCCTTAGCGTAAGTGGTTATAATGCACTTATCTTTCTAAATCTCAATGCTAGATATAAGAGAGGAAACAATTCCATGCTCTAGAACATGTAGGCTCTATTGTTCTCATGACTTATTAGTATGCAAGCTGTGCAGATTAATACCGCTAAAAGCCTTTATTAATTGATTTGAGCTCCCAGAGAAATGAAATTAGAAACTGTTCTAAAAAGGTGAAAGAGTGTGGATGCAGCCAGCCTGCCTACTCTGCTGGAGGAGACAAAGTGAACAAACAAAATTTTTATTGGGCAGAAAGAGTAACAAAAACAGGCCAAGTTGGGTATCCAGCCTCTAAGTGATTTCAAATATTGATAGAACAATTCTGTTGGCTGTTGTTCTACTTGTAATATTAATACAATGAAACATCCAAAGCCTTGCTCCTTCCTTCAAATAAATATAGATTTTATCTGTCGATAGAGGAAGTGAGAATGTTGGATAAACTAGTTTGTGTGGTGTTTACTGCAGAGACCACACAAAAGACAGGGAACAAAGGGTAGGAATAAATGGTAAATTCCCTGTCTTAATTTACCATTCTTTTACCATTTACCATTGGTAAATGGTAAAAGAATGGTAAATTAAAAAAAAAAAACAGGGAACAAAGGGTAGGAATAAATGGTAAATTTTCAGAATGGAGAGGGGTAACTAGTGGTGTTCCCCAGGGGTCGGTCCTAGGACCAATCCTATTCAACTTATTCATCAATGATTTGGAGGAAGGGGTAAACAGTGAGGTGGCAAAGTTTGCAGATGATACTAAACTGCTCAAAATAATTAAGACCCAAGCAGACTGTGAAGAACTTCAAAAAGATCTCTCAAAACTAAGTGATTGGGCAACAAAATGTCAAATGAAATTTAATGTGGATAAATGTAAAGTAATGCACTTTGGAAAAAATAACCCCAACTATACGTACAATATGATGGGGGGCTAATTTAGCTACAACTAATCAGGAAAGAGATCTTGGAGTCATCGTGGATAGTTCTCCGAAGATGTCCATGCAGTGTGCAGCGGCAGTCAAAAAAGCAAATAGGATGTTAGGAACCATTAACAAAGGGATAGAAAATAAGACAGAGAATATCTTATTGCCCTTATACAAATCGATGGTGCGCCCACATCTTGAATACTTTGTACAGATGTGGTCGTCTCATCTCAAAAAGGATATACTGGCATTAGAAAAGGTTCAGAGAAGGGCAACTAAAATGATTAGGGGATTGGAACGGGTCCCATATGAGGAGAGATTAAAGAGGCTAGGACTTTTTAGCTTGGAAAAGAGGAGACTAAGGGGGGATATGATAGAAGTATATAAAATTATGAGTGGCGTGGAGAAAGTGAATAAGGAAAAGTTATTTACTTGTTCTCATAATGGAACAACTAGGGGCCACCAATGGAAATTAATGGGCAGCAGGTTTAAAACAAATCAAAGGAAGTTATTCACACAGTGCACAGTCAACCTGTGGAGTTCTTCACACAGTCAACCTGTGGAACTCCTTGCCTGAGGAGGCTGTGAAGGCTAGGACTATAACAGCGTTTAAAAGAGAACTGGATAAATTCATGGAGGTTAAGTCCATTAATGGCTATTATCCAGGATGGGTAAGGAATGGTGTCCCTAGCCTCTGTTTATCAGAGAGGGGTGATGGATGGCAGGAGAGAGATCATTTGATCTTAACCTGTTAGGTTCACTCATTCTGGGGCACCTGGCATTGGCCACTGTCGGTAGACAGGATACTGGGCTAGATGGACCTTTGGTCTGACCCAGTATGGCCCTTCTTATGTTCACACCTCTTAGTGTGCTCTTCCCTTGGAGTTTTCATGCACCTAATGCCCCAGCAGTGCTGTGCTGCTGGAAAACAAATACCTTGGTCCTGTGTGGTCATTATAGCTCTCCTGGAAAGGAGTTTTAACTTGGATAACCTTGCTCCCGCTCAGCTTGCATTGTCATGGTGTACTTGTGAGATATTCCCCCATCAGTTTAAATTGGGATGCAGCATTCTTCGCTCTTTCTTCTGAACTGCTTGGTAGCAGTGCTGAGCTCTGTGAAACAGCTGTACGTAATCTGGAGGGAAGGCTGCCTTTCACAAATAGAAGTGATCCTACAAACCATCTAGGCTTGGTGCTCATAGTGATATCAGCCACAGCACCAGGTGCTGTGGGCATACAGGATTTGTGAAGTGCTCTAAGATTCATGCAGTGCTGTGTTGCTCGAAACTTTTGCACTGGTGACCTCTTTCACATAGCAAGCCACTCTTTAAATATATTTAACACAATTATAAATGCTGGAGGCAAAGGGAGTTTGGGGTGGAGGCTGACAGCTCATGACCCCCCAAGTTATACCCTACAGGGGGTCACGAGGTTACCAACCCCCAGTTTGAGAACCCCTAGTGAAGATCTGCCCTATAAAC
Source organism: Dermatemys mawii (assembly GCA_007922305.1). Classification (NCBI taxonomy): domain Eukaryota; kingdom Metazoa; phylum Chordata; order Testudines; family Dermatemydidae; genus Dermatemys; species Dermatemys mawii. Next base: position 784,569 of record ML677387.1, on the reverse strand, counting down.
CTCCATCTACTTCACTCACAAGGTGATGTCCTGGATCCATTGATGTCCATGGCTTTTTTTTTTTTTGACCAACTTCAACGAGGCCATGATTTCATCGTATTGCAGATACAGTGCACACCTCTGCACAAGGCAGAACAGAGAGCCCTATATTACATACACACCCCAGTGCAGATTGTATATGTATCTCTGCATAAAGATACATTGAGAGCATTTTTCCCTTAGATAAGAAATACATTTATTACATTCATTCTGGTTTTTTCCCCCAGCCCTCCATGATTTGCTCTTTTCATTTGTTCAGCACATGAAAACAGAAAGTTGGAATTAAAATGGACTCCAGATTACAAAACAGGCAATTTGTGAACTAGGAGGTGAATTTTTTTTTTTTAATATTACAAGTTACAGTTCATGCACCACAATTTAATTGCATTTGCCCTCTAGCCTTCCAGTTAGAAATAATGCAGAAAGCAGCACTTTCAAGATGGAAATGAGAGACAGCAAATTCACATAAGAGGAAAAATAGTGTGTTTGGAGAGCAAGAATAATTATTGCCAAAGCAATAATGACAAGGAAAGGAGCATTGTTCACCATTGTATTCAGGGGCAGAAAATGAGTCATTTGAACCTTGCAAAATAAGGTCAATTCATATCCAGAGAAATAAAAGTATGCCTGTAAATGGTTGCAGAGTCGGGTGACTAGCAGTGTTTTACCTGTGGCTCTAAACAGAACAACTAGAAATATTTAGTCAGCAGAAATATTTAAAAAAATGCCATTTTTCAGGAATTTTGCTGTACTCTATAATATTAAACAAAAGAAACATCCAGAGGGATGTCTCAATCCATCTGCTAATTGCCAGTTGCCTTTCCCATGACTCTCATTCTCTGTAATTTTCAATGCAGATCTCATTTTGATGACCACTCTTCAGCTGATGCACAAAGAACTTCCACAGTATGAGACCGCTCAGCTCACCAAACACCCTGGACAGACACAGAGCATGCAAGCTCTGATTTTATGAGGTATTCTTTACTCACTGTTTGCTTTAGGTCACACAAAGGAAAGGGGTGAATAATACATTTGTGCTACCAGGTAAACTCCTGTGAATATTCAGGGGGAATATTCAGCAAGACAAACCACCCTGAGATAGATCAGCAGAATTACTTACTTTCCTGTATCTATCAAGTGTAACCACTTGTATCTATCTTGTTCATTTACCTATCCATATCTCCTATGTCCACCTGTCTATTTACCTGTCGGCGTGCATTTCTAACTCAACTGTCATCAGACCAAAATACAACAATTTCCTCTGCTCCTCCCTTTATTTCTAAGATAATGATGGAGAAAGATACCTAGGGGGAAGGACCACCTTGCAGTCTCTGTTATTTATTGGGCAAATCCCCTAGAAAGTAGTGTTTATCATCATACTGTAAGAGCTCATTCCAATCTACAGCAGTAGGGAGCACCAGCATCTAAGGACTCCTCTTTGCAAATGCTCTGTCCCTATCGCCAAGGAATCCTGCCCTGGACATTATTATTTGTGATGTTTCCGTAGGGCCATAGCATTTGTAGAGTGAGGGGCATTCCTGAGGCCAGTACCTTGAAATGCATCCAGAACTGAACAGAGCGCCAGTGTAGAATGCAGAAGATTTGCATTCGAAGCTTGCATCCCTCAGCCCCAGTCAGGTTAGATCAAATGAAGCTTTCACAGGGCCTGCGGAATCAGCCTTAGGCAAAGGGGGTTGCAGGAACACAGCAAAGAGTCAAGGAGTGCAGCCTGCTTGCTAAGTGAATATAGGAGAATGAATTTCTGGCCACTACTGCTAGTTGCAGAGCCAAGTCTAGTAGGCTTGTCTACACTGGTAACGTTATAGTGCTGCTGCGGCAGCGCTTTAATGTAGCTTGTGTAATGTCGGCAGAGCACTGGGGAAAAAGCCCACCTCCATGAGGGGCGCAGCAGCTCCCAGTGCTGGGCACAGTCTACACTGGTGCTTTATAGCACTGAAATATGCTGTGCTCGGGGGGGGGGGGGGGGGGGGTGTTTTTTTTACACCCCTGAGCGAGACAGTTGCAGTGCTGTACAGTGCCAGTTTAGACCAGCCCTAAGACTATGCCAGTCACCGGGCAGATACACTAAGGACGCATCCTCTTATTTACTGGTGGACTCAGCGGACAGATGACAGCACACCATGTCCCTGTGCATGGAGCCCTGGGTAGTCATTAGTGGATCAGAGGAAGGTCTGATTGTTTCCAAGCTATAGAAATGAGCAACCCAGCAGCAGGACGTGAATAAATATCAGCTGTCTGTAGTCTGGTGTATGAAGCGAGACATTTATTTCCCAAGGGACCTGCAGTCAGAGTTTTAAAGTTCCTGGCCGTGAGTTTCTAAATTAGAAAAAAACCAAACCGATAAAGTGCAACGTTCCAAACACTTTCTTACTCCTGATTAAGTCACTTTCCAGACCGTTTCCTAGTGCAGGAGTGGATCCTGATTCTGGGAGAAAAACAACCTTTACTTTGTTCACAAACATTTCACGGTAGTTGACAAACACCATGGCAGACCCAGAGGACACATGCACCTACTAGATAAAATGCCAATTTTCATTCCCTGTCCTGTCAGTCTCCTTTTCTCCCTTCATCCCACAGATAGAGATTCCTCATCTGCTTGAGCAGAGAGATTAATAAATTAATCTGAGCAGAGGCTCCTCTCTTTCTGTTAAAGCAGGACCCTTTGGAGAATATTACCTGATAGCACAGTATCACATCACTTCGGTAGAGCAGCTACTGCACTCTGAATATTCTCCACAGAAAATAACCAAGGACAGAAACAACTGCCCTGATTTTATTGCCATTGCCTTGGGCTTGAACATGGGAGAGAGGGGGAAGCAGGATATCAAAGCTGTGACTATGTTGCCTTTTTTGCTCTACCTCTGTTCATGACAAATTTATGAATCAGAAATTTTTAAAAACAGCACCATTAAAGTGGAAACGCTCAGTAGACTGCTAGCACTCTTAGGGCAGGAAATGAAGGCCTATGCAAACCCTGTAATCTTGATATGTATACCTGGAAAGACAGGTGTGATTTTCTGTGTTCGGGGGAACGCGCGCATCCACGCTTAGTTTACAGCGACATCCCTCGGCTCGGACATGAAAGGAGGCAAAGATGAAGCACCCAAGATCTTTGAAGCCTGTGGACCTGAATGTTAACTACAAGTCATATTCCACCTATTACCATCCTGGAATATTTTACAAACCCTGGTTGTACTTTAGATACATTATGCAGCACTTCCCAGGAGGACTATGAATAGAAGGTATTTCCAAAAGAAAACCAGAGGAAAAGAATTCCAGTTCTTACCTATATGAATACGGTATCTCACTCCAGACCAAGACCTTGCAGAGAAAATTAAATCACGGAGCACAAACTCCAAACAATCCCTCTAATATAAGTGACCTTCCAATCCACATTCTGGATCTGGTCTGGCGGTCACTAAAGTGCTCTGCACTAGTCATGTCTTTGCATAGATAAAGATAATTTTCAGGATTCTTCCTGTCTGTGGTTTTTCTGTGCTCGTACTGGTCTGAACAATTGAAGATTGGGTTCATTTGAGAGCACACAACATTCACACACAGAAAACCAACAAGACCTCCTATCACCTGTGGATGGACATTTCACAAATCATTCACTCTCTGATCCAGGGCCCTCTGCAGGATTTATGGGGCCCCACGCAGGATTATTAAACTGGTGTCCCTACGCTGGTGCATTCGGCTTCAAAATATGGCCCCTGCCTTCTGCCTCGTAAGGAGGCTGCAGCATGCGCCAGGTGTGTGAAAGACGACCAGCTCTGACCTGCTCTCCTAGTCATAGGACTGGGCTCCATGGGTGGGGCCCCAGGGCTGGAGCACCCACAGGGAACATTTAGCGGGTGCAGAGCACCCACTGGTGCCAAGCTCCCCCTCTCTGCCCCCCTCCCTCCACGCACCAGGGCCACGCTCTGGGGAGGAGGTGGAAACAAGGCGGGGCGGACGCTTGGGGGAAAGAATGGAGTGGGGGCGGGGCCTGGAGCCGGGAGGTGGAGTCAAGCATCCCCTGGCAAGATGAGAAGTCAGCACCTATGGTCCCAACAGTGCCCTACATTTTCTGGTACCCTACACAGCAGTATATGCCTAAGGACGGCCCGGATCTGAGCCCCTCAGTCCTCATCCTCAAAAGGAAACCAGCACAACACCTTCAGAACAGGAGCCTGTAAGCGTGAATTCATAGCTTTGCTAATCACCAAAAATCAGGGACTCAATTAGAGACACTGGTTTTATGTCTCATTACAACAGTCGGTAACCCGCTAATTCTCCTTTGTCCTAGGACTGCAGGAGCGTTACATTGCTCACTTCATTTTGAAGGGTTTCTTGCAGCATGTTAAATCCTTACGCTTAGAGCCCTGAAAATCTGCAGATATCTGCTTTATATCCATGGACCATGTTTGCAGATCAGATGTAGATACAAATATTGTATCTGTGCAGGGCTCTACTTACGCTTAACAATCTGTTCCACCTTGTATCACCTTTCCCAGATCTGAAGAGCTACTCTGTGGAGCTCAAAAGTGTGTGTTTTCCACCACCAGAAGTTCCCCTCTTCCCCCCACCCCAAAAAAGATATCCCCTCAGCCCCCTTATCTTTGGGCAACTGGTTGCTCCTTAGAACGATGCTCTCACAGGAAGTACAATGGGCAGTGTCAATAGCTGGCCTTTCAGAGTCAGAAAGTCAGCCTCGCTCACCAAGCTGGGTTTTTTTGTTTGTTGTTGTCCTTGATTTGACTCACAATCACTGTTCAACTCCTCTCTGTATTTATTGACGTGTCCCTCGGTCTGACATTATTCTAAATGTTTCCCAGGCTTCTACTCTAAATTTATGCTTTTTTCTCCCTCAGTCCCATATTGGATATTTGTTGTCTGTTTTTCACACTTTGTCTGCTTTAAGAAGGCATTGCACCCTCCCCCTCAGCCATTTTGACCATTTGTTGCAGATTTTCTAACTACTACTTAAAGTCAATGTGTGGGATATTTCCCCTTTCACTTTGAGGAGACACGTAAAATAATTGCTTAGCACCACTGCTATGTTCCTGTTATTAGCCTCAAGCCTAATGCTAGGACATGAGAGAGCAGGTATTTTTTTCTCTTGATGGAAAAATACCTGCTTTCCTTACATGGGGAAAAAACCCAACAACCCCAAAACCACAGTCCTTTGTGCTTAGATGAGTTACATTTTTGATAAAGCCCTTTCTAAAACTTGTCTGAGTATTCCTAGCCATAGATTTAATCACTAATAGTGATTGCTTCTGTGTCAGCATTTCTTACAATACTGTATGAGAATTTCTATTTAACTTTTCCCCATTTGTTACTAGTGATCAAAGTTGTGGGGTTAAGGAGCCAGGACTCTTGGTTCTGGTGCTAACTTTGTCAAAGGTTCACAGTATTACCTTGGCAAGTCTTGACTGCATGCATCTGACGAAGTGGGTACTAGCCCATGAAAGCTTATGCTTCAATACTTTGATTAGTCTTTAAGGTGCCACAGGATTCTGTTACTTCTGCACATCCAGACTAACACGGCTACCTCTCTGATTCTTGGCAAGTCATTAATCCTTTTTCTGCCTCAGTATATTCCAGATCCCAGAGCAAAGGTGAGAAAATAGGTAGTGTTCAGAGTACTTGGAAAGCTGCTTTCTGATCTACTGAAGTTGATTAATTAACACAAGAGGCTGAATTAGTTAATGTTTGTAAGAAGCTTTAAGAACGTAAGATGAAAGTGCAATGTGCTATAATATTTCAAAAGCAATAGTTTATTGCAATAAACTCTCTACATTGCCTCCCTCATCCCGACCTCCTGCTGCTACAATGATCAGCTTATTGCCAGGGAGAGAGAACTGAAAGTTCTGCATCACATGGGCATGGATCTCAGAAACCTGGACACTTTCTTTCTGTATCCAAAAGCTCTGTAGCCACTGCTCTTCATCTCACACCTGCATGACAATACAATCCCACCATTCAGTGCTCGTTTCCTGGAGCCCAAAAGTGACCGTCTACCCTGTGCAGCTGTTCTGCGAATGCCAAAAGCAATGTAAAGTTGCTCTTATCCATGTCACACAGAACGTCGGGCATCTGCGAGTCTTCTTCAGTTAAGAACTTCATGATTAACTGCACTGCCATCCATGAAGTCATGACAGTTAGAGCACAGGAGAGCAGTGCAGGACCCAACCCTTCTCAAAGAAGGGCCATTTGCATTTTGTCAAATCTGCAGTGAAAGATGTTCTTAAAACAACCTTGCTGGGTCATCATCTGAGACTGCTATAACATGAAATATATGGCAGAATGAAGTTGAAACAGAGCAGCAGACCTACCATTCTGCCCCAAGGAGTTTAGCCACAAATTTAATTCATGTATTTTTAAAAAAATGAACATCATCAGCATGGAAACATGTCCTCTGGAATGGTGGCAAAATCACGAAGGGGCATATGAATGTTTAGCATATCTGGCATGTAAATACCTTGCACCACCAACTACAAAAGTTCCATGCGAGTACCTGTTCTCACTTTCAGGTGATATTGTAATAAGTGAGCAGCATTATCTCCTGCAAATGCAAACAAACTTGTTTGGCTTAGCGATTGGCTGAACAAGAAGTAGGACTGAGTGGTCTTGTAGGTTCTACAGTTTTACATCATTACATAACTGCACTCAAAACAAATCAGAATCTACATTTGTAAGTTACACTGTCACAATAAAGAGATTGCACTACAGTACTTGGAGGTAAAAAATGGTATTTTTCAATTTGTTTTTCATTGTCACAGCACAAATATTTGTAATAAAACAATATCAAGTTAGCTCTGTCTACTTTGTATACTGTGTTGTAACTGAAATCAGTACATTCGAAAATGTAGAAAAACATTAAAAATATTTAATACATTTCAGTTGGTATTCTATTTAATTTAAACAGTGCAATTAAAACTGATTTTTTTCCTTTGACAGCCCTACCTATTACCTCATCCATCCTGTCTCTCTAATATCCTGGGACCAACATGGCTACAGCTGCACTACAAAACTGCAGAACTGTGCATTTTCAAACAATGGACAATATAGCTCTTTATCTCAGCTGAAATCAGACTGAATTTCCTCTCTATTTCTTAGATAACGGGATATTTCTGCAGGTTTTGAGAGTGTAAAAGCTAAACTTTTTGATTAGATTGCTCATCGAGTCAGCACAGGATGCTTCACAGAGTGGAACACCAGCCTCTTCTCTTGAGAGAATGGTGAATTACGATACTGTAAATGTTGATTATCATGAGAAAATTTGCATTTTTTCTCTGGTTAGCATCGTCAGGATTTGCACTCCAGTAATTCAGAGTTTAGACATCAGAGGGAGGTCAGGGGGTTTCCATTAATATGTGCTTAAACAACAGGAAGCTTCTTAAGACAAACTAACTCAGTTTCTGGTTGTGACACTGAACATTTGTCACACACACACACACACACTTCCTTTACCCGACTTCCCACCCAGTGGGGGCAGCTGTAGCATTAACAGCCATATGGTATTAGTTTCAGACCACTTATCTGTAAAGGATGTACCAAACCTGATAAGAGAACTACAAAAGACAGCAGCTTTCTGCACAGCAGGATAAACAAATTTGGAAGTATAAAGGGGGATGGGAAACATTAGTTTTAATGGGGCACAGCCCAAGCCACGCTACAAAACCTAATTTTGCTGTGGGAACAAGATTTTAGTCACAGCAGGTTTTCAAATTTTGATGCTCAATAACCAATAAGCAGTAATCTAGCTTTCCTGAATCTCCTGGGTCAATTTAAATGAAATAAACAAGTAACTTTCACTTCATTAAGTGAACACACACACAGATTTTATATATTTCTTCATATTCTAGTTTCATATAGCATTGGAGGCACTGGTTAAATATAAGAAATAATGCTAGAAATCCACTTGTGTCTAGAAAAGAAAAAACCCCAAAAAGCCTACACACACACTAAAAATAGCTTGCCTGAAGCAAAAACCCTGATACTTTAGAGCAGTGTAGTAAGTGTTAGCAAACTAGATCCATTTCAAAAGGAAAACAAATGAAATTATTTAGCAAACATTAGAGAGATCGCAACAAAGCGCTTCTAATTGCAAATGAGAGACCAGAAGGAGAAACAGGCACGGAGGAACTTGTTGCAAATAGGAAATTTTAAACCATGTGCAGATTTTCCATTTAAAATGCCTTTTCCTGTAATGTACTTGGTGCCTAATGTGGTTCAGATCATTTATACAAGTAGAGCCATGAAAGGGACACTCAGGCTCTTCATGGCGTGCAGCAGTGAAAAACAAACTATAAAAATGGTTCTCTCAATACTAACACCTATATCTCATAGCACTCCACAAAGGCAATCATCCCCAACTGACACTAGGGAAACTGAGGCACGAAGAAGCCGTGATGGCTAGAGGTCACCCACCAGGCCAGTGATTAAGGCAGGAATAGAACCCAGGTTGTCTCAGTTATCATCTACTGGGCTCCACTGTTGCTTGTAAACAGACCTTAAACATTACGATTTTGTACATTAAACATAGACGTTATTTAACACCTCTGCAAAAGCTGCTCTCATCCCTGATAACTCAGTCTGCTGAAAAACTTATATTTAACAGAACAACTAAAACGAAATACCCAACAAGAAAGGAAATAGACTTCCCCCTACACACTCTTCGAAGTCCTGCCATGGGCCTCCTCTTGGAAGTGCCAAGATGAAGAAATCCACCTTCTTCCCCCCACATCCTCCTAATCCAGTGGTTCTTGAACTTTTGAACTGTTGACCCCTTACACATAGCAAGCCCCTACGTGCGACCCCCTTATCAATTAAAAACACTTTTGAATATATTTAACACCATTTTAAATGCTGGAGGCAAAGCAGGGTTTGGGGTGGAGGCTCGCAGCTCACAATCCCCCATGTAATAACCTCACAACCCCAAGGGGTCCCAACCCCCAGTTTGAGAAGCCTTGTCCTAACCCCTCTGTCCAGTCCACCAAGGGGCAGGTCCCCAGGTGGGATGTAGGGGGACATGGGTCTTGTTCACAGCCCTGGAGGAAATGGCAGATGGAGAGCTCCGGCGAAGCAGAAGGAGAAGGGGGAGCCTGTGACGAGCCCCAGCCAGACCGGCAGTAGGGAGAACTGACCTCCTTTCCCAGGGACTCCAGTGATCCCGGCATGCGCTGGCAGCATGCTGCAGAGCACCCATGTTCTAGGTTGGGAGGCTCCAGCCCCCTGGAAGCTGGTGGTCTAATATTCAGAAGTGCTGGCCCCCATAATTCCCACTGATGTCAGTAAGAGGCATATGTGTGCTGCAGCCCAGATCACAGCAGTCTGGCCCCAATTCATTGCCTATTTGGAAGCGATCCAGAAACGGAAGAGACAGGCCCACGCATACCACGCAGCAATGAGGTGGACTCAGCTCCCTGTGAACGGGAGCATTGCCCCAGGGACGGGAGCAACGCAGCTCAACGCTGCTAACCTCCCACTTGTTTCCAGGAGAGCTGAACGTCACAATTCAGAGCAACTGCACCCATACTCCCCACTCCCCTCGTGGTCCAACAAGGGCACCCGCCCACTCCCAAGTTATTTCCAGGCTGCACCATTCCCTGCCTAGTCCCCAGCAAGCCAGACTGCCCCAGCGGGCCTGCTCTGCCTTCTCCTCAGAGGCTAGAAACCTGTCACCACACAGCTCTTTATAACCCAGCACATGTATTCGCTGCACTGGTTCGCCAGGAGAATACATTAAAAACCCACACACATGCTAATAAGCTTACCAGAGAGCACCTCAACTCTAACAAGGGTCCTGACTGATGTCAGCCCTTCCTTCCAACACTTCCCAGGAAGAGCTGGGGCCCTCCCTTTGAGCAGCAAGCCCTGCCCTTTTTCTGGGTCAGAAAGCAGGCCCTAAGTCAGTTTAAACGCAGGCTATTCATTCAAGAGACCTTTCTTTGTGTAAGCAGTGTCAGGAATGAGATCTATTCTGACATCTGGTGGCGAACTATGGGAATTGCAGTGAGTTATGGAAAATAACTTTGGGGCTGATCAATTTGCATAGACACACCCACTGCGCCTAGCCTGAGCCCACAGCAGCCCACATGGCCACTTCGGCTGATGTGGGAGCCCCAGTTTCTATGTTATTGGGGCAGGAAATATAAAGTGATGTTACCCTGATCATGTGAATGAAGGACTATGGACACGTACTTGGCCCTTGTTAGGACGCAGGGACTCGCCATCTAGGTAGCACTCACTGGGCAAGGGCCATGCGTTTCAGAACACTCTGACATCGAGAGAGGCTGGGGACAAGCACCTATGCCTTTTGGTGAAGGCCCCACAGGCCTATTGCACCGGGCCTCTCTCCACTGTGGAATGTCAGAGTTAAATTTTGCTTCCATTAGGAGCCTGGGTTCAGGTTGCTGAGCTGAAATCACTTTAGGCTCACTGGTGCACCTGCACTAAGGCTCCCCTGCTATATGCTGAAATCACTTAAGAGCCGACATCGCCTAAGAGCTAAAGAAATCACTGAGCACTGTCTCAAGTTGGGGGGGCCTGAACATAGTGCAGAGTGGCTGGTGCAGCTGAGCTGTCCGTGTGTCAGCTAGCAGGACAGCTAGCGGAGTGACTGGCGCAGCAGAGCAGTCTGTGTGTTGACTAGCGGAGCCATTTGTGCTGCTGACAGAGTGACCGGCACCGCAGAGCTGTCCGTGTGTCGGCTAGCAGGATGGGCTAGCACAGTGACTGGCGCTGCAGAGCGGTTCGTGGGATGGCCAGCAAAGCAGATTGCGGTGAGGGCTGCAGCGGAACCCCACAGAGAGGCGGCGCAGTTGGCCTCAGACCACGTAAGGTGCCCCGTGCCCTACCCTCCACTTCCACCCAGGCTGGGAGGTAAGACTCTGCCGAGTGACTTTTGAACTCTGCACTGACCAAGAACCGAGACTCCTGGGCTGTTGGACTTTTGGGACTATTGAGTGACTTTTTGGGGTTGTGGAACTCAAGAGCCAAAGGGAAGGCCACGGCCTATTTGCTGGGAGGGGGCTCCTGGTCCATGGTTTGGTTTAACCTTGTTTGTGGTGTTTCCCCAATATTATGCCACATTGGTTCTCCCTGTTATTAAAAGGCTTTTGGTACACTCAGACTCTGTGCTTGCGAGAGGGGAAGTATTGTCTCTTACAGACGCCCAGAGCGGTGGTATATGGTTGTCCCAGGTCACTGGGTGGGGGCTCAAGCCAGTTTTGTATTGTGCTATTGGAATGGAACCTCTGGATACTGAACCCGGCCCTTGTTGCTGCCAACTCTGATGGGCAGAAGGGTTACATTTTTATGCAGATTCTCCAGAGGCCAAAGTTCCTAATAGTATAGGAGATCCTCCAGCAGGTGGTACCTCTCTGGAGGTGTTACAACTGTTGCCTCCCACCTGTTCTTAGTTCTACAGAGAGTTGTGGTCACTGGCCTTCATGGAATTACATGCAAACCCTGGCATACACCACCACAATACAGCAAGATCTCACCTCGGTCACACTGAATACCACTGGAACAGAGGCACTGAGTATGGTGTCTAGTAGTAAGGTCACAGCCTGACCCAAGGGAACTGTTTTTGGAAAAAATCAGTCTTTGAGGTGCCACCGGACTCCTTGTTGTTTTTGCTGGGTAGTAACAACTCAGCTTTGGATAGCAAAGAAAGTCCAGCAAACATTGCTGGCTCACTACCTCTTAAACCAGGTGTGAGCTCACTAAGGAGCAGACTAAAGAGGAGCAGCAGCAGTAAATTTTGGTATTCTGCTTTTTAATAGGATTTCCCGAGCCATGATTCAGCCTTCATTAACTGCCCCATTTGCTTTTGGTGTCATTGGTGCATCACTCCTGACTACACCAGGAAACTCATCTGAGGTTTCACAGTGAATCTTAGAGAGGGTGAAGGGGGAAAAAAAACCCAAAACATCCTCAGATTATATAGAGTTTCCAAAAGTGCTTAGTCTTGGTGTGTCTCTGGAAACATACAGAAGCTCATGCTTAAATAAATGTGTTAGTCTCTAAGGTGCCACAAGTACTCCTGTTCTTTTTTCTGGAAACACTGACACTTCCCACAGCAGCACATCTGTTTGGAGCTCTCAAGTGAGATGGTCAGCAAGTTAATGAACATTTCTCTTCACAGATACAACTGGCTGTAGGAATCCTGGATAAACTACATTCCCTCCCCCCAGTAATAAAAGGTCAGTTTCTGTTTTTAACACTGCCATTTCCATTGTTTCTTGCAGAGATTCCAGCTGATTGGGATTGCAAACACTGTTGGGGCCATTATAGCCCCACTGAATATTCAAAATAATTTGTGCTGTCATAAAACAAAAGCTTCTGAGTTGGGCTGCAGTTTGGAAAAACGTGTATTATGTCTGTGCATGGTATTCCTTGCCATGAAATTGGCAGGATCTATGGCACTATAAAGAAGTGTAGTATCAGAGGGGTAGTCTATAAAGGTGCTACAAGACTCTGTTGCTTATAAAGAAGTTGTCACAGTAGAATGTATCCACTACTTCAAAAATTATAGCAAGCAAACATACAAGCATCTTTGGAAGAGTGAAAAGGATCTTCCTTACTCTTCTCTCATGCACTGGCCACAGACCCCAAGTCCCACAGGCAGTGGCTATCCTGCGGTGGGAATATTTGGAGAGGAAGCAGCTAGGAGGATATCTTCTGCAGAAACAAAGAAATAATTGTGGAAATAAGAGAGTGCTGGCACTATTTAGGTACTTGCAATCTCCTTGGGACATGGGACAGAAGACAGTCCTTTTCCATAGAGAGCCTGGCAGAAAGGGGTCCTAGTCCAGTGCCTAGGAACCCCCTGGTCCTGACGCAATGCAAAAATAATTACATGGCCCTCATCACTGTAGTATTGATCCCTCACAATCATTAATGGTGTTTGTCCTCACAGTACCCTCATGCAACAGGGAAATGCCATTAAGCCCATTCTACAGATAGGAAACCAAGACCGTCAGTCTCTCAGTGCATGTCTACACCACAATGGGAGGTGTGACACACCTCATGTAGACATACCTGTGTTCGATAAAAGGGGCCCCCTGCAATAAATTCCTCATTCCTCCTGGCCTTGCTAAACTTCCTTATCTTGTTTAAATATTTTTGCCTTGTTCCCCCCTGCCCTGTTTCTTCTCTGCTTGATTGAGTAAGCAGTTTGTGCAACGTCAGCCTGAGATGATACAGGAGACATACCCAGTGTCTTTCCTTTGTCTGTCTTAAACCTATAAATACTGATGTGAGCGTCTAACACAGCTGCCACACGCCTCCAAAGCTACTAGCCTGAGGGGAGTGTGTGCCCTTTGATCAAAGTTGCTTGGCCTCAGTGTTTTTTTTACATGGACTCTGACAGTTTCGAGCTATAGCCCAACTCCGCACTACCTGGGTGTTGGAACAGTGAGTAGGACAAGCTGATTTTTACTTAACACCTGCGCTAGCTTTAATGTAGCTAGCAGGGCTAAGAATAGCAGTGAAGATGTGGCAGCATAGTGTGCTAGGCTTCCTGAAACCCCGGGTACTTACTCATGTTGCTAGTCAGCAATGGGATCTGGGCTTTCATAGCTTCACTGGCTTTAGATACCAAGATGTTTTTTTTAAAAAAAAGCCCAAAAAACAGTAAACGTAAAACCAAAAAAAGAGAAGATCGTTGGACTTCACTGAAGTCCTGACAGTGTCATTATTTACTGTTCATCTCACCTGACAGTTCTGTAGCAGCTCACATGCATCAAATAGTTGGGTTCCTGTCCCATCCCTTTCCAACACACAGAGATCTTTGTCTGCCCTTTCCCACTGCAAACATGGCTAGTGTAGGTAGCCATATTGATGTGTGTATCATTACAAACTGCTTCCTTTTGTTTTCCTCCATCCAAGATTATTTCTTCTGTGCTCATTTATCCCGTTTGATTTCCTGACGGTTCTTCGCATTGCGCCTTCACCACAGAACAAGGGAAGCTGCTTGCTCCTTAGCATTTCCATCAACTCATGACAAAATGTTTCACATTAACCAACTCGCTGACATTTTCAAACTCTCCCCAACCATCTGACTTAGATTGTCAGGGCTGTTTTTCTTTTTGCTGCATTAGAGCTCTATCCATCCTGCTCAAAACCATCATTTGCAAGCTGCAGCTCATCTCTGCTGCTGTAAAGCTGAGCTGTACACACAATATTTGCAGACAACGAGAAGCTACCTAGTGAGATTTCTTCTTTCTGCAAAGGGGGAGGGGGGTGTCACTTTTTGCCAGTGTAGTTCTTTGTATTTGCACAAGGATCCTTTAGTGAAAACTGTTTGATTTGTGAACACTAAAGCACTGTCTCTCATTGTGGAGTGCACATTTGCATATATGTGCTTACATGCAAAATGAATTTTTAATTTGGGTTTTCCTCAAAGCAACCCCTCATGAACACAGCTGCAAGGAGCAGAAAAAAAAAATACCGTGTGCCTTCTGTGAAGAATCACGGCTACGCACTGCAGCCTGGCTTTCAGATTTTGCGCAGCAAGCCACAGAATAAACCAAGTGTGCAAAAAACAGTGCTGAGTATTCTGAATCATCAGTGAAGGATCACCAGCTGCATGGAGACATTCCACCAACAGCAGGAGTGGGAATTCCTAGCTACCTGTTATGCATCATTCACTCGGCTCTAGTCATGGCCATTACATGGGTTATCTGTTCACATCCCCTCGCCCCTCCACTCTCCAGGAAGCTTCTGGATCCCTTTTGGTATCCCTACCCCACACACACACTTTGAAGATCCTGGGGCACATGACGCCATCCCCAGTCCTGTCAGCATGTGCAGGTCAGAGTCCGTGCTGAACCCAGCGCCCTTTGGTTCAAGTCATTTACGTATCGGTCACTCATTGCTTCCAGCCTTGAAAGCGTTTGGCTGCATCACCTAGAGTTGTGTGACCTGGGAGTCACCACTCAAAGAATCATCTGCAGCATGAATCCCAGCAAGTACAGAACGAGAAAGGTGTCTATTGCTGGCTCATTAATAAGCCCCTGGGACCACAATTCCAGCTCATTAATCCAAGGCCTTTACTGGCATGAAAACTATTGGTTTTGATAGAAATGAACCCTCTCCTCCAGGAGATCTAGCAATAGTTATTGGGGCTCTGGTGACACTCCACTGGGGAGCGAGAAATTCCCTCAGAACAGTCTCACCCAGTGGTTCTCCATCTATTTGCCATTTGGGCCGCAGATGCAGCTCTCTATGTATTGTGTGGATGCAGCCACATAATATATACACTACTTGTATGGCCCAGAGGATGTCACATGGACCAAAGCTGTGTGCTGGTTGGGCTGCAAGCGGACCACAGGCTGAGAACCACTGGTCTAAGCTGAGCTTCCAGTGAAAGTTACAAAAATGCTTTTAATGAGAAAGAGTCCTTATCGGAGTCATGTGATGTCCCAGCTGCCTTCAGCAGGATTAGCACACATCTTACACTCCTTTCCACAGGCATAAATCCTAAAGGTCTATTATACAAGGTCAGGCTTTGGCAGGGGCCACAGATGTTAACGCTCCTCTCGGAGGACGTTGTTTTAGATCCCAAAAGACTCCCACTAATTTTGCCAACATTCAGATCAGAGCACCCATGTGTGACACCAAACCTCAGCTAGCAGCTGGGCAGCCCAGAGCCTTCGCTTTAAACCAGGGGTTCTCAAACTGGGGGGTTTAATTTATAAGCGGGGAGGTCGCACTCAGAGGCTTGCTATGTGAAAGGGGTCATGAGGACAAACATTGGAGACCCACTGCTTTAAGCTGTGCTAGATGCTGCAACTGCTCTTAGGGGAATAATATTGTCTTGTATGATATTGCCTTAACTGGGAGCTTAAAAGTCACTGTAGGTAACTCTACACCATATATAAGCTTAAGGACCTGGTCCTTTGAGACCTCGGTCTCGGGTGCAAAAGGTGAAAACAACAATACCTTGAATTTCTGCACTGTCATTGCAAAGACGCCGGAGTCTTTACAAACTTGGTAAACAGACACCACTACATTGCATCTGAAGGCATAGAAAAGTGACAGAACCACCTCAGAGTTACAAACTGACCAGCCAACCACACACCTCATTTGGAACTGAAGTAAGCAATCAGGCAGCAGCAGAGACCAAAATAAGCAAATACAGTACAATGTTAAATGTAAACTACTAAAAATATAAAGTTTAAAAGAAGATTTGACAAGGTAAGGAAACTGTTTCTGTGCTTGTCTAAATTAAGATGGTTAAAAGCAGCATTTTTCTTCCACATGGGGAAGTTTCAAAGCTGTATTAAGTCACTGTTGAGTTATAAACTTTTGAAAGAACCATAATGTTTTGTTCAGAGTTACAAGCATTTCAGATTTCAGAGAGGGTAGCCGTGTTAATCTGTATCAGCAAAAACGAGGAGTCCTGGTGGCACCTTAGAGACTTTCACATTTATTTGGGCATAAGCTTTCGTGGGCTAAAACCCACTTCATCAGATGCATAATCATGTAATTTCAGAGTTACAAACAACCTCCATTCCTGAGGTGTTCATAACTGAGGTTCTGCTTGTATTTTACCCACTACTGAAATGCAGCCAACTCTGGTATGGTATGCAACAGGCAATAAAGAATCCCATGGTGTCAAACTGAAGTTGCAGGGGGAATTACCAGGAGAATCACAGACATGTAGGGTTGGAAGGGATCTTGAGCAATCAAGTCCAGCTCCCCAGGGTAAACTCCCTTTTTTGCCAGGGGCTCAGTAATGACCCAAGGCAACCAAGACCTTCATTTTACAGGTTATCCCCAACTATAGCACCTCTAGCAGCACTGATCCAGCAGATCATGCTGCGGCACTGGGCTCAGCACTGATCCAGAGGGAGGAGTGCCACCCGAAGACGACATGTGGGGCAGATATTCAAAAAAGCCTGACTTTAGGAGCCCTCATCCCATTTCCAAAAATGACTTGGAGGCTAAATATCATGGATGTTAGTGGGACCAAAAGTTCCATTTTCAAGAGTTACACAGGAGCCTGGGAGCTTTTGAAGTTTCCACCCACGTGCCTTGTATCACATCAGCACACAAGCTGAAATGAACTAACACACATTATGAATATCTCTCTGGAAGATGAAATGATTGGGTGTTTTCCACTGAGCTGCTACAATTTTTTGCCATTAGGAACAATAAAATGATTTTTAAAAGGAGTAGGCAGGTCAGAGACACCCCAGGACCATGCATTGCGCAGACTCAAAGATAGGCTAACTAACAGAGGTCGACAGAACTGAATTGATCACGAACCATATTATTTAATCACTGGGATTTCACAGTGCTGCATTCCCTGCAACTTCTTTCCCATTCACAGCCACACACAACCCAGTGATTTCATCTACTGCTGTCTCCCTTGTTCAGTAATTTGGATAAGTGATTATATTGGCAAAGTTTAGCCTGGCAAGGTTTTATAACTCCGGGGTACTGGATGTGACCAGCATTCTCACTGAGTGACAGGAGCTCCACTGCTTTTGCTTATTAATGGTAGGCAGGAGTCTGCGGTGTCTGGGAATCTGGGAAGTCAGCACACACTGTAATCCAACAGTTCAAGGAGTGAGGTGAGCATAAGGACAGAGGAGCCAGACTCTTACATTCCACAAAGCCCTGTGGAAACAGAGGGACTCTAGTGCGAAGGTATTGCTTTCTGGGCACAGCAGTAGGGCACGGACTTGCCCTTCTGCAGCTTCCTCTGGGAAGGCATTAGAATTATGCACTAGGAAAAGCTGGTGCCGGGGACACATTACACACTGAGTAAGTATATTGCCTCCCCCTTTAGAGGCTGGACCCTGGAGGAGAAGAGCCTGAAATTGTTGCCAGCTAATGGAGTGAATCCTTCAGCACACGTGGCAATGACCTGGGTGTTTGGTGCTGAGCTGCAGCCCACAGTGCACGGCTTTTCATACAGACACATCCCAGCACTTGCACTGTGGCTTCCCAGAGTGACCTCTGTGCATCTCGGGGAGAATGAGCCAGTGCTTAGAACTCCTGTTGTTTGGTTGACTCAGAAACTTGTCCTTAAGGGCCAGGAGGACACATTCTAATCTTCTGCCCGCGCAGTTCTGGGAGGGCACCGAGTGTCCTGTGTAGGTGAATGTGGCCAGGAAGATCAATCAGGAGGCAGTGACGGGAGGGCATTAGGACCTGGACTAAGAGAAGAGGATGTTTGGCGTTGGTATTGGGTCCCTTCATCACAATGGGGTGCATTAGGGAAGGAGCAGTACAGACCTGTTTACCCTGGGTCTCCACTCATGCCTTAGCAATTCCTAGTTGCAATCCCCACAAAATGGGCTGGGACTGGATGATGGAAAATTTTTTGAAAGTGTAAAATTAATAAATCCAATAAAATAAACAAGGTGCAATAACGGTGTGACTCCTGTCCTGTATTCACAGCCTACACACTATTGTAATGATCTTTGTACAAAAGTATGCCTTGTAAGAGATCATTTGAGAACTCAATTTGCTCATCAACATTGTCTTGAGAAAATGTGTAGCAACACTGCATGTAAAGTTAAGATTTTCCTTGTAACCATTTCTGATATGCCTCATTACTTCAGCAAGGCATGGTAAGGCAGCCATGGTTTTAGGGCAGGTGTGATACAGCTGCATTATACATTGTATACTGCTGCCTTATACCACCATATGTCACAAATATACATGGTATAAAATCCTCACCTTTCTGCAGTCTGAATGCAGTCACCGTTCTGATACAACTGAGAGCACCAAATAAACCGCAGAATCATTAGAGAGAGATTCCCTGCTTCGGTATAAACAAGAATATAGCTGCAAGAATATACTACCAGCCACCTGACCAGGAGAGTGATGATTGCAAAATGCTCAGGGAGATTAGAGAGGTTTAACACACACACGCGTGGGGGATGACTGGAAACACATCACCTCTGGACAGGATGCAGAGATACATTTTCTAGACACCACTGTTGACAGCTTCTTGGAACAACTAGCCCTGGATAGCACAAGAGGAAAGGCACATCTTGATTCAGTCCTAAGGGGTACTCAGGATCTGGTACAAAAGGGGAACACAGCTGAACTGCTTGGCATATTTGATTAGCATGAAGAATCTTGTACAGCGGATGTTTAATATATTCCCTGTATGGAAGTATATACAGAATATTTACCATCGAAGTTACTGATGTTACTTCCCAATGTTAGTTACTTAACATGCAACAGAGAACAATGCCCTGGTGTTCTATTAGAGGAGAGGAAAGCCACTGAGTATCACTCTTAGCATTGTAAATATTTCTGACCACCACATCTTATTAAACGGGATATTTGTTCTTTATATTAAAAACGCATCAAGTGATTATTAAAAACATATATTGAGGTCTACCAGCTGCAGAACGGCTCCAGGGCTTTATGTAGCTCAACTTTCCACAACAAGTTCTGTCTGGAGTTCTTTGAAGCCTTTCCAAATGAGCTTCCTGAGACAGGTGTTCTGATGTTGATGGGCAATGTAAAACTGGATATCCAGATTTTCCCTGGCCACCGCCCCCCACCCCACACACTTTTTAACATAAAAAAAGACAAGACTTCATTTTCCACCTAGAATGTACTGAAGCCACTGACTAAAAGGGCAGAGACAAGCAGACAGGAAATGCTGGTATTGTGTCATTGTCCCAGGGCCTAACGCCCATCCCCACTGGTAGGATGGCTGTTCTCTGAAGGCCAATACCTGCACTCTTTTTTCTTTTCTACTTCCCTGGCACTTTTCATCTGAGAATCTCAGAGAGCCTTACAAACAAACACTCCTTCGACCGAGCTCTCCAGAGCTGGGACAGTCCACTGTTACTTTTCTGAACTGTGCCCAGGAAAATAGCATTCTGATCTTTGACTGGAGTTCCTTGGCATTATAATAAATAGTATCTCAACCCTCCCTCATGGGAGTTTGAGAGGAGTAATTTCATCCCCCATTTTACAGACAGGAAAAGGGGCTGAAGTTATGTGATTTAGCCAGCTCCATTTAGTACCTTGCAGGCAGAACTGGGACTAGAACACAAGGTCTCACTCCCAAACTGTGCTCTAACTAGTGCAAGTCAAACATTTTCCATTATAATGATTTTTGATGGAAGATGCATTTTTGAAAAAAATGCAATCAAAAAGGCTGTTTTCACAAATTTTGGTGTTTTCATCAAAAGATAGAATCCCAAACTTTTCAGTTTTCTTGGGATTTTTGCCTACAAAAAAAAAAAACCTAATTAGTTTTAACTGGATATATTCCCTCATTCTTTGTGCTGCTTCTGCAAAGAAAATATTTGATTAACATTTAACAAAAGAAACCCTTTGATGGTGCCCAGTAGCAAGGCAATTGTTTTTATCCAGGATTACATATAGTTCTGTCTCATTGAGGATTACAGCATGTACATTACTGATCTGAAACTGAATAGTGAGATACCTTCAGGCTCGGTGAACTGAAAACGTAACTTCTCTCAAAGTGTTTGCATGCGTGAGACGGGGTCATGGCTAAGCCATGCTGAGAACATACCCACTGGTTTCGGGCAGGTTTGAACCTGCATGGTTCAGCTGTGCCTCCCCTACTGCTATCTGCTAGTGTGATCACACTGTTATTTATTCTTGCACTAGCACTCATCAAGTTCATGCAAGCACGTGTACACAAACAGGGAAGATCAACCTGTGTGGGTTTAACCCCCATCTGTGCTAAGGAGTTGTGTTAATAACAACCCTAAAAATCGTATACAGTTTTTATGCTATGTATGTGTTTGCTAAAGCAATTTTTGAACTGCTTATAATTTGATCCCAGATTTACTAGGACTAACCTTCATTAAGGTCTCCTCTGAATTTACAAATTGCAGCCATTTTGCACTATGTTCTTATGCACTTTAAAAAGCTCAAGATGTTTCTGAGTTAGAAGATCGACAAAGAGTCCGGTGGCACCTTAAAAACTAACATTTATTTAGGCAAAAGCTTTCATGGGTAAAAGACCAACTTTTTCTTCTGAGTTAGAAGGAAAGTATCTGAGTGACGTATTCTTGTTCTGTCCAAAAAGAAATCACCCTTCTGCTGAGTCCAAACGTAGAAAGTTTTAGTCCAAAAGGAAGTGTTTTGAGAAAGCTATGAAGTTATGACTGAGTGAAAACGGTGGACAGTAATGGAAGTTGAGTAGCAACCATAACGCTCAAGCAGAAAAGTCTTGTGAAATGACAGGTTTGGGGAATAGGATGTCCTTCCTGTACTCCAGCTGGATTTCATGCTGAGGTTGTAACAGTTAAATTGCATAGATAATCCCGTTCCATAAGAGATCATAGCACACCTATCCCAGTTACATGAGACACTTCAGTGGCTGAGGTGCTAGCAAAAGCAGGAGGGGTATGTTAATGTGAACCAGAAAAGAACACAAGACAAACAGCACGCATCTTCTAGCCACCTAAATAAGATGTTAATTCATTAAAAATAGCAAGAGGGACCCAGTGTCAAAGCCAGAATACTAAGTCCTCAGCAAGGTGAAACGGTCAAAATGTAAATGCTGTTGCCAAGAACAGGTTGTGCTGGAGTCTATGTGCTGGGATTTTCCATCATTAATGGGTAGTAAACAGTGATGTTGGTTAGCAAAGACTCAATTAACATGGTTTGCTTCCTTAACTCCCTTCTGCATTAGCCTCAACATTTTTATAGAAATGTTAGTTTTGCACACCTTTTTAAAAAGCTCTCTATATATTTATTTGGTGGGAAAGAAGCCAGAATCCTCAGAATGGCTGTAATTATGAAGGAGAAACAAGGGAATGGGATATTTAATTGTAGGAGTCTATTGCCCTCTGCACTGTCGCTATTGCCCAAGAGAGCATGTGCCCATGTGTGAGCTGGGGATCACAAGCACGCTGCCACGTTATCCAGAACAGAGACTGGAGGGTTCCTAGGCACAACCACAAGGAAGGCAGTGAAACCAGGACACTGATTCGGTGGGTGGGGGTCACACTTGAGAATTGGTCACGTTACTTCCTTGCACATAGCTAGACATTGCGAATGAACGAGCAAAGGCCAAACCGGTGAGCACAGTGTGAGCCCTGCCAGCCAGATAGGGCTCAAGGAGAAGAACTCAGAGTTCAAAATGAATTCTCCACTCTGTTTTACTTGCTTCATCTTGTAAGACACTGTCTGATATTACAGACCATGCTTTGCCTCAGACCCTTTGGCTCTCCCTCTGAGAGCATCTTCTCGGTAACAGCTCCTGGGCCTCCACTTTGCTCTGCTACTCTATGACTGTGCCCATGGGGTCTGCACAGGTTTCTTGCTGTGGTTCCTGCAACAGGCCTGAAGGAGCCTGGACTCCGTAGGAGCCTTGCCTTCCTGGGAGCTATGCAATCAGCAGACACACAGAATAGTCTTTTCTAAACAAGCCAGCAGGAAGAGCACATACAGGCATATGGTGCTAGAATGGTAAAGAAAAGCCTAGACACAACCGTCACCTATCCAGTCAGCTTCTCCTGGCTTGATTAGGGGATTCCATCTTGCTCCTGGCATGGAAGAGACTGCAAGCCTGCAGCCAGCCTTCCCGGCCCTGAATTGGAATATCCTTCCCCACTGAGAGAACAGTTCTCTTCTACAAGCCCCATAACACGTGTGCCCATTGTGTCAACTCTCAGTGACACTGTGCCCCCGTCCACTGTACTGACCCCCAACCTCAGTTCAGATTGGTGGGGGGGGGATTGTGATGGGTAATCACCCAACCATATTCCAAAAAGTCCCCTTGGCCCGCAGTCATTCCAAGTTAATGGTCCGATCATTGGTCTCCATTGTCAGTAGTTATCTTGGAGATACATGTTGACAGTCCTTGATAACTCATTCATACCAATCTTGACATTCCCAGTGAGTGTCTCTAGCTCCAGTAGGTGGCAATGTACAAAGTAGGCAGGTAAACTGGGTCACACAATTTTCACTACCATAGTGCAGAAGTTTCCTCACATTTCTCACACAGTCGACGCTTTGGCAGTTAAATGATGGACGGCAGATTTTCTTGTGTGTTTCTTTCTGCTTCACTAGCATCCCATGCTAAACCTTGGGCTCTGCAATAGAAAGCGCACGTGCGCTCTCCATCACAGCGGAATTATACAGCAACCCCACAGACAAAGACAAGAGGGAGGCAATTACTCCTCTGTAACTGATTGAAATCCACCCTGGGCTAGCCAAAGGGATATTGAACCATAAACTCTGCTTACAGCAATAGACACCTATTACTCATCAATGGTGTGGGTGCCAAGGCTCTATTACCCATCTATTACCTCTATTACCCATCAAT